>RAIA01000031.1:0-335000 GCA_003664395.1 Leishmania lainsoni | reverse complement strand
TGTGGGCATCCCCTACGCACGTGTCGATTCTAACTTCGGGGGGCTGCAGGCGCCCATGGAGTACATCCATCGCCCTGTGGGCACGGCTCACAAGGCCCCACCTCGAGGTCGTTCTCAGCAGACTCATGGAGTTCGCCCGTTCCCGCTGCCAGGGGAAGCAGCTGATGCTGAGTTGTGACGTGTTAATGTAGGTCTGGGAGTGCGTATATCTCCCCCCCCTTTTTGGGAGGATCCATCGGGAAGTAGCGCACACGCCGAAGAGGATCGATGGACGCTCTTCCAAAAAGCTTCCTCCACGTTCAACTAGCTGAATGCCGTCAAGGTGTTGCAGCACAACAGGCATGGCTTAGGCCAACACATTCTCCAACCAACATCAAAGGTCGAACGGACCGGCACGCTGTGGGCTGCGGCGTAAGCCACCACGGCGCCTTCGACGGGGGCCACGGGGCTGCCAGCGCAACCCAACGATCCCAGGCCCGGAGAGCCCGCTTGTGACCGGGCAGGGAGAGACTTCCGCTCCTGGAGTCATTTACTCCACGGCGACAAGAGCTGAGCCTTGCTGACCACCCACCTTGTCCACATCCACAGAATCGACTTGTACAACCCCAGCTCGTGCATGGTGCAGCTCCCCGCCGTCGTTTTCGCGATTATCTGCGATGCCGCACTTCACCGGCGCGACATGACGCTACCAGAGGGCCGCGACAGTGCACCAACCCTGAACACAGCCTTCAACTTCCTCCTCATTCACACGCAGTTTTCGCGCGGACGCACGTTCCCTGGCCAAGCAGAGGATAGGCCTCATGGCCCTAATGCCTGATCGCGAGCCAAAGCAGCCAACAGAGTCATGGTACCAGGAGAGCCAGTACCTGCCAACAGCAACTAACCAGGGGGTGCCATAATCCGGGGCTCAACAACGAGCAAGGGGGAATCGGTGAGCACAGGCAAAAGAGCCACTCAGCGAAATGAAGCGAAAGGGTTCCTGCGCGCTGGACCACTTCAAAGACTGATAGTGGACCCGCTCAGGTATCTCTTGAGACGACTGTTGTTTAACTGTCTGAACCCTGCCGATTCCAGTTCATCAATCTGCTGGTTTCTCAAAAGGGCAGGGCGGCTATTCTCCAGGCGGTTGCGTGCTTTTCCGCGTGTGCACTGGGTGAGCTGGGCGAATGGCCTACGTCGGCCGCAACTAGCACACCACGGGACGTATGCCACCGCTAACGACAGCCGGCGCAGTACTCGACCTCTGCGCCGACGCGACATTGAACAGATGGGGAACCGCGTCCGTGAATCCGGCAACAGAGGAAGGGGCCACGACGGACACGCGTTGGGGACGGCACGGGCCCTGTCGACAGCAAAGGTGCAACGGTGCTTCGAGTGATGCGCTGCGCGTTTGTGGTTTTTGCTTTGGTTTTCTCTGCTGGAGGCCCCGGCCCACCGCTGCCACACGTGTGAGCCGCGGTCCACTGTAGAAAGTCATGCGAGCTCCCCCGCCGAGCAGCCGAACCAGGATCTGGTGGGTGCAGCGCAAAGGGGTCACGACTCGCGCGATACAGGGGGGGGGGGGCGACAAGACAAGAAGCCGGAAGGACAGGCAGCCCCGCTGTCTCTTCAGCGCAGATGCACAGCACGTGCATACGCGTATCAACTCCCTTGCATAAAAGATGCGCTCTTTTCCTACCAGTGCGGCCTCGGTGTAAGCGGCGCGATCGTGTGTACGCGCGCGCACACACACACACGCACAACCCACAAGTCAGACCGATGGAACGGCATGTGCTGACTCGCTAGTACTCTCGTTGTAACCCTCCCACTCCCTCTCCCACTGCCTCCCCCTCTCCCTCCCCCTCCCCCACACTGGCAAAGGAACGGAAGTCTTCGCGCGCACCGCTACCACCCACACACGGGCACACCCCACACACACAGACGAGTTTGTCCAGAGAAAAGAAATTTCGAAAACACGTCAAACACAACGAACAATAAAAAATACGGCAAAGGGAGGGCGTCTGTCGGCCTATTGCGCTTCGCGGTGGTGATCTGCAGACGCAGAAAGTAAGGGGCCACATCGTGCCACGGTGTCGGTTGTCTCTCTCCGTCCTCTGCCCCCGTCTTCCCCCACCCCATCACCCTCCGCTCAGTGGTGCTCACCTCTGCTTATGGTTTGCCTCCTCTTTCCTATCCGCTCCACTCAAGTGTTTGCTTTGCTATTAACAAAAGGCAATGCAGGCCACGAGCCGCTATACTAGCAAGTCCCATGCCACTACGGCGGCTGGGGGCAATGACGATGCCGCCGGCGGCTCAGGCCGCGACGATGCGCATAACACTACGGCCGCAAGCTCGGACTGGAGCGTCAGACCGTCCGACGACAGCGTAACCGAGTCGACCTCGGTGCCAACGAACAGCCTCTCTCGCCTCAACCCGGCAGCCACGCCGTTCAGCTTCACGGGTGTCGGCGCGGCTGCCGCTGCAGCGGCGACGTCCGGTGGTGACATGAGTGTAGGCGGCAACATTTCGTCGCCGCTCCACCACACTGGCATAACTCTCGGGGCCGGCATTGGCGGTGGGGTCTCTGGAATGGCTGGAGGAAGCCGCGGGATGGGCAGCATGCTGGGCACTAAAGCTGCAGGGGCTGGTATGGATACAAACAGCCCAAATTCCTACAGCATGATTCAGACCCAGGGCATGATGGGAATGATGCCGTATATGATGTCCGGGGGCGGCGCTGGGGGAGGCCACGGAGTCATAGGCAGCGGCCGCATGGTACCCGGCACCCCGAACAGCTTCCTCCCTCCTCCCGGCGAGGACACGGACCAACAGGAGCTCATGCGGCTGCAGCAGACGAACTACCGGGTCAAGATGCTGCCACCACCCTTGACGTATGAAGTACACCGAAAGATATGGTCGAGGAACGAGTACGGCGACGAGGACGACAACGACGATGACGTGCACGGCCACAGCCACGGCGGTGCTGGCTGCAACGTCGATCAAGAGCACGAGAGCAGCGGTGGAGGTAGCATTGCCAACGAGGACCCCATCGATAAAGAGCAGCGCCTGGAAGCGTACAAGCAGATCATGCTGCGCTGGTACAGTCACATCCATGTCCTAGAGGGAAAGTCAGAGGTGGCGAAGCGCCTTGTGCGCGTGCGCAGGGCCTGCCCGAGCATGGAGGAGGTTGTGTACAGCCTCACACACCCGCAGCAGCCAGGTGCGGCCGTGGAGTCCGAGACGGGAGGCGATGATGAGTCTACCCCTACATTGGCCATACCTCCGCCGACGGCTACCCCTGCTGCGGTGCGGCGCGGTCCGGATGGGATGCCGGACATGGAGGAAATCCTCGTTACGTGGTCTTCCCGCTGCTGGAAGTGGTGGCAGGAAACCGTGAAGCGCAAGCCACGGCGTGCTCGCAAGCAGGGCGAGTTGCCGCTCACGGGTAGTAATGGTCCTTCGGCCACAAACATGCCGACCTCGACCTCGACCTTGGCGTTGGCCGACTTGACGAATGGCAGCGTGCTGCCGCACAGCTCCTCCTTGCACAAGGACGTGGGAGACTCCGCCGCGCCACCCACATCACTGCACTTGACTGGCGGCGGTGGAAACCCCTACACGCACCCGAGCTCGTACGCAAATCACAACGGCCCCGGGGTGGCTGGTGGCATGCCTGTCGTGCCATCCTACAAGTCCTTCACCGACCTCTCTGAAGAAGGTATGGACCTCCCGGCCACCTCATCCGGGCCTCCGGGACACTACTCACCTTGCCACAACGGCAATGACGATTTGGCGCCTTCGCAGCAACAGCAGCAACCGCATCCGGCACCCCCCCAGAACACCGCAGGCGCGGCGTCGATATTCCCAATGGAAGGCACTCGCGCCGCGGCGCTACCTGGGACATCCGAAGACTTCCTAGAGAACGATCATCTCACCCTCGCCTTCACCACAGAGCTCCTCAAGTCGCTGGAGGAGTAACAACGAGAGGACAGTAACGCCCCCGACACCAAAGCAAAGCAGCGAAGAACACACCAGAAATGAATGTTGTGGGGATGCGGGAGAGGGGAATGAGAAGGGGTGTGGCAGAGATCAGCAGCAAATGGCGGACACCATAACTTCATAACCGTTTATATCTTGAGGGGGCACGTAAGCCAACATCAAGGTGCGCCTGTTTGCCGCCGTGTGTGTGCATGTGTGTGTGTGTGTGGGGGGGGGGGGGTGAAGGAGGGAGGTATCTGTGTGTGGATATCTTCCACAGCTCAAGAAGTGTGTTACTCTCTCTCTCTCTCTCCCTCTACCGCTCAGTGCATCTCTCTTCGCTCTTTGTGTTACTTTACGCCTCACCTTTCGTTTTTGCTTTCGTCCTCGTCGTTCTCTTTCGCTGAGAAAATAAGAAAACGCGAAATTACCAGACCGACACACACACACACACACACTCCCCCTTCCTCAGGAGGGAGACAAAGTAACCGATCGTCTCTCTCTCTCTCCCTCTTTCTTCTCTCCATTCAAACTCTGTCATTCTCTCTGCCTGAGCAGCAGCGCCGATATTTCCTTCTGCTTTCGCTTCTCTATATGTGTATGTGTGTATGTGTATGTGTGTGTGTGTGTGTGTGTGTCTGCGTGTGTCTGCGCCAGTGTACCAGTAACGCTGGCAGCGCCTCACAAGTTGATGACACCGACGACATCAGGTAGTAAACATTTCTTCTGTAAACCCTAAAAGGAAAGAGGCGGTAGTCATTAGACCCTGCTTTACTTTATGTGTCTTTCTGGGTGTGCATGTGCCCGGTGGGGAGGGTAGTGACTAGCTTGTGTTTCCCTCTGTGTGTGATGTCGTGGCAGCTCGTAGATGTCTTGGTAATGCAAAACACAACCGTGCGAGGCTCAGAGCGTGTCGCGAAACCCGTATGCGAGACTCGGACGAGGATCAGACAAAGCGGATCACCAACGATCACGCTCACATGAAGGTGGACGACGGTGCTGCGCCGAAGGCGAGGTAGGACTGCGTGCAGGCCCCGCCCCAACGGATTGGACTGGAGCGCTCTCCCCACCCCCCACCACCCCCTATGTGCGCCTTCGCGCAATGCCACTCAATGCCTGGCGAAGCGGTGAAGCCCCGTCGCCCCTCCGAGCACCACCGACTCCGAGTGAGGTTCGCAGAAGCGCATGCACATCATCTCTTTTAAAACCCACCTCTTCTCACCAGTGCTCAGCTCAGCCATGCCGGGACGGAGGCGCCCGTGATGTAGTACACCCAAACCCAACAGCAGCTCAAGGCGAAAGGAGTGCGATCGGCGAGAGAACGTTGCACGAGAGGGCGCACGCAGATTTGGCACTCGCCGCGGTGACAGCGGCTGCCCCCGCCGCCGAGCACCCGGCCTACCACAGCGGGGCCTTGGCGCAGCGTCTAGACCGCGAGGGCACGGCGAAGTACAGCGCAAGCGTCGTGCGAGTGGAATACCCGCCTGTCTGCGACACGGGAGCCTGGCCAGCTGAGCTTTCACCTGCTCGAGGCAAGCTGGGGGGCGGACCTGTCCGAGAGGGTGGTACGTCTTCCCGGACAGACCCCCAGGTGTCCGAGCGGCGGCGTGGCCAAAGTGGTCCGCCATATCAAAACCCCTTGTGTCGGCACAAGGGGCCCTCCTCAGCCCCCCCCACTGCACACGAACCAGGCGGATGGATTCGACTTGGCGACCTCACCGGAGCGCCGAGTGGCGGCTAGCGCTGCAAGGGGGCCGAGACGCACCCGCGAGCCCCACTGCATGTCGAGAGGAGGACGGAAAGCCGCGAGCGTCGCGATGGCGCCGCGGTATTGGTCCGCCCAAGTGTGCGTGAGTGCCGAAGAAGCGCGTGCGTCTACCAGGAGCGCCAGCAATGTGCATCACACTCTGCTCACCCCATTCACCCTCCTTCTCTCTCTACCCAGTCGTGCGACACCCTTGTGTGTGTGTGTGTGTGTGTGTGTGTGTGTTTGCCTGTGTGCAATGTGCATGCGAGCCACTACATGAGCGTTCTGTGGCAATCTCGCTCTCTTTCTCGATCGCGCCGACGCTCATCCTCCCTTTACTTGCTCCTTACCTGTGCGAGGTGTAGGGGGGGGGGCGGCGACCGATGATCTTCGGCGAGTACTCAACGCCGCCAAAACAAGAATGGGAAGAACACAATGAGAAGCGGGTGGAGGACGTGTGTCGGGGATGGCGGTGAATGTGTAGCGGAATGGGGAGATGTCAGAAGAGGGTCCAACAGTGATGCCACGGGGCGCCTGGAAGGCGAGGGGCTGGTTGCCGTCGAGATGTGTCTGGTGAGGAGGTCGAGTCTTCTCGATTCCGCTCGCCTCTGACGTAAATCCTTGTCTGCACAATGCCCCCTCCGTCCTTCCGACCCCTCTCCTCTAGCATCCAGAGGCGGGCGAGAGTTGCAAACTTCAAATGAGGAAGCAGGAAAGAACCCTTTCTAGTCCTCTCTCCTCCTCGTCTGTCTTGTCCACATGCCCGAACCCATTGGTGGGGACAGGGACAGCACCGACATGATAGTGGGAAGGCGCGGTGTCTCAATGCCGTTCTCGCTAAACTACGCTCAGACATCCTCTCCCAATCGCGTGTAACCTTCGCTTGCTCTTCCCATCCCCACTGTCTCTCGTGGCGCACCACACACGCTGGCCCGTCCAGTGACTCTGTAGTGAAGCGCACGTCACGACCTATACGCATACGCGGTTTTTGTTTTTCTGCGTAAACGCGCACTCACTCAACGGCGCAGCTGCGAGGAGACGGACTTGCGTGATAGAGTTGAGGACGGATGTGTGCTCACTACCTGAGCACGTGTGCGCCCCTGTTTGGCTGATTTTCCCCACTCGCTTCTCTCGCTCTCCCTCGATTGCCCCGATTCCACAGGGGGGGAAGTGCGGCAGCACACAACACCATGAATGCTGTTGTGTTCATGGCGATGCGCAGCAGCAGCAGCAGCAGTTCCTCTAACAGCAAGAAGTCAACACCGACTCTTCCTATTTCAGTGGTGCTGAGTGGTGCAGTTGCACAGCAGTAAAGGTTGCAGCGCTGATGTAAGTGGTCTCCCATCTAGTGGTTCTTCAGCCAGGTGCCCGCCCCACCACCAACATCTCTCCACACCCCCTCATTATCTCTGTGCATACCTCTACCCGTGCGAAGAAGAGAGTCACCTGTAGGGAACACTTCGATTACGCTTTCCTCTTTTGAGATTCCTCCTCCCCGTCGCTCCGCTCCGTCTTGTATTTTTCCCATATACTGGTCACCACAGCCCAGAGGGTCGGCGACAGAACACGACAGCAACAGCAGCTGCGAAGCGTCTGCCAGCCGCTTGTGGGGAAGTGTTGTCTTTTCCCTTCTGTAATCGGAGGTATTGTGCTGTTGCTTCACTCGAATGGTCCAATTCTTCCTTCAACTTCATCCTCTCCACCCGCCCGCCTCCCCTTCCCAACACCTCTCCGCATCTGCCGCACCTGTGCACTCTTTGGACCCCCCGTGTGTGGGTGCGCTGAGCGTCTAAGTGGATCTCCTCATCTACTCACCGCCCTCTCCGCCCTCTCCTTTGTTTCACCATCGCCAGACGTACAGCAGCTTTCCACCTGCAGCTGCTCACACGTCACTCTTTCCCTCTCTCCCCCTCCCTCCCAGTCCGCGTCATCATCATCACCATCATCATCATCATCATGGTGCGCACCCGAGAGAAGAAGCCAAAGGGCGACAGCGCCTTTGCGGTTCGCAGGCAGAAGGTCGGGCGCAAGAAGATCGCCCCGGCCACTGCCACGCGGGCAGAAGTTCACGCCCGCACCCTGCGCCTCGCCACGTCTACCGCAATGTCTGCATCCATGGCGGCGCCGTGCGTTAAAGATCCAGCAGCGCACCCTGCGTCGTCTGAAATGACATCTGCGGGGATGAAGAACAGCGAGTCGAAGCACAAGCGCCCCATCATCGCCGTGCAGAGCTTCTCGGAGCTGCTCTCCGCGACGCGCCACTACAAGCCGGCGCAGCGCGCCTCAGCCTTCGCGACGCTCACGCGTCTGCTACGCATTCAAAGAGAAAAGGATTGCGTCGCGGCGGCTGCAGCGGCGGCACGAAGCGGTGGTTACACTGCGGCTGATGCAAAGTCAAACGTCTTTGAGGAGTACATGCGGTGCGCTGCGGCTGCTGAAAGAGTGCCGTCCCCCTCTGATGCCTCCCCCACGCGTCTCAGTGGCCTGAGTCCACTCGAGAGGCTCAAGTCGTTTGCGGCCGCACTGGAGGCCATCACTGACACGGACGGCGATGTGCGTCGTGAGGCACTGCAATCACTCCAAGTCCTGGTGGACTACCAGTGGATATCATGTAAGCGAGATGGATCTCTCGCGCCCACATCCTCGTCGTCCCTGGGACCGAACCCTACGCATGAGGCTGCTGATCTCCAGCGCTGCAACGCGCTGCTCCTCAACAGGCAGGACGGAAATGGCGGCCGGTGCAGCAGTGCTGCGGTGCCAGGAGGCGCCTTGGAGTCCACCTCGGTGGACCGCGTCCAGGCAATTCTGCAAGCGGTGCACGTGGCTCTCACCCACGCTCTCAAGCCTGTTCGTCTCTCAGGTGTCGAGCTGCTCTCCCTCCTCCTACAGGTGGCGCCGCCGTCTCTGGTGCGCGCCGCCGCGCGTGCCGTCTGTAAACATCAGACCTCCTACTACTACACCTCCCCGGTGATGCTCGGCAGCGAGTTGACCATGGGGGCGTCTGCATCGCCGGCTGCAACTGCGACCTCAGCAGCTGGCACGGTCACTGCAGCGGCACTGGAGGCAGCACAAGCACGTGCCGCCAAACTTCTCGAGGAGGAAGAGCTGTGGATGCTGACACTGGTGCGACGTGTCTCTTCGCTGGTTTTGCGAACGAAGCACATGACGGTGCTTCCAGTTCTACTAAGCGTCTTCCTCGGCGAGGGTGTCAGCCGTGCCGTCGGCACCTCAGCTGAGGATTCCCTTACCGCTGAGCTGCTGCACACACACCCTCTGCCCTGCAGCGACGTCGAATCACGTGTTGTCAGTGCCTCCGACGTGAGTGACGCTGCTGATGGCAACGGCGGCGCTCTCTGGCGCCACCCTGAGCTTGTGAACTCGTTCTTCGACGATGTCGCACCGCAGTGGGGGAACCACTGGAAGGAGCTGATGGATTTGAGACTGGAGCTGTTGCGGCAAGAGGACAAGCTTTCCATGGCCTCAGCCCTTGCCCGGTCGTTCGCCACCGTTCTTGTTTTCTTCAAGCGCCAACAGCAGCTGGAGCAGCAGTACCTTGGCAGCAGTAGCAGGCGTAGCGGCTATGTAAACTTCCTCTCACGGAGTCGGGTGCACTACATCAAGGTCCTCTTCATTGAGAAGATGCCGGTGACAATGCACGAGCTGCTGCTCATGTCCTCTGCCGGTGTATCTGACACGCCCTCTGCAACAGCAGCGGTGGCGACGGCGCCATCGTCGAAAGCAATGAAGGCGCGTCTGGAGCTGGCGCTGGCTCTCGTCATGGTCTGTGTCCCTCTCACCGGCACCGAGGAGGGATGGCGTCTCATCCGGGACTACTTCTCCATCGTCTTTTCTCTGCCGTGCGCTACCTCGACGCCACCAGAGCCCTTCCGCTTCCCTTCCGTGGCGCTTCTGGAGATGTCGGTGCGTCTGTTTGCCCAGGTGATGCACCTCTACCCGTGTGTTGCGCCGCACCTCCACGTAGCAGGCGACGCCGCAGCGATGCCGCCTCGTCCGGACACGCGGTCAGGTGGCCTCTCCTCGCTCTTTGCCGCGCGCCCTAGCACGAAGGGCGATGACCACGGCAACGCGAAAAGAAACCGCGGTGACGCTACGAGTCCGTCAGTGTCGTCGCAGTCCACTCCTGTCTTTCACCAGCAAAGCAACGTGCGGTGCGTCTGCTCACCTTCTTCCCCGCCCTGCTGACCACTATCATCAAGCACCTGGTGCCGCGCACTGACCCCCCCAGCGCCGGTGTCGGTGATACCGCAAGCGACGACATAGCTGTGGTGCGAGTGCTTCTCTGCGCTGCCACGATACTGGAGCGGTTCGCGGTACTCCCCGAGGACCTTCTCCGTTGTGGTGGCGCTGCTGCTCGAAGGAAGGGGAGCGGCGGTACGACTAATAAGAGTGATAGCAGCGCAGCCACAATAGCGCAGCGACTGGAAGAGGGCTTCAGCTTAGTACCACGCCTCCTATTCGCCCTTCGAGTACAATGGCAGGGGCGGCAGCGCAGGCCCGAGCCAGTGAAGCGCGTGCGCGCAGAGAATACAAATGACAACGACAGCCGCCTCGACGACGCACCCGCGCAGACAGGCGACAGCGCAGCGACGCCGGCAGTGTCACGCACTGGCGTCCTGCTCACTTACAATGGGATCGTTGATCTTGTGGTGCACCGTCTCTTGCGGGTGCTCTGGTTCCTGGGCAGCAGTGGTCATCCTCTTCTTCATGGCCAGCGCACCATCTCGGCAGGCAAGGCAGCCTCCTCTCCCGCATCGGCATTCGTGTGGACGCCCGCACCCCTCGCTGCCCTCCTCACCAAATCCATTACATTTCTCTTCGGCAGCACCGGCGTTGCCGGTGTGCTGCAGCGGTGCTCCACCCCGACAGTGCTACTGGCCCACAGCACACTCTTCTATCTTGGCGGTGGCGGCCGTACATCGAGCCCGATCGCGCGGATGGGCGCCGTCGATGCAATCTGCGTGAACGCTGCAGATACCGAGAGGACGCCGATGGCTGAGGCAGCGGAGAGGTGGTCCGACATGCTCGACGTGATGGAGACACTCCGTGCCCGCGTGCATGTGGATGCGTGACACGAGGACCTGAGAAACCTGAAAGGAAAGTAAGTAACATCCTTGTCTCGAGGGGATTCGGCGTGTCGATCACGGTATACCGACGCCCGCCAGCGACACTCCCCTTCCCCCTCTCCCCTCCCATCCTCTCCCCCTCTAACGCACGCGCCGCATCGCTCCTCCTCAGCCCTCTTCAGTGGCTTTGCTTCTTTCCCGAATCGATAAAGAAACCATAAGAGTCGTCTGTCCGCCTATGTCTGTGTGTCTGCGGCGCTCCTCTCCCCCTCCCTCGACGCCCACCGCGCATTCCCTCTGGCTTCTCTTCGTGCGGCTAACACACACCACACACACCACACAGAAGACACAAATGCGTCTGTGGGACTCTCTGTCCCGCAACATAGCCGAGCTGAACCGAAGCGAGACGCCCAAGGCGCCTGCACCTCATCTCATTTTTTGCCACCCCTGTATTGGGGCCTTCCGTCAACCTTTGTCCTTCATGACGGGAGGGCGGATGCCCTTTTGGCCGAAGCGCCTCTTGCGCCCATCATGGTGGGTGCCAGCGGCGTAGTAAAGGACACATGCGCGCTCACCGTTAGCGTCTAGCGCGTCTCCCTCGCCATCGACGCCTCCACGGGCTTCTCCCTTACTCGGCCGTGCATTGCAAGCGCGCTTTATCATACGCTCACTTGGCCCTCCTTCCCTCCCCTTTCCTCTTTCTCCTTCGTCTCCACTTCGCCATAAACACCGAAGTACGCAACCCGATTCGCGAAACTCGAATCCCCCTCGCTGACTCAAGGGCACAGAGGAGCACATCACACACGCACACACAGACGGGCACTGGCAGACAGACACGCACATGTACGGGGAATAATGACCTCCAACCAGGACTCATTCGAAAAGCTCCGAGAGCAGGCGAAGGAGTACCTTAGCAAAGATGCCATAAAAGAGCTCAAGTCTAGCCTCGACCCCAGCAACACCCGCGCCCGTCATGGTCTCTTGCCAAAGGAGTTTCAGGCAGCCGACGAGGAGCACGAGCGGTGCGTGAACGACTACATCCGAAAGCACAGCACGTGGCGCAAGGATGTCTACATACTCCGAAGCTACGAGTACTGGAAGCTGCGCGCCGACTACTACCCGTACATTCGCCGTAGTGACGAGAAGGACAATTTCTTCCTCCGCGGCATCACGTGTCACCCTCGCCTCTCCGACTACCCCATGTGCAAGTCTGTCATCCGTGACTACTTTGTGTGCCGTGACCGGAACCCTGTCCTGCAGATTTTCAACACGTGTGCGCCACTGAAGGAGCAGTTCTGCGCGTGCATTAACGAGGTCTTTCTCAAGAACCACGAGCGTGGTGACAAGAAGTTCAACGCCCACCGTGACGAGTTCTTTGAGGAGCAGAGGTCGAAGAAGTTCGCGAAAATGCTGAGCCAGGTGGAGGAGTCAATAGAGGCCAAGACAAAGCTGCAGGATTGAAGGAAGGACAGCAGAAATCGACCAATGGTGACATCCCCTCCGCGGCACAGAGAGAGGGAATGAAGTGGAAAGAGATGCGCGAACACGTTGTGTGTCTGTGTGGGTGTGTGGGTGGGTTTGCTGGTGAGCGCGGGCGGTTCTCGCTTCTTTCCCCTCTTTCCTTCCCCCACCACCTCCCCTGCCCCTCTGCGGGGATGTCTCATCCTCTTTTGCATCCATTGATATGGCTGTGCCGGCCTGCACGTCTGTGGTGATTTTCTCTTGCGTGTGCCTCTGGTAGTCTCCCCTCTCCGTGCGCGGTCTGTGGGTACACGCCTGTCGTCACTCCTCTCGCCCTCCCCCTTTAGACATGCACGTCCAACTCAACCGCCTCTCCCTCCTCCCCTTCGCTACACAACGCGCGGGTGGCAACCAAAAGAGAGAGTGAGTGAGACGAAGAGGACAAACGCCTCTCACGCGTGCTCTGCCTCACACACCACACACACACACACACAATTTTGCCTCCTTGACGATGCACGTCTGGTGGCAGAACCGAACAACGGTGGTTCTCACTGACGAGTGAGCTGAAGCCTCAGTAATAACTCGTCCCCCAAGCGAGTGCTCTACGACGCACCATTCTCCCGCCTCTTCTACGTTGTACCTCCCCTACTCTCGACCCCGCCCGCCCACACGCCCATGTCTTCCCTGTTTACAGTTGTTATTTCCTGTCTGCGCTTCGGATGGCGTTGTGCGTGGCTGTTGCGTCTCCATCGAATATCGACTGCCCCCCCCCTTCTCTTCGCTCTCCCCTCCCTCTCTCGCTGGACCACACGACCCTCACGCACAAAATCGCCTAACTGTTTGCTGTTTCGTAGAAACGTAGGCGAAGAAGCACAAGTTGGGGAACAGCACAGAAGACCGTCTACGCGAGGCACTTCGCCCATGCCTCTACCAGCACTTCCTCGTGTTTCCCCCACTATTCCTCGTGCGCCGTGCTTTAAAACTTAGCCGCTTTCCATTCTCTCTCTCTCTCTCGCGCGCGCGCTCTCACACCCGATTCGTGCCTACTACGCCCTCCTGTGTGTCTGTGCCTCTCCGCGTGTGTGTCTGTGCTATCGTATTTCCCCCCACCCTCTCTTGTGCTCAAGGCGGTGATTCTCGTGCTGTTGTTTTTTTCGCTTGAGCCACGCACAGGCACAATGCACAGCCATACGGCGGCTTCGTTCAGGCGCGTCGGTGAGCTGGCGTGTCAGAGAGACTCGTTTCTGCGAGAACTGACCGCCACTGTTGTCTCGTGTGAGCCGACCAAGGCGGCATCCACTGCGGCGAAGAAGGTGAAGAGTGCCGGTGATGGCGCCGCGGCGTACGACGTTATTCTGAGCGACTCTATTCTTTTTCCAGAGGGTGGCGGTCAGCCGTGCGACTTCGGCACACTTCGAGTTGTGCCTGGCGATAAAAATAAGGCTGATGCTACGTGCAGCGCCACCGCCGCGCCTCTGCTGTCCATTACGAACGTGCGCCGGGTCGGGGATGCGTGCGTGCTCACCAGCCCCGCCTCCCTCCCTGTGGGGACTACAGTGCACCAGGTGGTGGACTGGCCGCGTCGGATCGACCACATGCAGCACCACACCGGCCAGCACCTGCTCACTGCCGTGGTGGAGCGCATGGACACGCTGCACCTGCCCACTGTGAGCTGGTCCCTGACACACCCTTACTGCTTCATCCAGGTGGATGTTGGCGCCTACGCAAGCGACCCAACCTCGCCGTACCACGCCTACATCACCAAAGAGAGGAAAATATCGGATGATATGGTGGCGAAGATTGAGGCGCTATGCAACGACGCGATCATACAGAGCACCCCCGTGCAGTGCAATGTATTCGAGAGCCTCGAGGTGTACCAGCAGGAGCAAGACCGTCGGCATCAGGCCGCGGCGGCCTCGACAGGCCGCGGCGAAGAGGTCTTTCGCAGCCGTGGCATCCCAGAGGACGTAACAGGACCGATTCGTATCATTTCACTGGACGCCATCGACAGCTGCACCTGCTGCGGCACTCATCTGCACACTCTCGCAGAGCTGCAGGCCATGTACCTCCTCCACCAAGAAGTGAAAGGGACGACGGTGAAGCTCTATTTCATCACCGGCGAGCGGACAGCGCGGCAGTTCCACACCATGTATCAGCGGGAGCGGCAATTGATGGCGGAGTTGAGTGGCAGCAGGCCCAACGAATTTGTCTCCGTGGTGCAGCGCCGCTCCAAGAATACGGCAGACCTTGAGAAGCTGGTGAAGCGGTGGACGCTCGAGCTAGCAAGCGCAGAAGCGCAGCGCATCGCCGCCGCCGTGTCATCTCGGCACAGCGGTACCATCATAGTACCCCTGCGCCGCGACGACGTAGAGCTCGAGTTCTTCAGTGAGGTTCGCGCACTGCTCGACGCGGCAGGCCTGCGCCGCGTTGTTCTCGTTTCTGCGTGGGCGACGGAGAGGTGTACGACTGGCACGCTCGTCAACACGAAGGATGTGGCCGGCCAGGTCTTTATCACTGGCGGGGAGTCACCGGCGGACATGGAGAAGGCCGTCCAGCTGGCAAAAGAAACGCTAAAGGGGATGAAAGGTGGCAGCTCCAAGCTCGGCTTCCGTGGGAAGGGAACCCTGAAGGAGTGGGACGCCCTTGTAGCGCAGCTGCAGGGATAACGAAGCATAGGCAGAAAGCAAAAGGCGGCGAGGAAGCTGCCGAGATGACGAGGGACAGTCAGGGAAGTGAGTTTGATGCTGTGTGAATCCGTGCTCTCTGTAGTACTCCCTCCCTGTCCTCTCTCTCTCTCTCTCTATCACTCCCCGTCCCATTCGTTAAACTTAACAAGAGAAGCGCCTCCCCCCCCCCCTCCTCGTAATATCCCCCTGCGTATGCGCGACGGCTGCGCTATGATGGCGGCCAGCACCCAGTTGCGCCGTCAAACAGGGGAGAGAGAATGCCAGGCAAATCACAAAGATGGCCATCTCTGCGCATATGGTATCTTTGTACTGTCAGGTTGACTCACTCTCATCGTTGTTGTGTGGCCACTTGCAGAATGGGCACTAGGACATACGGATGGGCCCATGTACAGCGCAGTGGTTCACTGAACAAGTCCCCTCTCTCCCCCTCACTTCAACGGTGTCTTTGCCGCCCTTCCTTCGCCCCCTCCCCATCCCCCTCTCCCTCTCTCTACGCGACGCATATCGTTAGTCTCCTTTCATCGTTGCTTCCTCTCTCTTCTCCCTCCCCCCCCCTCTCCTCTCCCCTCCCCTCCCCTCCGCCGCCTTTGGCCGCATCAGTCACTACAAGCCCAGGGACGACAGTGAGCGATTTAGTCACCTTCAAAAGAAAAGGCCGCGAGGTGGGCTGTGCATGCGCGCGTGGCCAATCTGTCCTGCGCACACAAGCGGATGGATGCGTGTGTCTTGAGTTAGTTGCCACGTTAGTAGAACAACAAGGAAAGGTAGCGAATTCGAAAAAGGGGAGAAGAACGAGAGAGAGAGAGAGAGAGGCTGACAGACACAGGCACACATGCATACACTGGTAGGTTTGCTAATTTCCTCTTCACTAGGTTTTCCCTCAGCTCCCAGCTACCTGGACTGAAAATCTCGGGTGCCCGTCACGCACTTCAAACACAGAGGCAGGCGCCCACAGCCTCCTCCGGTCACTTCTCTCTTCCCTCCCCCTTATTCGTCTAGACAAAAACACCTGCACATCGCTTCCTTTTCTCTTTCTTCTTGCCATAGCAATGCACTCCACAGAAGGGGGTCATTCCCTGCTCCCCAAAGCTGCTACAACAGCAGACGACTCGTCAAGCACCACCTCTCTTCCAAAAGGCTCGTCATGCACGCTGGCAGCACGACAGGCTGCACGACCGCACAGTCTCCTTGACCTGGACGATGACGTTTTCAACTATATCTGCTCCTACGTGCCAGTCGATGACCTTCTTCGCAATGTAGCTGCCGCCAGCCATGACACACGGCGCCGCACTTCAGCCAGCAATGCCCTCTGGCAGCAGTTGTGGATGCGTTATTTGCTTCTCTTCTACAACTCCTTGATTCCGCCGACAACGACAGCAGCCAACCCAGTGTTGTCGCCAGGATCACCGACTCTAGGATTGGGGTCAGTGGCACTGCCAGACACGATGGGCACGCTTCACACCGCCACTACCACGCCACCCAGACATGATAGCGTCTGGCACCTCTATCACTTTCGCCACTCCACGGAACCGAGACCACACGTGGTGCAGCTCGAGAAGCTCCGCCTTATACGCGAAGATATCACCGACCCGGCGGCAGTAGAATCACCCATCTCACGCCGCACTTTCAACCAAGTAAAAACGGCGGCCATTCATGCGCAGCTGCTAAGCTTTGCTCAGGCGTGTGCCACGCAGACCGTGGCATGGAATCTCACGTACATGACACCCGTGTCTACTCCCTCCTCCGACTCCCCGCCGGTCATTGACCGGGGTGAAGGGGCGACACAGTGCGAAAACGTGGCGCGGCCTAGTTCCTGGCGTGCGCATAAGCAGCAGCAGCGGCAGACGGATCGGCTACAGCGGGCACTGCACTTCCTTCTCTCCGCGAGCGATCATCGGCCTCGTTTTCATGACCAACTCTGGGGGGACACCGACGAGGCTGAAAAAGCGTTTATCCGCTATGCGCAGGCGGAGGCGGAGTCCACAGCCTCGAAGCCGGATAAGCAGCAAATCACACCGAGTTCGCTGTCGCATTCAGTGGCACCGCCACTTTCGCTGCCAATGCGACTCCGCCCGATGAGCTGGCTCGACCAGGAGACCTCGGTGAAGGTCCTTCTCTTCGACGACGACACGCGCTCTGTCGGCGACGCCGCAGCGGTGCAGGAGGAGCGCTCCAAGCTGCTAGACTCCATCACACAGAACTGGCGTATCGCCTACGCCTCGCACTTTTACCCCAAGGAGACGGACGGCAATGACTCGGGAAGTCCTCTGCGGCATCTCCCTGTGTCTTCCCCACCCGCCTCCGCTACGGCAGCGGCAACAGCGGGTGGAGGCGCAGCGCGGCCTCGGTCCAATGCTGAGCGCGACCGCCAGCAGCAGGAGCCGGTCAACGGAGGAGGCGCCACATGGGAGCAGGTGTACCGTCGCTTCCGGGATGGTAACAGCGGCACCACCCGTGGCGCCGCGGGTATGCAACAGCGGGCAGCAACGCGGACAAGAGAGGTGGGCAGCAGCAATGACGACGTAGTCATTCCCTCCTCGGGCAATCCCCTCTTTGACATGCATCTTCTCGGCTACGAAAAGCGCAAGCAGGTGTACGCCGCCATGCTGGCCAGCACTGTCGATGTGCCTGACGGCATGGGGGTGTTCTTTGGCACGTGTGTCTCCGAGTCCTTCTTGCGTTGGTGGTGCTGTCGGAACCAGCGACGGATGGAGGCAAGCCAGGCACCCGCGGCTTCGCCAACCGACGCCGTCGGCTATGATCGCGGAGGGCTACCAGTCCGACGTCACATTGTCCTCGCTCCTTTTACCACCGCTGGCGGTGACACGTTTCCGCCGCCGTCGCTTTGGGTGGTGCAAGTGGCTGTCAGAGACCCGCGTGCCAACGTAAAAAGAAACGAGGCGACGGCTGAGTCCGTCACTTACAGCTCCTCTTACTCGGATGTATCCACGACAGCGAGTAGCGCCAGCAGCTACACTTTCGCCTCGCCATCCATAAGCTTTACGGAGGAAAGAGAGGAAGAAAACCATCCTGTCGCAGCAGAGGGCTCAAGCGTGCTCGAGACAGCCTATGCCGCTGCCGCAGGTGAAGAACCGAGCGTCGCAACAGCAGAGCCAGTGTCTCCATCACGACCGCAGCCAACGCTGCTGCACCACGTACCTGTGGCGCTGCTCTTCCCTCTTCCCTACATGCTCACGTACTGGTTCATGATGCACCATGTCTCCTTCTACAGTCATCAGGTATACAGGCGCATGGGTGGCGATCAGGAACTCACCATTGCCGTGTGGAGCCGTATCCTCAGCCCCACAGGGCACAGCGCCGAGTGTCGTCTCTTCTACTCGCTGCGATGTGCTACTTTTCCGCGCATGTTCACGAAGATGATGTTCACACCTGGGGTACTACCATCGCTGACACTGCCGGACAAGATGACGAAGTGCTTGCCGTACTGCTCCTCGTCGTCATCGTCTTCGGCATGGGACTCATATTCGTCTGCTGACACCGATAGTGATGGTGGCGGCTCGTCCGGGCCGTCGAGCATATCGACGGACCAAAGGCCGGTAGACAGTCGGCAAATCTACGAACTTTTCTGGACAGGCTTTGGGCGTGTGGAGGTGGATTCTGGGCCGACCATCTCGCGATCGAACATGGTGCGTCTGCGCATCGCACTCGGATTGCCGCTCTACTTCCCGATGGGGCTTCTATGGAATGTGGTGATGTTTGCCTCAGGCATCGGCCCTCTCATTCTTAAAGAGCATCGGCACACCCTGCACCTCAACTACTCCAAGACGTTCACCGACATCGTGGCGGGCGAGTTTGGTGAGCTCGCGTGCTACGGCCTCGGTGCCCATCTATCCAGCAGGAGGAACGATGTCACAGCAATGGCGAACCCCCTCGACGCGGAGATGGCGGCGATGCATGGGCAACACGCCATAGCCATAGTGGCACCCGCGGTGGGGCAAGGGCTTGTCGTGCGAACCCCCGACGACAACGATCGAGAAGCACACCAAGATGGCATGCAAGAAAGCAGAGAGCCTATTCCTGCAGATCATAACACCCCTTCCACCTCCGTACCTCCCACCGATGTCGCGAACTGGTCGGGAGACCTGAACTCGGATTTCAGTAATGACGAGGACTACTGGTCACGTCCTGGCAGTGACACCTCTGCCTCCGAGCATTTCTGACCTAATCATGACGAAGACGCGTGCACACCGCGCACACATGTATGTGCAGGCAGCACTGTGCTCACATGTACCTTCAAATGATGCCTCCTCACCCTCAATCTCCTGTGGCACATCCGCAGCGGGTTTCCAGGCACGTCTGCGCATCGGGGAGCGAGAGGAACGGCGTGGGGTATGTGCGCTGCGCCACCGTGTTTGAAGGAGTAGGCGAAGAGGAAAGGAAAGGAAGGCAGCGAGTACCAAAAGGGGATGTGGAAGGTGGTGGTGGTGGTGGTGGGCTATGATGTAGCGCTCCTGCACATCCACTTGATCAATCTGCTTCTCCGACCCAATTGCAAGCACCCTATGATTCATTTACTCATTCTCACTCACCCCTCTGCTTTACCTATCAGTGGTACTGGGAATTACCAATGCGTTCACAAGGACAAGCAGCTGCACGGCCATCACAGAGCCATACGCAAGAAGCTTGACCACAGGCACGCGCATTCTCTTTCACCCACCATGGAGTGCATTGCACGCACACACGTACATCTACAATAGAAAAACATCGCCGAGGCCGCAGAAGCGCAAGCCTTGCCAGAGATGGTCTATCCTGTACCACGCGCACACACACACACACCTTCTCGCACGCGCTGGTGCACCAGCGCGTGCATCAGAGTGGAGAAGGAGGTGGTCAGGTACGACGAGCCACATAAAGGAGCGTCACCGCCTATTTTATGGCCCCTATGCCTCCGTGTGTTCGCGTTCGCGTCTTCTGTGTGGCGCTCTCTCTCTCTTTCCACACCTCCCCCTGCCCTGCCGTCTGTCTCACGACTGCGCTGCGCTCTCCCCAATCGCAATCACTTCCGGGTGTCGCCATGGCATATGTCTGCCGGTGCCTCAAACCCCGCCGGCGAGTGCAGAGCTCACACTCCAGAAACGCTCATCACATATAAACCCACGCGCCCTCTCGGCATCGGCATTGAAGTATACACGCGCACAGGTGGGTGCGCGTATGGCATGCGTGCAAGTCACACCCTGCGCTCTCTCCACCGCCGCTCCCTCGCCCCCTTTGCCCTGTCGAGTCATCCGCAGAAGTCGCATCTTGCGTTGGTGCTCACCGACCATACCAGTGACCCGCACAGCACTACCTCTCTCCAAGCCCCGATAGCCTCTCTGTTGCCCATCCGTGCAGCTCTTGCCGCGCCTTTCAGTGTGCCGTTGTTGTACACCCCCGTCCGCAGATTTCGCACTGAGCACCAAGTCGTCCGACACACAAGAAGTGACAGTCAGGATGCGGATCATGTGAGTGCCCATGATTCGGCTACCGATGTGCTGAAGTGGGACCTATCCACACCATGCAGGATCTGCATTCAGCACTGCTTGGCTTTGCCCGCGCCGCAGCGACACAGTTAGCACCGCGCCAAGCACTCTTGTCACACAAGGCAGGAACAGCTGTGTGGCCATCGTCGTCGATAGCAGCAGCAGGGTCGCATGGCGAGGTGGCGCTCGACTTGGCACTGCCTCTCGACTCCAACGCCCAGTCTTCCGCTCCGAGTACCACCCCGGAAGGTCCTCCGGCTAGCTCCTTCGCTGCGTCTGCAGTGCCGAACGGGGAGTGCCACCTTCTGCAGCGCCTCCTCCTGCATCGCCGCAGAGGGCGATGGCGCGAACACCACGATACCGCACGGAGTGCAGCAGATGGCCCCGGCTTACCGTCGTCGTCATCTACACCAGAGACATTGCCAGAGTCAACACCGGCATCGTCCAGCTTCGCCACTGCCGCGTCGACGATACTTACGGGGGCCTCATGGTACTGCGCCTTCCAGCTGTTCAGTGAGGCAGTTCAGCAACACCACGTATCACCAACGGCACAGCAACTCAACCTTCTCCTGTACATTGCCCAACAGCACGCACTATGGGGTAGGATGGACGACGTGGAGGAGTTTTGGGCCCACCTGTTGTCTTCTGTCCAACAACTTCAACGGGAAAAAATGGACGACAAGCGACGGGTGGAGCAAACGGAGTGGCGAAGCGGGGAAGGGGACGGACGATACAGGATGGCGCCAGAGTTGGAGCAGCGGACGTCGTCATCCTCTATCGTCGCGCCCACCCCTGCCATAACAACAGCTGCTCTGATACGGCAGATGGACGAGCTCAGGGAGATGGAGCAGGCCCTCATCCCGAACGCGCAGACGTATGAGTTGCTCCTCGGTGCCGCGCTGGTACGGGGGGCATGGGACCGCGCACTGGAATACTGCGGAATGATCACTCGCAGTGGTGTTGCGATAATGACCGACGCCTCGGTGCGCCTCGTACTGCAGGTGTACATTCTCGCAGGGCCATCCGGCTCTGTCACTCACCCGACAGCGTCCTCCACAGCAACATTTCCACCGTATCCTGCACCACATCGGCTGAGGACAAATGAGCGAGGGAAGGTCCTTCGCGCGGCGGCGCAACCACAGAGCAGCAGCAACAACAACTCCACCACTCAAGGCGGACCTGCACAAGAGCCGTACTGGTCTGTCGCTCTGCACTTCTTTCGGAGTAGTTTTCACCGGGTCTCCAGCATGCATACGGTGTGGTGCATGGCAACGCTGCTGCACCGTGCTAACCAGTCGGCGGAACTTATGCACGTTGTCAGAGAGGATTGCCAGCCGCTAGTGCAGACATCCCTTCGATCCCTTGCCGCTCACACGTTGACCTCCGTCGAGAGAGCGGCACTTTTGCGGACTCTAAAGATGGTCAGTGATGCGGCTTGTGAGCTCGGCGACTGGCGCGCGGCGCTGCACATCCTACATGAGGTCATAGAACTGCGCCGTCAGCTGCTCTCCGGGCGCAGCGCATCGCTGGATCAGCTCTGGGGTGTGCCACACCCATCAGGAGAGGTGGGCATATCACTAGTCGCTCTCGCGGGCGGAGACGCTTCAAGCGTGGCCCCGGGAGTTCCACTGTCCCACCCCACCATTCAATCCCTTGAAGCACCGCACCAGATTGGTGCTCGGATGAGCAACAATGACATTCTGCTCGATGAGGCAAAGCTCTCTCAGCATATTCTCAAGAACACCCTTCACACACTGCGGCGCGTGTGCCGCTATACGCAGGTGATCAATGTGTACAGGGAGGCCCCAGGAAAGCCTGCTGCAGCTGTTGATGTAACCGCAGGTGCTGCACACGACGAAGAGGAAGACGATGCTACCAAGGTGTGGCGAAGCATGTGGACACCTAGTGCGGTGAGTTACGTGGCACAGGCAGCCCTGGCGGTGCAAGATCTTGGCTTGCTTCTTGAGCTCTGCGGGCTGACCGCCCACGGTTTAGAGAAAGCAAAGAACGACTCAGTAGCGGCCCGTAGCATCCCTGCTGACGTCTACGACGCCGCCCTGCGCCTTATCCAGCACCGCATTGTCCGTCAGTGCTGTGAGGCAGAGAAGTCCGTCGTGGGCCAAAACACAGCTGCCGCCGCGATGGAACGCAATGAGTGGCAGTGGGATGTCCTCTCGCAGCGCGTCTACAGAGCGTACCGCCAGCGTGCTCTTCGCGCGCTCGCAGAGGAAACCTCGCCGTACCGTGCGTTCCTGGAGCGCGCGTGTCATGCGTCGGCCAGTCAGAGCGATGATCACACCGTCGTCGCACGCAGCGCAGCAGCAGCGGCTGCCGTAGCAGAGTTCGATGCACCACCACTCTCCTCCTCGCACAAGCCACTCGTACAGCTTCTAGCGAAGTCCCTCCAGAGCGAGCTCGATGCTTCCGCCGCAGCCGACCTTCAACAGCAGGCTCTGAAGCACCTTCAGCGCATCCGCCATCCCGACACACTGACCATCGCACTTGCCATGGACATTTTGCGCCGCCAAGTACTCCAGCGCCGCCTCCCAGACGCGGAGGCGCAGTCGCTACTGGTAGCAGTCCAGCAAGTACTGGATATCATCCTGGCGGGGCAGCCCATCGAGGCCATCCAGCTGCTCTCAGCGTCGCTGCAGGACTCGGCTACTCACAGATCCAACTGCTGCGGCCGTGCCCAGGCACAGCAGTCATCGGGCTACCATCGCTGCCGGTCAGGCGCTGCCTCCCTCGCCACCCTGAGCCCCATTGCTGCCGAAGTCGACTCGAAACTCACGCCAGCGCAGCTCGCGTCCCTCTCCACGCTTACCGCCGCTGCCGTTCACATGAGCTTCGACATTCTGGCGCGTGTGCAACCGCTGACGCTGCTGACGTACATTCCTGCGTGCGTGAAGCTGGCGTGGTTGCCGAGCGCCGCAGCGCCGGCACAGCTGCAGCTTGCGCAACAGGTGGTCGTGCAGTGGGCGGACGAAGAGCTCAAGAGGAGTGCCATTTTTGCTGCCGAGCCTCACCGCGCCACTATGGCCGATATGAAGTCTGCTACTGCTGGCACTGTCGGTAGTGTTAGTGCTGCTGCTCCTGCTTCTCTGTGCGATGACGTGATGGACACCAACCCAGCCGCGATTGAGGCAAGCGGGAGGGGCGCCGTGGCGCACTTTGTGGTTTTATACGCCCACTTCTCCTCTCGCACAGCAGCCACCTCGGGTGCGACTCCCCCACTCGTCGTGGAGTCGTCCACCGCGGCGGCGGCGAGTGGTCGCGCTGTACTGGATGCCGCTGCTCAGGTACTGGTGCAGCTTCAGCGAAGCAAAGCGGGTCACCCGCCCACGGCAGCCATGTCTTCCTTCATCGAAGCCTTGCGACACGCGTGGATGGAGAAGACATCCCCAGCCCATAGCTCGCCGCCTCTCGAGACGCTGTCGCTGGAGATTGCGGAGATGGAGGTGGTGGTAGTAACCTCTCTCAACGCAGTGGTACAGCAGGTGGGTGCATCCACGGTGGGTCGCTGGACCATGTGGGGCGACTGCGTCGACATGCTCATGACCTACATGGATCCACCACTCTCCGCGACACGGCGACGCGGAATACAGCTGGAGAAACCTCCAGCGGGAGTGATGCAACTGGCGTCTCTGCCGCAGCCTCGCCTCGATCCCCGGAGGCGGGCAGAAGCGACACACGAGACCCTGCGTGTGCTTCACATGTTTATCCGCCTGTGCGACAAGGCCGAGACGGGGTTTGTGGAACGCGTGACGATGGACTGGCTGCTGCTCAGCAGCAACAGTACATGTAGCAGCAGCACTGGAGGCGGCGGATGCACTTCTCGTGAAAGTGAGAATAAGCATGGAATGCCCCGAAGTGGGGCCGCTACACCGGTGGAACACCTGCGGTGCTTATGTGAGCAAGCTCACGAGCAGCTTCGACGTGCTCCGCCGGCACCGCACGATCCTTTTTCGCCGCCAGAGCTGGAGTCGATGCACCTGCTGCTGGATGCATTGACATGGGCGTGTCGCCGGCAGGTGAAGCCTCTTGTGCGCCGGATGTACTGGACCCTCGCCCCATGGCTTGACACACTCCTTCGGGATCCATCCCTGCCGTCACCGCCCCCGCCAACAAGTCGTGCGCGGCCTGTCGCTGCCTGTGCTGCGTCGGCTGTGGCAAAGAAGGAGCTACTCCATCAGCAGCTGAGTCGCCTGCGTGAGACGGCGCTCGCTGCGTGCATGACGGTGGCGCAGTGTCTCTCAAGCGGACCTCGCGTGGAAGTGCTGCAGGATTGGCAGCTGCAGCTGCGCGCGCTACGACAGCTGACCGACCAAGGGAACGGCGCAGTCCCACTATCGGACCTCAGCAGCCAGCGGAAGGCGGCAGCTCTCATCGACGGTATTGCCGCGGTTGCCGTGAAGCTGCAGCGAACTTGGCGCTACCTCTTGACGGAGCTCGCTCTTGACAGTCACCGAGCAGCCAGTGAGGCGCGCCAGCGGAGAAGTGCATCACCATCGCCACCTCCGCTGCGGCTCCCGGCTTCCGTCCTCAAGCGCAGACGAGACACTGAAGATGCTGCTGAGTCATTTGCGGCGTGGTGCAGCGAGGAATTCCTTCCACGGCTGGTCCTCTCTTGCTTGCGTGCATGTGTGGAGTACGAGGCCCTCAGTGGTACTGCACCCGCCATCACGCCACCACCTTGCGCGGCGCCGTCTTCTTCGTCGCCGCGTGCCGTCGTGATAGCGGCGCTGCACAGAGTGTTGGGGGTCGTTTGGGATGTGGACTTCGCCGCCTTTGTGTGGCAAGTCGACTTCCGCGCCAGCGAGGGTCTCCCCACCGACGGCGCGCGAGCGCAAGCGCTGGAACGATGGCGCACTCGTGGCTATCGCGCCCTCAGCACGGAGCTCTCCTGCCCAAACCCGGACGGCACGTCACAGCGGCTAGCACGTCACCTGCACATTTGGGCCCTCTTCACCGCGCACAGCGCCCCAACGCAGGGGGCAGTGGCTGAGCTATGTCGTGACCTGGCCACCCTCGACGTCCTTCACGGAGTACAGCGTGCCACATCAACTGCCGGCTGCACCGCCACCGCAGCCTCGCCGATCTCGCTCCCCTTCTTTCTCTTCTTTGTACAGGAGGCCGACGCACTCGCCGAGGCGAAAGTCACTGAGGCGCTTTCCTCTGCCAGCTGTGCCGACTCCGCTGCTGCTGCCGGCACCGATGACTCATCATCACATGTAGCAGGACTGCCGCGGATGGCAGACGGCCGCACCGCAATGGAGCATCTCACAAACCCCCTTGTACACTACACCCCATTGGTGCTGCGCGTCGTGCAACAGGCGGCGCAATGGGTGTTATACCTCACTCTCTGCGAAGGGACGGTAGATGTGCAGGCCGCAGGAGGAGGCACGGAGGCAACTCAGCGGCATTCGTCTTTACCTTTATCGGCGGTAGCTCAGAAACCTCGATCTGTGGACTGCACTTTCACGGGCCGCACCGCCCTTTCTGCACTGCTGCTGCACCGCTGCCTGGCCTGGACAGGACAGACGCACGCCTACCACGCTCTCCTGTGTGTGGTCGAGGCGACGGCCCATGAGACACTGCGGGAGCCAGAGGCGGTCGTGTACGTCTTCCGCTACATGGAGCGACTAGGCCGCGCCACAGAGGGTACGGGCACGGCGGCGAGAGAAGGCGAGACCATCCCAAGCACCAGCATCGGTTCCAGCTCTACCAGCCCCGCGGAGGCCTTTCTGGCCTTCTACATGAGCTCGACCACGCTGCGCCGCGCGTCGCCAGTGAATGAGCAGGTATGTCTTGCTGCACTGCTTGCATGCGCCGCGAACACGCGCAGAGACGACGACGCCGTGTCGCCACCTTCGGTTGACCTCCTCACGCTGCTCACCGCCTTCACTAACGTCGTCTCAGACCACCTTGTCACCGAGTGGCAGCAGGGCCGCCTCTCACCACATCAAGTCGTTGTCCTGACGGAGTGGATGCTGCGGCTTTTCTGGGGAGGGGCTCCAGTTTCGCCGATGGACATGAGCACCGGCTCTCTGAAGCGCTACGGAGCGGTCGCTACTGCGGCTGCTGGTGGCAACGTCAGCGCCATCGCTTCCGCACCAATACCGCTACGCCGGGCATCTATGCAGTGGCTACTCGTGACGCGTGGCACCATCCTCCCGCCACCGCTTTGGTACGAAGGGAATGCAGGATCGAAGCCAGCTTCTTGTGATGGCGAACATAGCTCACCCCAACCATCACCAGCTGCTGCTGCTTCGGAGCGCATTCTCTCTCTCGTGGCAGCACTGGACACATCAAGCGAGCGTTTCGCTGCACTTTTAGGCGGCGCAGTTTTCTCGCCTAGCACAGCCACTGAACCACTACGTGACGACTCCACCAGTACACTATCAAGTGCGAGACCAGCGAGCGACCTGCCGCCACGCCATCCCCCCGTCAGCCCTTCCACTGCTCTTGTTGATCTCGTCCGCAACGTACTAAAGCAGCTTACCACCCGACACGCCACTCAGCAGCTGCTGCACCGCTACCAAAGCCCCAACGATACACTGCGGCCGCCAGTGCGAGTGGCGGACATAGAGGTGGATGTTCTTGTGCAAGTATTACCTGAAGATGCACGCGATAGCGCTAAAGCGGCCCTGCGAAGCGGCGCTGACCCTGCCGCCTCCTACGGCGGTGACCCGGCACGTGAAGCTTCACGGCCGATGAGAAGAAGTGACGCTCGACGGTTGGTGCAGGCGAGCCCTGTAGCAGGTGACGAAGGTGCGGTGGAGCTAGAGAGCTGGCTAGACGCGGCCACTGCCCACCTGGCATCTAGGACACCGGCCGCAGCGCCAGCGCCGACGCCTCTGCCAGTGATACTTCGGTGCCCAGGGCAGGCAGAAGGCCTCACATGGAGTGCGCTTTACACAGAGCTGCTATGCGCCATCAAGAGCGTGCACCAGCGCTCTGAGGAAGTGATGCACATTGCGGCATGCGCATCCGGCAGCCGGCACAAACTCGACGCCTATGTTCGGCGTCGTGCAAACATGCTCCGCCCTGCCCTGCTGCGGTTGATGTCGAATCTGTCTGGCACTTCCAATTGTTCCAGCTCAGTGTCTCCCAGCGAAGATGGTGACGTCAGCTCGTGTGTGAGGTCACTGCTTCTTATAGGCTATGTTCTAGTCCCACTGCAGTCACTACGACCGCCACCGTCACTGGCAGAGGTGTTGGCAGTGGTGCGTCAAGAGTTGTGGAGGCTTCTTCTCGCCTGTAGCAGTGCGAACGGAGCTGGCGCGGGTGGACGTCATCTCTACACCTCATACAACGTACTGGTTCAGCTCTGTGTGCATCCGTTGATGCTCGATGCACTCCCACAACTCCACCTCTCCGCCTCCGCCAGCAATGGGAGCGGGGAAGCGGCGTTCGAAGCTGTCGCATATTTCCTTCTTCTTGTGCACCAAGTAGGCGCAGACGTTGCTGACATCCGTGCCCTTTCGTCCACCTTGGCAGATACAGCGGCATCATCCGCATCTCAAGGCACCTCGATTCCAGACACGAGTGCCGTGGATGCCCTGCAGCAGACCGCACGCGAGTTGCTCCACCTTGCTGGTCAAGAGCTCCACCATCTCCACGCCAACTCCTGCTTGACGACATCTTCGCTGGCGTCGGCATCACATTCGCCGGAACTTCTCCAGATTCTATATAGACGGCTCGTACGTGCCTGGATGCAAGCGGGGGTCTTGCTCGGCGACGCACACTCACTGCTGTGGGGCGGGCAACGTCTCACCTCTTGGTCGCTGCAGAGACAGCAGGAGGCGACGGCGTTGGGGTTTACCACCGAGGGAAACAGCGCGGTGTCAGCCAACACCGCGCCGTTCAGTGAAGTGGCCGAAGATGATGCTGCTACGGAGTGGCTGTGCGTGTTACCTGTCGCCGCGCTGGTTGCGGCGGTTTGCAGCCCTACCCGCCGCAGTAGTACAAGGGTAAGTGAGACACTGCATTCGCTCGCTTCTGTCCTACCTCTTCCGCACCGCATCAGGGCCTCCGCGCCTAGCAGTCAAGACGGCAGCAGTGCGGTGGCGGCGGACGAGTATGTCAGCTTGTTTCGCCACTGGCAGAAGCTCCTGCAGGGGCGTGCAACTGAGCACGCCAGCGGGCATCGGGGTTGTCAGCAGCAGGAGCAGCACCGGCGTTCAGATAACTGCCCTTTCACCGTCATCCTTCACGGCAGCGTCCCTGTGGATGCGACTCTGGCACTCGTTGAAGCGGTGCGTCGGCAGGTTGAGGAGTACCTCGCCGGTTCAGCAACCTCGTATCCGCCTCAGCCGCCCCAGGCCATAGCCGTGCCCTCCGCCATGGCTCCAACTCTCGGAGGCGACGGTGGCAGCAGCTATGCCACAGTCTCTCCCCCTGCCCTTTGGGCAGCTTTTCAATGTATGAAGGACGCTAGTGAAGGCGACATGCGAGCCTTTATGCGACTGGAGGCGGCGAAGCGCACTCCTGTCGGCGAGGTGGTCGGCAGAGGGAAGCCCGAGAAGGTGGGCGCAGTCCAAGCGGCGTGGCGTCTCATTCATCGCGCCGCACTGCAGGAACGCCAGCAGTGTGGCTCAGGGAATGGGATTGCGCCTTCGTGGATCCCCTTGGTGCCGCCTGCGATATGGCGAGCGTACCTCCTGAACCTCCATCCGGTCGTCCCTCACACCGTACACTTCATTCCTGTAGCCGTGACAGAGGTGCTCATGCTTCAGAGCTGCACCGTGTGGACAGAGGGCATGGCTTTGCTCGAGCATTCACTAGGGACGCTGCATCGCTCTGGCGCCACGCCTGTGCAGCAGTACATGGCGCAGCTCTTGCTGGAACGGGTGCGGCACACGGAGCGGGATGCTGAAGGGCGCCAGACGGGTGAGGGAAGAGAGGGCGGTGAGCGCCATTTCTGTGTTGGGCTGGAGGCCTACACGTACACTGTGCAGCAGGTGCCGCAGCCCACCAGAGAAAAAGCGAGTGGTGGAGCACAGGAGTCATTTCCACGTTGGCATCTGTGGTCGGAGCACATGGCACAGCGTACAACGCACGGCACGGCGGCGCTGGTGTGCCACATTATTGATCTCATTATCGTTCATCATATGCAGACCACTGCCGCCCCAACGCGCGACAGTAGCGCTCGCTCGTCTTGTGTGTTGGCCAAGCACACCCTCATGGAGGCTCTGCGATGTGGCGTTCACGACCCTGCCTTGACTCGCATTCTTTTCCGTCTCTTCTGGGCTGAGCAGTACCGTGGCATTAAGGGCGCGCACGCGTTCCTGTCCGCACTGCGGGCCGCCAAGCTAGCGAGGAGCGACGCACTCGCGCTGGAGGCGATGCTAACGTATTTGTGGGTTTCCGACCCGAATGCAACGACCACGCAGCGGACGGCAGAGTGGACCTCTCGTGTTCTGCAGGTCATCGACGCCTGCGAAGAGCGTGCCACCATCCCAGGCTCACACGCACCCTCTTCGCCCTCCTCTGTCTCTGCGTGGCGGCACCTCAAGGTGGCTGCTGAGAAGGCGGCAGAGCTTCAGGGACTGTCGTACCGCTTCTCTGTCGAGGCGCACCGTGCGACGTGGAAATCTTGGGCAGTGGTGTGTCGCCTACAGGTGGTGCCCAAGGACGTGGCGCTCTGCGTCGTCCACCTCTTCAAGCAGTACGACCGCCTCACCGAGGTGGAGGAGCTCATGGTGACCACGTGCAATGACATTAACGATGGCGCCAGCGGAGAGGCGTGTCGGTGGTGATAGCGCTGGGGCAAAAAGGGCAGGATAGAGGTAGCTCGCGAGAGACAAATGCCGGACGTGTGACATGACCACCAGCGCCAACACGCCGAGGCGAGACGCCACAGTCGTTACGCAACGGCAGTGCTGATTCAGTAGAGGTGTGTCTGCCTGGTGTGCCTGTGCAGACGTGGTTGACTACTTGTGCCCCATTCACATCGCTGTGTTGAGGGAGTGGGTGGCTTCGAGCACAGAACCGGTGCAAAATGAGCAGAAGCAAATGGCCGCCACCCCCTCATACGTGTGTGAGAGTGCTGAGGGAGGGCCCTGCGGCACTTCCTAAGGTCACCGTGTTCGTGTGTCTGCCTGCTTGTGCAGCGGACCAAAGCGAGCAAGAAGAAAAGAGAAGACACCTCCTCCTCCGCCTCCTCCTCTCCCCCTCCCCCCTCGCCACAGCAGCGCTCTGGCTGTCACGGAGAAGACTCTCGCGGGGAGAGGCGGAGGAGGAGGCGTTAACCAAGACCAGCGTCTCCGTGCTGCGGCCCATCCCCTACTGCGCCCTCCCTCTTTGCTGCCAATTACTTTAGAAGTCCTCGGAGGGGTTTTCCGGGCTTTCACTTTTCTCTCCAGACGCACAGCCACACACTCACGGGAAAGGGAGAAAATAAGCTCACGCAGAGACCCACAGACACACTCGCCTCACCTCACTTTGCACTTTCTCCGTAGATGCTGCGCCGCGCGTACCGTCTGCTTGGTTCCACAAATCGCTACACGGATGGGTCCGGGCGGGCACTGGAGCCAAACTCCGTTCCCCGCGACCTCTATGTCCAGACGATCAGCAACCGTGCCTACCCCGTGCAAGGCGAGAACTGGCAGCCGGTGGTGGCTGAAAAACCGTCTCCGCACAAGGGCAATGTCATCATATCCGGGCTGGCGTCGTCGGCCTCACCATGTCAGCCCAATTCGCTCTGCGCGGATGGCACACAACAGTGATCGAGCGCAGCCCACCCTTGCAGCGAGTAAAGGATGAGCCGATGCCGACGGCGGCTGCCGCAAGCGACGCGCCCACGGTTGCGGTGGACCCCTCCGCTAGGCTTCCTCCGCCGTTCACCTCACTTTCCCTCCAACCCTATCGTGGTCCGCTCGTGCGCCCTCACTTCGGCGCAGCCTCTCAGCAGAACAGTAGCAGCAGCGTCGGCAACCGTGATGAGAACGGCAAGGCTGCTGTTGCTTCCTCCTCCAGCCTGGCAGAGTCGCCCTCACTGTCGCGGTACGGTCCCTTCATCGAGCTGCAGTACGCACTGCTAACACGCCGCGCCCTGGACGCACTAGAGGCGGCAGGAGTGCGACTCCACGCCCTCCGCCACTTGGGCGTCAAGGTACACGGTGTGATGGACCACCCCGGAGCCTACAACAGCTGGATCACTGCCGGCCTCACGGAGTATCACCCGTTTGCGGTCAGCATGCTCTCGATGGATTTGTTTCAACTGCGCCGCCTGCTGGAGGAGCACGTTACGCACAGTCTGCCGTCAACAAACCTGCAGGTCTTTCACGAGCACGTCATCGAGGCAGTCTACCCTCTGCGCCAGAAGTTTGTGGTGCGTCCGTGGGCGAGCAGCTCTTTGGCGAAGCAGCCAACGGAGCCCCCCGTCAGCCCTCGATGTTATCTTCGACGGAAGCGGGTCGTACCGCGCAGCTTGTCGCTGAGGCCCGCCAACCTCGGCGCATCCCACACACCAGCCTGACCCTCAGTGCCCGGAAGTGGGAGAAGAAGTTCGCCGACGACGCGGTGGACTACGACCTGCTTGTGTCAGCCGAAGGTGTCAACTCACACTTACGAGACCTCGTGGATGTGGAGGGATTCATGGCAGATGTGGACATGGGTGTCCGCTGGTGTCTCCTCCGTAGCGACCAGCTCAGTCACGGGCACGTGCACCGCTGGCTGCACCGTCGCCGCACATCGGCCATCACGTCGGCGCAATCCTACCACATCCAGACAGCATACCAGGTGCCTCTCACCCTCGCCTTTCCGCGTGTCGAGGGGAGCAACCTCTTTTCTGTCATGGTGTACGCCCCGAGGGGTGAATTAGCGGGCCTCGACGACGTCGAGATGCTCCGGCACTACCTTCCAGACCTCGCCTTCTCCTCGTCTCCGCCGGCTGCTGAGTTGCGCTCCTTCGTCGCCGACGCGCAGCCCTACCCCACTGTCTACTGTGAGCAGCTACACAACACGGTGGGACTTCCCTCCGCTGTCCTGGTGGGCGATGCGGCGCACACATGTAATCCCTTCTGGATGCAGGGCCTCGCTCTAGGCCTCGAGGATGGCACGAACCTGCTGAATCAGGTGGACGCCTACTCCCGACATTTCTACGACGCCGTAAAGCAGTACAGCGACGAGCGTGGCAGCAGCGGCGACGCGCTGCGTGAGCTAACGGATAAGTGCCTCTACTACGAGCGCCGCAAGCACGTGAACCCGTTTATTCGCTTCCAGAACTCGTACCAGCGCTTCATGAATATCTGCATGCCCCGTGGCTGGAACACGCTCTATGAAGGCTCTGTCAACCACGTCTATTCACGCAGCATCGAGGAGATGTTGAACGGCCGCGGGTACACCTCATACGACTACGCTGAAAAGCAGCAGGCGAAGCATCGCCTCTTTTACCACCTGGGGCGCTTGTACACGTGAGAGAGAGAGAGAGAGGGGTGGAGACCGAGTCGGTCGATTGAACGGGGGAGAAGTGTGGTTTGAAAGCGAAACCAACAACGAAACACAAAGGGGAAAGGGGAGAGGAGGTCCAACGGGTGCCACGTGTGGTTGCCCTTGTCGACTTCACCGTCTTGGGGGGGGGGGGGGGGTGCAGCCTACCTTAAGAGTTTTGTCTGTTTCTGCCTTTGACATGCGCCTCCTCCGCGCTCTCCCGCTCTCTGGTGGTGGGTTGCAGGGCTTCTCTCTTCATGTGCTTGTTTGTTTTGCTCTCGCTGACCTCTTTGTCCTTCCGTTTTCTCCTGGCGTAAATGGTTGGCTGATTCAAGCAGGTCAACCACGCCCTCTGACGCAACCACACATCCATACACCAGCACACAAGTGCGTGGGTTGTTTGTGCGTGTGTGCACGAGCGTCGTGGTGTGATCCTTGGACCCTCCTTCTCCTCCTTACATGGTTCTCCTCACACGAGGTACCCACGTGACTGGAGGCAGCACATCTACGCGCTGCTGACCACCCCTCCCCTTCCCACCTTACTCGCAGCACATCATCGCCTCTTATTATTACCTGTATATGTGGGAATGTGACTCATGCGACACTGAGAACAACAGAGCCTCATCACGAGAACTGCCTTCCCCCCTCCCACACACACACACACTCCTGCTGCTGCTGCTGCCTCCACTCTCACACCCTTCAACACGTCTGTGGGTATTTCTTTTGCTCTTCACCCTTCGGGACATACGCATACCCCATCATCACTGTTCCTGTGGTTTGTATGGGCTTCTATGCTTACTCGACCACCTCCTTGTCTCAAGCACTCATCACACTTCTTCTTGGGAGCTTCACGTGACCGATCAAGGTGCAGATGGACTCGTCGGCTGAGGGCTTCTTCTTCTCCTTCGGCTCCGCCGGAGAGACTGATAGGTGCCGCGGTGCCACCACCGTGGAGACTACTAGCTCTACCAGCTCCACACCGGGCACTGAGGTGCCTTCACCGCCGGTGTGGCCGCCCGCAAAGACGTCGACAGCGACCTTCCCGTGGGTTTCTCTGGACTCCGACACGCTGAACGAATGGGCTGCCGGCTACTGCTACGCGGTTCCTAGCAATAATGTGAAGATCAGTCGCTCGACCAAGCCCTTACAGCTGAAGTTTTGTGTAGCTTTGACAGGGAACGCAGATGGCGCTCCAGGCGAGGCCTCCCCATCCGCGGACGCAAATCAACAGGCCATCTTTACGCTTTGCTACCAAACCTCTCCAGAGGTGGAAACCCTGACATCCGTGGCCGCCACCCAGACGCCAGAGATGACGCCATCAAGATCGTTCAACAGGGAGCACCGCGACGTAATACCAGGACGATACTACGGCGGGCTCAAAGTGTGGTCCTGTGCTGTGTTGCTCGTGCAGTACCTGGCTGACCACGCCGCACAGTACCGCAGCCTCTTTGGAGCAGCGGCAGTGGTCGCAGAGCTCGGGTGCGGTCAAGGACTTCCCGGACTGGCGGCCATGTGCCTTGGTGCGCGGCGCGTGGTGTTTCAGGACTACAACAAGGAGGTCCTTGATGTGTGCACGAAGCCGAACGTGGCAGCCACAGTTCACGCAAATGGAGGCCTCCAGCAGTTGCAAGGCTGCTCTAGCACGACTGCGCTACTGCACGCCAAATTCGTTCACGGCGACTGGGTCGATCTGTCTTGGGAATCCCAAGGCGCTGCCTCCTCCCCCGCTTTCTCCGAGGCCTTCTGTGACGTCCTCCTCGGCTCTGACGTCACGTTTGACAAGTGTGCGTGCGACAAGCTTGCCTGCGTCTTGCATCGCTGGCTGCGGCCTCACACAGGAACTGCGATCATCGTGTCGAAGGACTACTACTTTGGTACGAATGGCGGTTACCTCGAGTTTGCAAAGTCCGCACAGTCGTGCAGGCTGCAGGTGGAGCTGCTGAAGCGCGTGGACACGGCGGATACGATGCCGCATGTGGTGTTGCGTATCACCCACGCGGCTTAAAGGAACCCTCCTTTCTCTCTCTCTCTATCTCGGAGAAGAATTCTCGATGGGAATGGCGGCGACTCTTGAAGACGGTGTTCGCCAGGCCATCTGTCAGCCGCAGCCTCCATACAGAGAGAGAGACAGAGACAGACATCACCCTGAGACTCGGTGATGGTGCGCCTACAAGCGTGAGCACAATTCAGTAAGTGATCATCACAATACACAAGAAAAAAGGCCCGGTGCGAGTTGATCATCTGCTGCTCGCCTTCTGTGTGTTTGTGGGGGGAGGCTCTTCGCGTATGCAGTCCCCGTTGCATGCACCTCCACTTCAAACGACGAAAATGGCATCAGCCAATAGCAGGTTGCTCTGAAGAATCGAGTTCTTGTATGCTCATCTCCACACATTGCTCTTCTCTCTCTCTGTGCGTGCGTGTTGGCCGGAGTCTCTGTGGCCACCGCGCCACTACTCCCCATATTTCTCCACACCGTGCACAGCGCTGCTCTTCGCCACCTCGAGCACTACCTCGCCTCCTCTCTTCTTGCCCTCCCTCCCTTCCTCACCACCGCCACCACCACTGTCCCAGTCCACACCACCCCCTCTGACACGCCCATGTCTTTCAGCCGTGTCTTTTCAGTTCACCTTTGTCAGTAGGGCCACCACCATCACTACTGCCGCTACTGAAGGGCGGACATAACAACGAACGACGGCTGGACTTTTACCCCTCTTCCTCCACACGCCCGCCGAGACCGACACACACACACACACACACAGAGAGAGAGAGAGAAGCGAATACGGGCAGATGTGTGGTTTGTTGCTCCCGCATTCCTCACCTCTCCTATATCTCCCTCTCTCTGATGACGGGGGACACCCCGGTGCGTGGGCTCCCGGTGCCCGGCACCCCCGCCCTGTGTGGGGAGGCCGCGCACCCCCCACCCCACCCCATCCCCGGCGGAGACAGGGCCAGGCACCCACGACGCAGCGGCACCGGGCGATGGGGCCTGCGACCGCCCGGGGTAGAGTGGGGGGTGACCTCCTGTGGTACGGCTGGGAGTGGACACGTTCGAAGTGCAAAGGAAAATGGACGCGTCTCTGACGAGGCGGTGGGGGGAATCGAGTGCAGCTGCCCAAAAAGTAAAGAAGAAACGAATCAAATGCGCTATGCGATGCGTTGTGTGTGTGTGTGTGTGTGTGTGTGTTTGGCTGACTTCTGTGCCTGCCTGAGTGTGTGTGCCAGTGCACGTTTCATGGAATGCTGTTGTTGGTGTCTGCTATGGTGGGCTCTCTCCCCTCCCTCCCTCCATCCATCTCACACAAGTTGGGCCACACAAACCCTAAAAGAGACGCGAGGAGAGAAGAAGCGTCTACTTGCGCGAGTGGGCTTCGCAGCATCTCCTTGTTGCTCTTTCTCCCTGGCATACGTGCAGTGCCGCCCACCCCCTTCCACACGGCCACTTGTCTTCCCGCTCCTGCGCTTTTTTGCTTCTTCTCTGTCTGCGCTGGACCATCTGCTGTTCAGCGCCGTCCTCCTCCTTCCCATTTCCCTCCTCCCCCCCTTCACCTCCACCACCCTGACAGAGAGCGGTGAGAAGGCTCGTATTGGATCGTGAATTGCAGTCGTCCGCCAGTCGTTCTCTGGGCTACTCTATCTCCTCGGCTTTAACCCTCTGCCACCGTCCCACAGTGAAGCGAGGTATCGTAGCGCGCCAATATCGATTTACACCTCTTACACCCTCTTCTCCCTCCCCTGTCAAGCACTCTCCACAACGGACGATTCCGACATGCGCTCTTCGGCGATGGTGTTCCTGGTCCAGACAGGGATGGGCCCAGTCGAATTCGCCTGATCGGACCCAAACAGGAGTCGCCGTGCACGGGTTGGCGCAATAAGGCTGGGATAGCGTCTCTCACAGAGCTCAACGAGGATTGCACAGGTGCCCAGCAGCATCCCATCTCCCTGGGCCAATAGGGCCACGGAAGACGCTCTTTTCACATCGAAATTCTTCGCCCGAACGAGTCAATCCTCTGCCTCCCCCGCCAAACCATGGGCGCTGGCGAGTGTTGTATATGCATGCGCTCAGTGGCAGAGTTCACCGCAGGTGCCTCTCTGAGGCTCTGAAGAGGCATTGGACAGCAGCCTCCAACGCCTGCTGCGAGCAAAGCAATCGCCTATCGTGGGACGAGCTCCAGGACATCGGGACCGTCAGGAACTTACTCCTCTCGACAAGCTACAGCGCGAGTGACTCCACACCGAGGACGACCCACAGGCGCTCTTCAAATCGTTCACAGAAGCCTTCAAGAAGCTCAGTAGGAGCGCCCACCCCAGACCGACAGCGTTGCTCTCGGCCAAGTGGTGCAGGGAGCTGTGTTGCGAGTCGACCGCATTGAAGCGCGGCGAAACGGCCAACAAGTCGGATGCCCATCGCCAAACCGCTCATTTGCCGGGAACTCTCGATGCACCGTTGGGCGGGGGTCGGGAAACCGTGGCCCCGACGTTACCACACGTGGCATCCTCTCCTCAAGGGTGACGAGGCCGTTGCGCACCTGAGGACGTGGATCTCACTCTTCACCAGCGTCAAGGACCTTTTCATCAACGACCGCACTACTCCTCAACGCTGTGGAGTCATCGTTGCAAGCGAAGCATGCATACGCGTGCCGTTTGATCAATGTGCTTGCGCAAGCTCTGGGGGACACCCTTCACAAACTGACGCTCCTCGACGCGGCATTACGGACCAACAGGACCCTCCTCCCGCATCGCCCAGTTCGGCCGCTCGCCTGTACGCCTGCCGAGGCAGAAGAAAGGCGCCTGCTCCCCCCTCCACATCGGAAGAGAACGCACGCTGAACCCGCCGCGTGCAACTCCAGCAATGGAACGGCAAACCAGAAGACGATTGCAGGAGCTTTGGGGCCTCCTCCACGAATGCCCCTGCGGCCTGCTCTCTGCCCGAAGCCCTTTCTACGGCAGGCATCGCCGCGTTAACGGCTGGGACATCATTGAGCCCACGTGAGCAGAACGCAAGGTGGTGGACTCCACTTTCACGGCGCTCGCAGGGAATCATGGTGATCAACAGAGGCGGCTCACTCTCTGGCCCAACAGTGTGAAGCGGTGGATTGCGCCCAGAGCTACAGGACCCAACACGACCTAAACGCCACCCGATGAGGAAAATGCCCTGCATGAAATCAAGGAGGAGGACTTCACCGGGCCTCAGTGCTTCTCATTTCCTGGCGTCTACGCCAGTCGCGCTGAGACTGCTTGTCTCTGCGCAAGCCGATGCCGGCGGGATCGCCCACCGCCGATGCCCCACCGAGGGGCTGGAGTCTGAGTCCTGAAATTATGCAGGTGCTTGCAAGCACGGCTGCTGGACAACCCGCTCGACGCCGCTTCACCCAACCCAGACGTGAACGCCAACGCGTGGATCGACAAGATCGACGCAAGGGAGACACCTCAAGCGGTGAGTGCTGCCGCGAATACGACCAGGAATGCCGCCAGCGAGTTTCTGCGTCGCTCCCAATACCGATGAGCGAGTCGCCTCTCCACACCTACGGGGTTTGCCACAGCCCTGTTTGGCCACAAAGTACAGTCCGTTTCTCTGAGAGAGAGAACGGGTACACAGCTAGGAAGCGACTCAGCCCGGAGCACGGCAGTGGAGCATCTCGAGCACCTCATCGGGCAATTATGGTTTGCTGCGCGCGTCTTGATGATTCGAGCGCATACGTTTCGGTGGCTCCTGAAGGCGACACGGCGACGCTTCGCCAGGTGGGGTGACACAAAGCCTCACTTCAGGGGGTCACTTGCAAGCCAGCCGACCGGCCAATGGGCAAAGCAAAATCGACATGAATGGCACACGCTGGCCTGCAAAACGAAACAAACCACACATGATTCACTTGTTGCCAACGTCTACGGCCATGCTCGACCTCAACACTGAGGCCAGCCTGGGGACCTGGGGAGATGCCACTTGTGTCAATCGACGCACAAAACAAGCTGCTGTGATGAGATCACGCTTAGGGAGGAAGGAAGAGGGGAGTCCACCCCCTGCTGACAACATCAATGTGGCAGAGCTGCGGACCGCTCCGTGTGCTTCTGAGTCTTTATCCCCTTCTCTTTCTCAGGACACAGAGCCCCATCGACATGTGAATGAAACCTCCGCGCTTTTCGCGCCTTGCAAGGGCCTCTCTCGGAGTCATGGAAGTCATACCGAAGCCAATCAAATCCCAGTCAATCTCTCTCTTAGGTGATCTCGGCCAGCGGTAGAGAATCCGGCCGACAGGCCTCGTTCGTGACCCCGCATGCCGAAGCGACACGGGGTTGGCGAGGTAGGAAATCCGGACGAATGGATGATTCAGCACTTTTGGGTGTACCAAACCAAAAAACTCTGCACACTATACCTCAGCATCACCTTGAGTCATGCAGCTCGGTGTCAGCGGCCCGATCGCGCCCATGCCCTCCGTATGGGATTGTCCGTGTGTGTGTGTGTGTGTGTGTGTGTGTGTATATGCCACTGGTGACGGAGCTCGTGTCTCCCTCCTCTACACTTTCCCTCCTCTTCCCTCTCCCTGCCCCTTTCTATTGTTCAGAGTGGCGAGGAAATGAAAGTGTCCAGACACGCACCCGCACACCCATAAAGAGGGAGGGCGCGCGTGAGAGCGATCGGCATTTTACACACCGACACACACCCACCCACACACACACCACACCCACACACACATCCCGTCTCTCTTCCATCTTGTTATTTTTCATTGATGAGTTTTTCCTCGCTTCTACCGCCCCCTCCCCTTTCTCTCTCCCTCTCTGCGTGTGGGTGTGTGCTCGCATCCGCCGCTTACCTGACGACACTTCGACTCCAGAGCACAAAGGAGAGAGCAAAGTTCCGTTGTTGGACGTCGCGTTAGCACGTCTGCCTCCTCCCTCCCCCTCCCTTCCTCCCTGGTTCACGAAGTGCAGGGCTGTCTCAGTGTGTATCGCCTGTGGCTTCTCCTATTAATTTGCTCATTCTCTTGGGGGCTGGTGCTGATCCAGAGGCTCAACTAGGCGCCTTTCTTCTTTGGTATTACTCTCTCTCTCTCTAGTCTCTCTCCCCACACCAGTATCTCGAGTACAGCCCTTCTCTGCAGGCTTCCATCTGCAGAGAATCCCTACGCAATCAGACCACCAACGGCGCGATGCAGTCGATGAGCAGGGGCAACAGCGATGCGATCCCTCGCCAGGGTGATGGGGGCGGGAAGACTGGTGCAACAGCCTTGTCAGCTCCAGCCCCACAAGTTCACCATCCCCTCCGCTACACGCCTATGTTTTTCCTGCAGTGCGGAAGAACGCCTCGCCATCCACGCCATCGAATAGAAGTAACAACAAGGACATCTTTGGATCCAAGGCACTCACGCCTGTTGCCATCGTGGCACAGCAACCACCGCTGCAACGGAACGCCGCGAGCCACAAGCTCGCTTCTCTCTGCCACCGAAGCCTAGCCTAGAGTTGCACTCGACAGAGCCGAGCGAAGGGCGGAAAACTGTCCTGACTGCGATCCTGTGTTGATAAGCTATGGGGGTGAGATGCAACGCAAGCTCCCCGCGTCGGCAGCTCAGCTGGAGCCGTACAGCATGATCACCCAGACCGGCGGCGTGCGCATCTCGCGGTGCACGCAGGTCCTGGCGCTGCTCCAGCGCACCAGGCGGCAGTACCTGCGCCAAAAGCTGATAATGACCGCCGAGGTCGTTTCTCCGCTGCTCTTTGTCCTTCTCCTTATCATCCTGAACATTGCCTTTGGAGCCGATTCCATCCCTGAGACCATCTTCACAGCCACCACCCTCTACAGCTACCAGCTGAGCTCGAAGGACTACAAGACATACCTGTGCTACAATGACTCGACGCGACCAATCAAGGGCCTGGACTTGTGCGCCTACGTCGACTTCCCATACGTGTGCGACGGCGACGAGTCGGACATTCCAGTGTATGGGCTGTGTTACCTTAGCCCCTTCGTCACCCCTGCTGCGGTGGTGAAGCAGTACGTCGACTCGTTTATGGGGATTCTCATTGCGCTTCCGTCCCTCGACTCGATCATTGTGCACCAGTGGATGGCCAAGAAGGCTGGCCTGGCCAAGGACTCCCGTTCCCGCACCGCCCTGGCGGCGCTCTCGAGCGTCGGCATCGCCGTGTCCTCCGCGACTCGTTTCGACTCCATCTCGCACTCGGGCCTCCTTTACTTCGCCCCCGCTGCAAAGGTGCCGGCGGCACTGATTGAATACTTTCAAAGCCACTCCGCTATGTTTGAGTATGTCTACGGCGGCGTCTTTGACACGGTCGCAGAGGCGCAGGCCGCCATAAAAGCCAACAGTGCAGATGAGTTGCTCAGTTCCACCTGGGGCCTGATCATTGTCAACGACATTACAGATGGCTTTGATGTGCAAGTGCAGCTGCATAGCTCCGCGTTGCCGTCGTTGTCACTGCCGACGGTATCGCTGGAGTTTCGCGGAGGCTTTACGTACGACGGTACCGACATGTTCCTCGCTTCTGGCTTCCTGTCACTGCAACAAGTGATGTACACATACTTTTACGAGAGCAAGGCTCAGGCAGGAACGCTAGCCAACCTTAACAACGGCGCGGTCAAGCCGTACACGCTCAAGGAGATCTACCCCGCTATCGCCTCCTACCCCTCCATTGCTTCGAAGACGCCGTACCTGCTCTCGCTCTCCCCTTCCCTCGTCGCCTTCGTGGTGGTGTTGTCCTTCCTCTACCCCTTCGCTCAGGTGACGAAGCGTGTTGTGCTGGAGAAGGAGCTGTGCATTCAGGAGTCCATATGTATTATGGGACTGAAGCGCTCCTCCTGGTGGATACATTTTCTTCTGGTTATCTTCTTCGAGTACGCACTCATCTCGATTCTGCTGACAGCTCTCCTGTGCGCCGTCATTGCGCCGCGCTCAAACCCCTTCGCCATCTTCGTTATCCTGTTCGTGTACTGCCTCACCCTGATCCCGCTGTGCGGCCTCGTCTCTGCCTTCTTCAGTCGTGCTCGCATGGCGGCGCTGATGTCGCCGCTGGTCTATTTTGTCCTCTCAATCCCAATCTTCGCCATGGGCGCAGCGAACCGCGTCACCGTCATCGGCCTGTCGGTTTTTTCTCCGAACGCACTCGCCTCGCTCCTGAAGGTGGTCTTCACCGTCGAGGCGGGAGGCGGCTTTCACATGGCCCACTTCCAAAGCCCCTATTTCAACCCCGAGCCGTACCTTATAATGGCCATTCTCGCGTGCGACTGTGTTCTTTACCTACTCCTCATGCTCTACCTCGATGCCGTGCTGCCACGGGAGTGGGGCACCCCCAGGCACCCGCTTTTCTTTATTTTTGAGCTGTGGGCGCAACTGAAGAGCGCCTACGGCTGCAGCAAGCGTATCCTCAGTAGGTACCAGTATGGAAGTGCATCTCCGCCTTCAGCTGGCACGGCGGCCACGTCAAGGACGCTAGATGCAGTGACAGTAACCAGGGAGCAGCTCGAGAGCGGCAAGATGGGTGGCGATGTCACTGCTGCGCTGGCCCTCGACCACAGTGCAAGTGGGAACTCCCCGACTGGCGATGAGAAGGTTGTCAGTGTTTGCATCAATCACCTCTGCAAGTACTTCAAACGCAACGGTAAGCGCTTTGCGGCGGTGGACAACGTATCGTGGAACATGTATCGTGGTGAAATCGCCGTGTTGCTGGGGCCGAACGGTTCTGGCAAATCAACGACGATCAAGATGATCACCGGCATGCTGGCCCCCGACAGCGGCGAATGCTTCATCGAAGGCTACTCGATGACTCGGCATGTGGCTGAAGCGCGGCGAGAGATCGGTTACTGCCCACAGCACAACATCCTGTGGCATGACCTGACCTGTCGCGAGCACCTCGAGTTCTACGGCAAGATCAAGGGGCTGCGCGGAGCTGAGCTGGAGGACGCTGTCGTGGATGTTCTCCGTGCCGTCGATCTCGAGGAAAAGATGGACGTCATTCCGATGCTCATGTCAGGTGGCCAGAAGCGGAAACTGTCCGTCGCGATCGCCTTTGTGGCCGCAACCGTGTTGTTTTCCTCGATGAGCCAACCGCTGGCATGGATGCGGCTGCGCGACGCCACACGTGGTCCCTTCTGCGCGCCATGACCCGGTACCACACGATTCTCCTGACGACGCACTACATGGACGAGGCGGACCTGCTTGGTGACAACATCGCCATTGTGGCGGAGGGCGCCCTGCAGTGCGCCGGCAGCACGGCGCTCCTGCGCCAGTATGCGGGGGTTGGCTACACGCTTCGCTTCCATCTCACTCCTGTCTTGACACAGGGGTATGACGATGCGGCCCGGCAAGCCAAGGCTGCCGCAGTGTGGGCTGAGCTTCATCAACTGGTCATTTCGCATCTCCCCGATTCCACCCTGGTGCTGCAGACAGATGCAGAAGTAGAGTACGAGCTGCGACTCGGCACCGATACACGCCTGACAGAGTTTTTGAAGGATATGGAGTCGCGCGGCAACCGACAGCTACATATCCGCAGTTACGCGCTGCGGGCGCCGACGCTGGAGGATGTTTTCCTGCGCGTCGTCGAGCACCACATTGCACCGCCTTCACAGGTGGCAGTGGAGCGGGCATCGGACGAGGCGCCGGCACGCGAGCAGTTCGGCGGCGGCAAAGACGGTGAGAACGATGGTCAGAAAACCGATGTGAGAGCATTTGGTGCACCGAACGCTAGCGGCAGCACCGATACGCCCAGAAGTCCAGTCGCCATTGTCGCGTGCTCGACGTCTTCTCCGTTGAATCGCCGCATGTCGCGCGCCTCGCTGCGCTACCTCAACAACGAATCGACGCTCAACTACGGCACCAAAGCGAGGCCCAGCGCTAGCGACGAGGGCCCCATCGCCGACTTTGCGGCTTCGAGTCCAATACAACGCTGGGCACGAAGCAGCATTTTGGGCGCGAGGGCGATAGCTGCCGCTGAACCCGATGGCGGCGATGCGACTGACGCACGCCTCGCCGGTATCGCCAAGAACACTAATGCGAGCGTCACGGAGAAGCAGCAGCATCAGTGCCAGGGAAACACTACAACGGTTATCTCAGATGGCGACATCTCTGAAGTGGCCATAGAGGTGGCTTGCGTGAACCGTCCAGGGAGAGTGTCCTGCCCACTGCTCTCGGGGGCCATGTTGAGCAAAAGCCCCAGGCAAACCGGCCCTGCCTCCACCTCCACCGCAGCTGTAGTACCAGAGATGGGCTGGAATGCTTGCAACAAGGCCCTCTTCTACAAGTACGCCACCGACCGTCACCTCGACCAGGTCTGGGCGGTACAGCACACGTCGCAGCGCTGGCGCCTGTGGGGGCTGCAGCTGCGTGGTATGATATACAAGCGCTTCCTCTGCGCCACCCGAGACCCACGCATGCAATTTTTTCAGATCGTCTGCCCGGTCTTTTGCACCCTCCTGGCGATGTCGCTGCAGCTGGTGAAGGGCGGCAATGGGGGGACGCTGCACCTCTCTCCCTCAACTTTCGGCGTGCAGTCGGCGATGCAGGTGTCGGGGTGCACAAACTACATGGGCGATGTGGCACACATGCACACATATGGGCACAACTTTAGCGATGTCTCTTTTAGTGATCCCAACTTCGTCGATTCCACGGACATGTCCAAAGAGCTGCTCGACACGTGGCTCACTCATAGCCGCAATCGCTTCATGAGCCTGCAGTGCGGAGACCCCTACATAAAGCTGTACTTGACCCTCTTCTATCCCCATGTCATCGGCACGCGGCAGGTCAACACGCTCCTGTACAACACCTCCTCGCGCAACAGTCTTCCGATAGCGATGCACATGACTCACGCGCTGGCATACTTTGGCGCCCTCGGCACGAGCGCTGATGCGGCCGCGGCCACCTACACGATGAGCTTGACTGGACTGCCGCAGGACGCAAAGATGATGCAGACAGCAAACACCATTCCCAGCATTCTCATTGGCGTCATCGTGCTGATCCCGTTCACCTTTCTGCCGGCTAACCCGGTGGCGTGGGTGGTGAAGGAGTACGAGTCGCGCGCGCGGCACCTGCAGACTGTCTCGGGGCTCTTCTACCTCGTTTACTGGCTTGGCAACTTCCTGTTCGACTTCACCGCCTACGTCGTGTCCATGATCTTCATCATCGTCATCTTTGCCATCTTCCAGCGCTCGGAGTACATTGGCTATGAGACGATCGGGGCCACCATTACCTCCTTCGCCATTTATGGTGTTTGCTATTGCTGCTTCTCCTACATGGTGAGCTTTGCCTTTACCGAGCACACAACGGCGCAGATTTTCGTGCTGGGTGTGAGCTTCATCACGGGCTTCCTGTGCGTTATGCTGGTGTTCATGTTGAGCCTGCTCGACAAAACGCTCTCGGTGTCGAACTCGCTGCGGTGGATCTTCCGCCTGCTGCCTCCCTACTCCATTGGTGAAGTGATCCTCAACCTGGCGCTGCTGGAGCAGAAGAAGATGACGGACACGTCGTTGACGGCGTGGAGCATGTCCATCACGGTCTGGCCTGACATCTACATGGCCATCGAGGCCCCAATCTTCGCCGCCATCACGCTGCTCTGGGATCACCCCAACCGGCGCGCGGTCATCGACCGGATTCGTGTTTGGTGGACCGCGCAGTGCTGCCGCTGCTGCGGTGGGAGGCGGCGCTGGCCACATCGCACGCAAAAGGAGGACCAACAAGGCCAGCAGGAGACAATGCCCGGCGCGGCTGTCGCCATACCCACTGTGGCAGCAGTGGGTGACACCAACGCCTCACTTCAAAGCGCTATGTTGCCCATTCTTCGAAGCCACAGCAATGGCTCTCTGACGTTCAGGGGCAAGGAGACGGCAGCGGTGGCGGCCACGGAGTCAAAAGTGTTGCTGCAAAGCCTCCCGCTACAGGCCAGCGTCGTCGTCCCTACCGCCCATTCTTCTCCACACAAGCGACAGGAGGAAGAGGAGCAGCTAGCGGCGCACGCGGCCCCACTCCCGGTTGGCGCTCAGAACAGCGGCGATGCATTGCCCATGACGCTGATTGCTGAAGCGGACGCAGACGTAGGAAGCGGTGTCGTAGGGTCAGCTGAGGCCACGTTGATGGATATTACAGGGGCACAGCAGAGTCCACAACAACTGACCAGTGGTCGGCCCATGAGCAAGCGCACGAACGGCGCCACGCGGCCTGCGCCGCTCCAGATGGTCTACCCGCCTCCATGGTGGCACGAGGCGGAGGGGCTACGGAGGGGCGAGGAGGACAGCGACGTCGAGGAGGAACGCTGCGCCGTCTACCAAGCCGAGCGGCAGCAACTTGCCGAACAGGAACGACCGTTCATCAGCGCTGCCTCGCCGCGCCCCCACTCACGCGACCCAAGCCATCAACGACAGATCGAACCGACAGTGGAGTCGTGTGATGTGGTTCGTGTTGTCGATCTCTGCAAGGTCTACAAGGCGCCGCGCAAGGTGGCAGTGAGTGCGCTGACGTTCAGTGTCATGCCCGGTGAGGTATTCGGCTTCCTCGGCACCAACGGCGCCGGCAAGAGCTCTGTCTTGTCCATCATCACACAGGAGCAGCAGCCGACGAGCGGCCGCGCCTATGTGTGCGGTAACGACGTGGTGCGCTCGAGCCGGTCCGCAGCCGAGTGTCTTGGGTACAGCCCACAGCTCGATGCGTGTCTCGACCTCCTCACCGTGACGGAGCACCTGCGTCTCTACGCCATGGTGCACGGTGTGTCCGTCGGACAGCTGGACAACCTCGTCACCAGCCTCCTGGCCACCTGCAACCTCACGCAGTATCGTCATGTCTCTCCCAGCCAGCTCTCGGGTGGCAACCGGCGAAAACTGAGCGTGGCCATCGCGCTGATCGGGGCACCCAAAGTGTTGTGCCTGGACGAACCAAGCTCCGGAATGGACCCGCTGGCGCGGCACCTGCTCTGGCGTTTTCTGGACCGCGTCTCTCGCAAGTGCTCCATCATTCTCACGACACACCACCTGGAGGAAGTGGAAGCCCTCGCGGACTGCGTCGGTATCATGGTAGACGGTGGTCTACGCTGCTTCGGCGACCTGCCACACCTGAAGCACAAGTACGCCCGAAACGCCTATGAGCTAACGCTGCGCGTTTCGCCGGCGGCGCGTCGTAGCGCGCAGAAACGCCGCGAAGAGCAGTATCAGCGCGCAACAGCGGTGGACGGCGTCTCACCTGTGACGAACTGCCAACGTTCAAACGCAAGTGGTCCGCACGGCCTGAGCAGCAACAACCAGAGCAACATGATCAACTCCGCGCTGGGTCGTCGCATGTCTACCTCCTACGCCGGCAACGACCTCATCGACACTTCCGATGACATCTTTCAGTTCATGCTCAAGACGTTCCCATCGGCGCTGCTCATCGACACCTTCAACAACGAGCGGTACATCTACACTCTGCCGGCGACCCGCGACGTGGCGGACGCCATGCAGCAGCTCCTGCAGGAGCAGCGAAGTCAGAGCAGTATGCCGTTTGCGCAGACCCCATTAGCCAGCGCGGAGTATGCCGGTCGCCGCAGCACTACCAATGCGGTCCAAAGTTCCCCGCCGATTGTGCGCCTATCAGAGGTGTTTGAGACACTGCGGGCCGCTCAGGGGAAACTGGGTATCACGGAGTACAGCGTATCGCAAGTGTCGCTCGAGCAGGTGTTCCTGCGCGTGTGTAACGCCGGGGAAGCGGTCAAGCGGAACCGCCACCGCAACCACCCCATCCCTGCCGCCCAGTCTGGTCAGTCTACAACCTTCGTCGTCAACTCAAACACATCCGGCGGCGTGGCTCCTCATGGCCCTCTGCCGCAGCGACATGGGACCTGCGCGACTTTCATGGCGCAGAGCTCGGCTGCATCGATGAGTGAAGGCGGTGCGGTGTCGCCTCGCGGGACCTTCGCCGAGTACCGCCGTCAACGCGCCCTGTGTCGACTTCGCACTGAAGCGGCTGAGCCGCACTTGAGCCCGTCGAAGCAGCGCCAGATGGTACAGCCTGATCACGAGAGCACGCCCTGAGACGAAGAGAGAAGCACGTGTAATGGGCAGTGGCTGATAATACGCTTATGGCCTAAGAATATGTGTGTGTGTGTGTGCACCTCTCTCTCTCTCTCTGCCTATGTGTACAGCGGTCACTCTATGGTGGTGGCTCCTTTCTTCTTTACTTCCCTATATCGCCGTGTGGGTGGGGTGTGTACGTGTGTGCGTACTTCTCCTTCACGACACGTGCCCAAACCGCGCAGGGACCGATGCACACGTATGCGCGTGAAGGTAAAGTTCTTATCCTTTGCTTTTAGGTTCTCCCCCTCCCTCCCTCCCTCCCTCCCTCTCTGTGAAGTTACCCATGTGTGTAGATATTATACCCCGCACCCCTTGATTGCGTCGAGGTGGCTATGGGCTTGTGTGTAGAGCACACCTGCGCCGCCTTTGCTTCTTTCCTTTGCTCTTCCCCCTCAATCTGTGGTGGTCGTGTTTGTTTGCTACTTTTCGTCTTGTCTCCCCTCCTCCTCCTCCTCCTCCACTCGCGCGTGCAGTGTACGGGGTGCCACGTTGGTCATTCTAGCCGACACAGCCACACGGCTTCACTGCGGAAGGACAACAAAGGGGGCAACCAGAGAGAACGCGTGGAGTGTGGTGATGATGGTAAAAACAACTGTATGGCGTTGCTGTGCTCCTTCTTGCGTTTGCATTCATTATTTCTCCTGGTCCCATGTGCGCGCATGCGCGTACGAGAGGGGGAGCAGGCGGAAAATGTCAATTGCTGGTTGTGTGTCTGTGAGCGTGTGTGCGCCTCGCTGCGTGAGAAACTGAGAGGTGAGGGGGAAGAAGACAATCCAGCCTATTTCCCAAGTATACACACACACGCACACCCTCCACTTGCATTACTGCGCCCTCGCAACCCACACGCGCATGTACACATTCGTCCTCCTCTCTATCGCTGCACTCTGTGGAACAGAGGTCTTTTCTTCTCCTTATGCATGAGTCTACAGATATGTGTATGTGTATACCTGCGTGGATGGGTGTGCATGTGCCCAGGGGGAGGGGGGAGGGTGGTGACTAGCTTGTGTTTCCCTCTGTGCGTGATGTCTTGGTAATGCAAAACACAACCGTGCGAGGCTCAGAGCGTGTCGCGAAACCCGTATGCGAGACTCGGACGAGGATCAGACAAAGCGGATCACCAACGATCACGCTCACATGAAGGTGGACGACGGTGCTGCGCCGAAGGCGAGGTAGGACTGCGTGCAGGCCCCAACGAGCCCCAACGGATTGGACTGGAGCGCTCTCCCCACCCCCCCTTTTATTTTTTCCAGCCCCGGGGCTCTGCAGATGACCATGTGCAAAGGCCAGCCTTTTCCCTATGCGTTCTTCTTTGCACGATGACACACTTGTGCTTCGACAGGGTGCGTTACACTTGTGGCACTGACACGTACCCATGTCTTCCTCGTCCTCGGTGCTTAATCCTCTACGGTACTTTCTCATTCCCCCATCACCATTCCGCGTATCTGTAACCGAGAGGACAGCGTAGCGTGCATTGTCCTCCGAATTGTGTTTCAGTCAACGTGTCGCCATGCAGCTTCCCACGTCCCAGCCTGTGAGAAAGCAAGCATTACCGGCACACCGCTTCGCAGGGTGGTTCTAAGTGGGTGGCACTGTCTACACGGACTGCACGCCAAGCACCCTCACCAATGAGAGCGTAAGCACACTCGCGACGGTGCAAGAATGTGTTGCAGCCCCTCTTGCGAGCAGCGTGATGTCTGCCTGTGTCTCTCCCAGAAAGGAGATGTTGGTGTTTTGTCTGACCAGAGCCCCGTCGATGTTACTCCTGTCGCTGCAAGTGAAACAAGGTCCTGTCCTGGCCGAACGTCGGCTTAAAGGATAGATGAGGCCTGTGAGCGCAGCGAAGACGCGGCGGCATTCAATGAGCCCTGGTGACGGGGGACACCCCGGTGCGTGGGCTCCCGGTGCCCGGCACCCCCGCCCTGGTGGGGAGGCCGCGCACCCCCCACCCCACCCCCGGCGGAGACAGGGCCAGGCACCCACGACGCAGCGGCACCGGGCGATGGGGCCTGCGACCGCCCGGGGTAGGGTGGGGGGGGGACCTCCTGTGGTACGGCTGGGAGTGGACACGTTCGGAGGGAAAAAATCCTATGCTGTTGCACTACTCTCTCCCCCCCCTTTCCACACTCACAACACATAAAAGCAGCACGGTGGTGTTGATCATCTGTGTCCCAGAGCGGGATCGTTCTGCAGGGCTCTCTACCGTCTCCCTCCCTCCCTCCCGGTTTATCTTCTGTCTCTTTTGTGGGAGGAGTAAACGAGCAACTATCTGCAGACACTCACACTATAACGTTCACAACGACAACGACCCCTCCCTCCCTCCCTTCCTTCATCGACCTTTTAGAAGGAGCAAAAAGAAAGTGCACAGCAGCGGTGGTAATGGTGGGGAAGTGGGGTGCATCACCACGGTACGACCCAGACAAGTTAAATACAGAGACACGCGCGCATACGTACACGTGTCCCCTCCCCCCCCCTTCCTCCCGCAACACCGGAAGAGGAGAAGGAACATACGAAGAGGAGTTTCTTGTGGGTGTGAAAGCGGGGACAGCGATCCCAGCAATTGCGTCTGCCTCTCCGCCCCCTCCCCCTCCTTCCCATCCCTCCTATCCCCTTGAACGAGCAGAGCAAGGAGAGAAGAGCAGAGGAATATAGATCTATAGCAGCAACCACAAAAGGAAGGCGGTTGCGAATCCGAAGGACCGGGGAACTGTTTCTACGCCACACACCGCTCCTTCCCTGATCTCCGTCTTTCTCTGTGGGTGTACGCTTACAGCTCGTTGTGCGGCCAGTGCAGGTGTAGTCATCGTTCATTAATTCATCCATCCTTCCCGCGTCAGGACAGTGATGACTAGGCCTCGCGAAGGCACTTGAAAAGCTAGCATTTTCAACCCGCAGAAAAGCGCAGCAAAGACGGTAACAACAACACAAACTTGAAGCCCTTGAAGAAAGCTGCAAAGCCACCAGAAATTTAAAAAGTCAATCGTGTGAAACTTCGCCAAGCATCCACACACAGACACACACACACACACAAGAGAGAGAGGGAAAGAGAAAGAGAAAAGCGGCACCGATACAAAGGACACCTCGTTGGTGCGCTTCTGCTCTGTTACTCTTTTTCTTTTTTCCTCTGTGTGTTCTTCCACCGTCCCCGTAAAACAGCATCACAGAAGGGCGAGACGCGGACTCCAATACAGACACAGATAAAGAGCGCCATACCCACGCCGACGGCTGTGTGCAGCCGCAGGCGTGTGTGTGTGTGTGTGTGTGTCGCTTCGTGTGTTTGCTTCTCTTTTTCTTTTGCTTGTATTTCCTCTCTTTCATTTTTTTATATTCTCTCCCTCTCCTTGTGTGGGTGTGGGTGTTCCCTGACACACCTCTCTCGGCTTGAAAAGGCAACCAAACGGCTGCACGGACGCACGTCCGCAGGCCACGGAGGTGACGTTGCAGTTATTTATTTTTTGGTGGGGGGCTCTCCCCTTGGTTCTCGCTCCCTGTGTGTGTGTATGTGTGTAGGTGTGTGTGTGGGTGTGAATACACGAGTTCTCGCTTCGCTCCATCTTACGCTTCGCTATCTCATTCTTGTCATTATTCTCTACCTGTAGTTTCGATCTCTCTGAGAGACCCCTCGTGTTTTCATTCTTCTGTGTAGGTGCCTCTCTCTCTCTCGGCACACCACCCTCATCTCCATCCCTGATCCCCATTCCTCTTGCTCTCTTGTGTTCTCCCCCCCCTCTCTCTCTCTCTCCCCCACGCCTTTTCCTTTTCGGTGCTTTTCTTTGTATTCTCCTGTGCCGCTCACTTTTGTGTGTGTGTGTGTGTGTGCTCCGTTGTTGCCTTTCTTTGGCTTGTGTGTAGCCGTGCGACGTAGGCAAGCGTTGTAAGGCGCGATTTATCTCCTCCCTTTTCCCCTGCCCTCCCTCCCCCCCTCTCTACGCGATCCTCTATTTCTTTACTACCATTACTCGCTCGTTGTGTGTCTTCATGATTGTGTGTATGTGTGCTATAGCTCGGCGCCGCTCTTCATATCCATCACCTCTCGCTCTCCCTCTCCCTATGCGACACTGCATTGTTCGTATCTTTCTCCTCTTTGTCTCCTATCTGTGCCTTGGATCCCCCTTGTTGCTGTCTCGGGTCTTCGACACGCGCCCTTCTCCAGTCTCTTTACCTCGTCCTCCTACACTATTCCCCACTACATTTTGTCCTCTCCCTCTTCCACGCCGCCCACATTTGGCCACTTCCACCATCTTTTGTTTTTTGTTGTTGTTTGGGGGGCTCTCATCTGTTCCATCAGTACACTTCGCCCTCTCTCGTTCCTTTCTACCCCTACTCCAACTCGCATCGACGTCTTTCCCCTTCCCTGCTTGCTCGATTCATTTTCTTCTTCTTTGGGGGGGCTCCTGCGCTTCTCTACCATTGTTGGCTCTCTCTCTCTCTCTTTTCGCTTTTCTCCCCCACAGTGCCCCGCTCCGTCGCACCTCATAGCGCTTCTCTTTCCCACCCACCCACCTTCCCCTTCTCGCCACTTCGCTAATCAGACTATCTTCCATCTTCGCGTGTGTGTGTGTGTGTGTGTGTGTGTGTGTGTGTTGGTATCTCTGTTCATGTGAACACATCACTCCTCCCCCTCCCCTACCCTCTCTTTGTTTGTCCGTCTTGCGTATGGATTTCTATTTTGGGGGGCTCTTCTTTGGTTTTTCCTTTCCTCCTCGCGCTTGACCTCTCGCTCTGTGCTTTAAAGGGTCTGTGTGTCTGTGTGTGTGCGTTGAACGACGAGCACTGCTGCCACTTGTCTCTCTCTTGTCTTCTTCAGTATTCAATTTTTTTTTTCGGTCTGCTTGCATCTTCTCTACACTACGTGGTGAATTAGACTCTTTCTTTTCCCTCTACCCCCCCTCTCCTCCTCCTCCTCCTCCTCCCCCTTCCCTTCCTCAACATAGTCGCGGAGGAACAGACAGACAGGCAGAAGCGTGTGTGCGTCTGCTGAGCCCACCAACCACCCACCCCCCTCTCGCTTTGGGGGTAGTCGGGTATCAGGCACGGACTCAAAGACCACTACCTGAGCGCCTGCGTCTCCTCTCTCTGACTTCCTTTCTCCCTCCATCAATTCTCGCTTACTTCACCCATCATTATTTCCTCGCTGCTGATCCTTTCTGTGTGCTGTCGCCCTCTGTGTGTGTGTGTGTGTGTGTGTGTGTGTGTGTGTGTGTGTGTGTCCGTCAGCCCGCGCAGTCGTTACCTTTTGCTTGTCCCTCTTCAGACGCGAAATTGAGGAGAAAAGGGCGAGCAACTCTGAGAGACCAGTGCTACTGTATTTCAGCCCCCCCCTCCTGCTGTGCTTTACCGCTGTACGAGGTACTCATCCCCTTCTCTCCCGTGAGAGACCATTCGACCTCCCTGAGCCCTCCGTGTATCCGCTGTGTCTGCGTGTTGGTCTTCTCTCATCGTCATCGAGGCGAAGACATAAAGTCAAGGACGGTAGGAGCGCCACTCTGAGGTACAAAGGTGAGAAAACACACGCCTCCAAGGGTGTCGTACAACGCAGGCGATGAAGTCCTTTCTCCACGATGACAGTGGCAACAACAGCATGCCCACCGTCCCGCCCCGGCAGCAGCACCAGCACCCCGCACAGATGCCGATGGCGTCGTCGCAAGAGTACGGACAGTACTCCGTCTCCCCCGGATCATACAACCCCTCTACTGTGGCCATCATCCTTCCTGCTGGTCAGCAACAACAGCATGGCCTCCAGCAGCGTCCGCTTCAGCAGAACCCGTCCGCAGCGAGCGTGTACACCCTCACCCCGGCGAATCCTGTGAACATTGGGGGCTTCCCCGGTGCAAAGTCCCCCTTGACATCCATGCAACACCAACAGCACCACCACGCCGTCCCCTCCCCGCCGAGACACTCGTCCTTGTCCGAGCTGAACAACCCGAGCACGATACAGCTGCATGAACGTCTCCTCGCAGCGGGCGCTGCCCCTGGTGTACCTAGTCTCGTCATAACAGCCCCGATTGTTGTGTCGCCGGCACCCCAGCCCAGTGTGCTGAACAGTGGCCACTGCACCAGCAGCGCCCTTCTCCTGGCCCGACGACTCCACCCCGCTTTTGTGGACCCAACACCGCCGGTGTCGATCGTGTCGTCCCCCTCTCCACATCAGCAGCAACACGGAACGTCGCCCGTCAGGTCCTTCGTCACGCACCCCCCTCTGGCGCACAGAGCGCCGGCCCAGGTAGCCGCCTATGCCGTCTCTTCAAATTCGCCGGCTGGCTACGGTAGCGACAACATCCGCTCGCCCTTTCAACAGCCGCAGCAGACGCAACCGCCCTATCCACCCGCCCCCATCCATGGGAGAGTGCCACCCACAGCCCCCGATCCCACGAGCGCGCACGCCCCTTCTTCCCTCGCCTCATCACTATCCCGGTCGCAACAGCAGCAGCAACAACTGCACTTGCTCCCCGTTGGAGCTAGCGGTGCGGCGCCAGAAGCCCTGGTGTCTGTCGCCACCGCTCCGCTGTTGCTTCCCTCACCAGGAGAAGCCGCAGCGCCAACCACGGTGACAACGACGAGTCTCAGTGCGTTGGTAAACCTTGACGATGTGCGACAGGGATATGAGCGACCCTTTCGCTTCAAAACGCTGCCGCCCCCGCCGACGTTTGAGAGCTTTCTCATGCTGTCGGAGACGAACGCGTTCGATCGGGGCTTCTCTCGAGCCACAACAAGGGGCGAAGAGGTCACGAACAGCAACAGTGTCACGCAGCAGCAGGAAATCGCATGTGCAGGCAGCCACAAAAGTGGCGGAGCTGCTCCAGCGACGGGGCGAGGCAACATGGAGGCGGTGCTGCGAGCGTCTACCAATCCGCGAGGTGAACCCCGCCGGTCTCCCAGCGATTTCGTCTCTTTGAGTGCTGCCGAAGATAACGATGGGGCTTCGGACGGCGCCGCACAGTGCAAAGTAGCCTCAGCGATCAATGAGCCCGACAACAAACGCATGAGCAGTGAGTCGCGTCACAGCACACCAGAGTGGCTTGCCATGCTCGCCCAGTACCACCACGTCCTCGAACGATGGTGGACGCACATGGTGATTTTCGAGAATAAGCCAGAAGTACGGCAACGGCTGGGCAACCTGCACCAATGTCCATCTTTCGCGGATGCACAGCAGGCGGTAGCAGCTGCAGCCACAGCCTCCTCCTCACCTGTCGGAGGTGGGTGCGGAACACTTGATGGTGGAGCAACGGACGCTCGGCAGATTAATATGCTCACCGCAGCCGAGGCGTCAGTGGTATCTTCGACACCGGCGACGACAGCGGACCCCCTCGTAGCGGAGGAAGTTGTGCTGCAGGCCTGGTCGACGCTAGCGCTACAATGGTGGGAGGCGACAAAGCAGCGTCGTCGTCCTTGGCGGAGCCATCGCAGGGCACCGTGCGGAGAACTGCCCCCAACTCGCATGGACGACGAGGGAGTGGGCGGCGGCAGCAGAAGCGGCAACGAGACTGGCGAAACCGCATCGTTAGCGAGTGTGAACCCCTACGAACTGCTGAGCGCCGAGGAGGGGCATCTCGCCCGATCCCTGCCGCCTGACCACGACGCCCTCCTGCACTTCGACTTTACTATCCAGTGTGCGCTCAGCAGCCCAACGGACAGTTAGCAGATGTGAGCAGAAGACAGGCGAGTGAAGACAATACATTGCTGCCTTCCCACCCCTTTCGGGTGTAATGCTTGCTCCCTAGGTGCATCGCTGTGTTTCAACCCGTTGCGCGATTTGTCGCAGTTGCTTGTGTGTGCGTGAACATCTGTGCTAAGTACGCGTCTATGTGGGCATCTTCCGCCCAGCCACTCAGCAAGCATCCCGGGCCCTTCCCGTACCATAGAACTGCGCTGTTGTCCTCGGGGCCCGTGTGCCCGCAAGCCGCGCCCCCAACCAGACGCGAAACATGCTACCACAGCGGGCACCGCTGCGCGTGGCGGTGAAGACCATGCGTCGCTCGAAAAAAAACATAATCGCAGTTTTGCGGTGGCCAAAGCCTCAATCATCTGCTGCGCATCCTCCCCTCATCGCCACCGCGGTCCCTTTTCCCGCCAACGCTAGCGGGTCCAGACCGGGGCCTCCGCGCGCCGCCACGCTGGTGGGGGCCGGGCGGGCGGAAAAGCCCACAAACCGGCCCCCCCCCCGGCAACAAAAAACCCTCGCCCCGCCCCCACCCCCCAGGGCCACAACGCGCGCGGGGCGCCGTTTTACAACCCCGGCCCACCCGAAAAAGAGGCGGAAACCCCTGCCGCCCGGTTTGAAGAAAAATCCGGGCTATAAACGGGATCGAAACCAGACGCGCGGGAACCCCACAGCATGCAGGGCCAAAAAGCGCCACCCCTTTTCACGCCGAAGGCGTCCCTCGGAAAAACATATCCCGACCAGACTTTCTGAACCATAAGCGAGAAAACAAACCAAAGGGGCGGGTAGGCACTACCATTATCTTTTGAGAAGCACCCCGCGCCATACCACCCGGAAACCTCATGGAAAAGCGCGTTTCGCAAGGATACTGGCACCAGCGATTCCAGCACAACCATTATGGTTTTCGACTTCCCGGGGGGTGGGGGGGCGCCGCGCCGTGGCGGAAACCCCCCCCAACGGCCCAAAACCCCCACGGAACGCACCCCCACCCAAAGAGAAACACGGGCACCAACCGGAAGAACACCTCTTCATTTTTCCCTCCGCTTTGCGGCTTTCCAAGGCGCAGACGGCGCAAGCCTTCCGCGCTTTTACCGCCATGGATCCCCAAAATTGTTATGATTTCCTCGGTGCCACTGCACGAGCCAAAGCGCATTCGGCACATACGTGGGACCCCCCGTTTCCTTTTGCAATGCTGCAAAGCATGCATTCTCGCAGGCGTTCCTCCCACCGTTTCCCTTCCCGCAGCCCCCGTTCTATGTTTTTTTACAAGATGTATCACCCTTCGCTCTGTGAAAACCCTTCGAATCCGCTACTGTGTTCAGCGTGCTGAATCGCCTCTAAGGGCGTTTCAGGCCTATTGACGAGCCCGGACAACAGCATTTCCTTCAAGAAATACCCGGGAGACCTTGCCCGCAAGTCGAAAACCCACCAGCCCCTAACACTTCTAAGGAGTTCATTTTCCCCAAGGGGAAGGCGCAGAGGTAACGAGACGGGCCAAACACCAGCAAGAAATACAGGGTTTCCTTTCTCTCATCCGCCATGATATTAATAAAATGCATCCTCCTCGCTCGTTTGCTGCCGAAACTTGGGGATCGAGAAGTTCAAGAAATCTCCGTCAGAAAAGAAAACAAGCGACAAATACGCTGGCGAGACAGAAAGTGGCCCCCTGATAAAGCACAAACTGCAGACAAGTTTTCCCACCACAACCCCCGGACCAGGTCCCCGGCCAAGGGCGCATGGCAAAGAGGCCCGCGCCGCGCATTCCCGGAAGAGCCGGAAAACAACCGCCAAACCCCCCCGGCCTCGAACACGGGCCAAGCCGCAGCCCTATCGGGAACGCGAAAAGGGAAAAACGCCCCCCAGCCGTAGTTGTACCTTCCCATGCTTTGCATGGAGTCGCTGCGCCTTGCCCGCCGCTCTTTTTTTCCCGGGCGCGGTGGCGAACTGCCCCCAAAACACCAGCAGCGGCGGATATGATGCCGCAGAGCAAGACACAAAAATCGGCAAGCGAAAAGAGCTTTTTGCCCACCCAGGGCCATTTGCCTTGCCGTTTTCGAAAGCACACCCGTTCGCGATGGCGGCGTGAAGGGCGCCAAGCGCGACATTGCCGAAAAAGCCCCGGTCTTTTTACCGTTCGTCTACGTGTCTGTTTCTTTTTTACATTCGAAGGATCCAATCAACAGGGTTTGTCTTCGTGCAGCTGGTGTTTTTGAAGAATCAGTGGTCACAAAATGGTTTTTTCTCATTCAGTGCCCCGCCCCCTTTTTTCCATAGGCGTGTCGCTGTTTCGTGCCGGCCACTTTTTGTGTTTTCGTCTCCCGAAAGTTTGCCCCGACTTTGCTGTGAGTGCTTTTATCGAAGATTGCGTCTTCCGCCTATTCGTTAGGGTTGGAAACCATCAGCTTTCTTCTCCCCCTAATTTATCAGAGGATGGGGTGCGACCTTTTTGATTTCCGCGAAGCGGGGGGCCGGCGCAAATCCTTTTCCCCCTAAAGGCGGCCACCAGGGAATTAAAGTGCGCCACAGAAACGGCTCAGAAAAGTATGCGGGCACTATTTCGCCGCAGACGCGCGTGTAAAAAAATAATAGCCTTTCCCCGACACTTGGTTTGTTCCCAAAAAGCCTTTCGGGATGAGAGGAACGAAACGACCTTGGGGGCGCCCCTGCCTTTGGTGGGGGGTCGGTGCTTTTGAATCCGGCCCCTTTCCCGGGTGAAAAACGTCATCGCGGGGACGGCCACTGCCCTTCGAACTTCCTGCTTTGCGGTGGCTGGGCGGGTCCTTTGTGACCCCCCGGGCCGCGGCGCCGATCCCGCCGGTGGGGTGGGTGGGCCGGTGTTTTTGTTTCCCGGCGGATGCCGGGTGCGGAACCTGGCCAACACCCCCCACGCATACCGGAGAGCCGGGTATTAACGCGAGGCGAACCCCACGGCATTGGTTCGCCTTTACACCATTGATGCTTTGTGGCGGGGGGCAGCCTTATTATTACAAAACACTTCGCGCCGACTTCTGCCCTTGGGCACCCGACGCCACAGCTTCCGGGGGCGGCGCTTGCGCCACCAGGCACTTCCCGGCCGCCCCCCCCCCCACATCCAGCCACGCAACCAATCCAGCACGATTGCAAAACGAACCATCACTGAGGACTTTTTCCCTTTAGCAAGCGGCCGGAGGGTGGGGAGCATTGCTATGCGCAGTGGTCCTTAGAAGCCCGCTTTTGCCATTGCGGACGCTGTGCCGAGAGAAAGGCGGTTTGTTCTTCGCGCGGCCGGTGGCCAATCCCCGGCTTCCACGGGCGCAGGTCCTTCGATCCAAACCCCTGCCGTTGGGCGAAATCTGGTATTGCCCACTATTCTTGTTGAGCAACGGGTGGGGAAATTAACCCCCGGTGTTTGCATGCATTCGCGCGGGGATTCTCGCGAGCGGGTGGCCAATATGGCCGCGGTTGAAGGGACTTCTGAACGTTACCATTCCCCGCCCCAAACCAATATTCTCTGTATCGTTGGCCTTCGCCCCTTCCTTAAGGGGGCTGCCCGGCAAATGGGGGGCGCGGTTTGGTGGGGGGCGTGGGTTGCTTCCGCTTGCGCGGTGGTCTGTTCTGGCCCGCCCCCCCGGCCCATCCGAGGGCGGCGGGCAAGGGAAAATTTTCTGCGGCGGGCGGCCCCGCTTTGGTGGCCTATTCTGGCCTACGGGGGGCCGCCAAAATTGCCGCTGTTGGCGAAATCCATCGCGGGAAGGGCTGCGGCTTGGCGTGGTACTCCGTCAGCGGGGGACGAGATGCCAGGATATCTTTGGACCCGATGGGTTCCAGAAACATGCCCGCAGCAGGGAATCAACGCAAGAGACTTCCAGGTTTTACAAAACCACGTAACACCCACACGTGGTGGGCGACCCCTGCTGTTGGATGGGGTGTGCGCGTGTCCGTTCTGTGACTGCGCGTCCCCCTTAATAGCAAGTAGGATAAGCCATGTGATACGGTGTCCCCTCAACATTCGTGCGTGGCAGGGGGGGGGGCGTGGCGCCGCTTTGGCGTACCCTAGCCCAGCCCCAAATTCAACCACCAACCCTGTTCTTGAGGAGGGCGGGTCGATGGGCTACATGCGTTTGTGCCTTACTCTTTCTTAGTTCTTCGCGCAGGGCGTGGTCACGGCCGGGATGGCCTGTCGTAAGCTATTCTGACGCTGCGCCCGAAACGGCTGATTCGATTCGCGGAGGGCGCGTGGCTATCAGCTTCATCGTGTCTCCCCCAATGCGGGGATGGATAGGAAAAAAAATATGGGGACGAAAATCCAGCATTATCGATCTTTTTTGTGACTCTCCGGGGCTTCTTTCGGGGGGGGGGCTTTGTTGTTCGCGGGGGCACGGCGCAGCGGACCCCGCGCCACGACGTCTTAAAAAACACGGGTTGCTGTTGTTATTTCAAAGCTCGCTCCCAGAGTGTTGTTTTGGTGCGGGGCGTCTTTGGTGTGTGGGGTCCCTCGCCCATTTTTTTAAAGAGTTGCCGGGGATCCCTTGGACGGCGGGAAGTGGTTTCCTGCCCTTGGTCGTGTGTCATGCGGGGTTTTCGTTTTATTGTTTCGGGTGGGGTCCAAACATCTTTTTTTCGCTTCCTAACCCTGTTGCGGGGTGGGGTGCCCTTTTCGTGGCCTGCTGGGCGCCGTTGTTTCTCCCCGCCGCGGCCACGCCGATTGCGCCCGCCCCCTCTGTTGTGAATGCTGGATTTTTATGGCGCGCGCAGGTTTCGGCCACTGCTGCTGCTTGAACTGCGGAATGGATTCGGGGGTTTTGTTTGGGGTTGCTCCTGCTTCCCAAAAGGGGGCGATGTTTCGGGCGTGGGGTGATCAACGCGCACCCCGCCCCCAGAAACCCCTAGGCATTATGTGCTTCCAAAGGCGCACGTGTATGCAGCGAAGCGACGTGCATGACAGACATATTTTTGCAGGGGGGGGGCGTGGATTGTGTTCTGGCATAAGCAGTCCAATCAGGGAACTCAACGGGGCTCCTCTCATGCGAAATGTGCCGCTATTTTCAATGGTGGCTGTTGCTGTGTTTTTTTTTTTGGCGGGGAAAACCTCGCAGGCTTGTTTCTGCGCGGCGGGGTTTTGGCGGCCTGTGCTTCAGGATGCTCTGGTGGCGGCGTTTTCTTACCCCGGGGCCCCCTAAATGGTTCTTTCACCTCCCCGGTTGCGGGGGAGTCCCAAAAGTTGTGTTTGGGGTTCCTCTTATTGTTAATTTATTTTTTTCTGTCTGTTGGTCTTGCCAGGAGGGGTCTTGGGTTCCGCGGGGGGAGGGCCGGCCTGCGGGCCTCCGCCAAGATTTCCCAGCGGGGACGAATGGAAAAAAAAGCACAGCACGCAAAGTTCCTGAGCTAACACCGACAGCAGCACTAAGCCTGTGAGTGTTTTTCACAAATTGAGCGGGATGCGGCGTTTTCACCTTGGCATGGTGGTGCCCACTGTGCCCGCGGAACGCGAAGGAGCTTCTCTAGGGAACGCCTTCAACGCCCACGGTACTACGCATCCGATGTGGTATAGTGGATAGAACAAGCGGCTCTCACCCGCTAGACCCGGGTTCGATCCCCGGCATCGGAATTTTTCCCCTCATTTCCTTTTCACACCCGAAAAGCTTCCCGGCCGGGAATTGAACCCGGGTCACCCGCGTGACAGGCGGGTATACTAACCACTATACTACCGAGAACTGAAAGCCTATTATGGACACATGAGGGTGTTTGAAGGATGTCGGCGTGTTCCGAAGGATTGTCTGACCGGGTGTCCTAGGAAGGTCGTGAGGGTGCTGCTCTCGCGGGAGGGCTTTGGACCAACACTCGCGCGTGCTGGGAGGCGCCTTTGGTGAAACCCACGGCCACAGCGGAGCGTGACTGCTCGAATGAGGTGTGCACGCGAGCACATCAGTGCACTCATTTTCATCTCTGAGGAGGTTCGCGTCTCTAGTTTTTTTTCTTTTTTGAGCTGTGGGTGTTCATTAAGTCTTGAGGGAGTTCAGGAGGAGGAGGGGGATCGGAAAGCGGAAGTCATGACTAGAGGAAATGAGGGAGGAGAGCTTGTACAGGCAGTGCCTGATGCACACGGTCGCGTTCGTAGTCACACCCACAAACGGCAGGCGGTGTGTAAGATGAACACACTGAACCACTCAAAACTTTCGCTGTTGTCTCTTTTTTTTACACCACAGGTCCCCGCCTGCGCGCCTCTCCCTATTCCCCCCCTCCTCCCCCCTTCAGCCGCGGCGTGGGTCAGCGTCACGAGGGAAAAAAATGAGGCACGAAAAGCCATTCATTCTGTTCCGTGTGCAGGAGAGGGCGAGGTGCTTTAGACGACTCAAAAGCAAAAACGAATACGCAGAGAAAAAACACGGGGCTTTTCCAAGTTGGTTCCTCTGCTTCCACAAACTCACGCGCTTGCCGTCACCGTCTTGTTGGCCTTGACACCCGATGCACGTACAGCACCCATGAGGACGTTATAGAAGTAACCAAAGCCGACGCTCATGAAGATGTGGCCCACTCCGGCGGTCCACGAGATGAGACGGCTATTCTGATCCTTTCCCACGACGGTCAGGGTGCCGTGGATCATCATCATCATGAGCGTAATGCCGAGACCGATATTGTACGTAACGTAGAACTTCTTGTAGTTCTTCTGCTTAGTGAGGGCAAAGGACTTCTCCAGCAAAAGAACAATCAGGAAAAAAAAGCTGCCGAGGGCGAAGCAGTGGGTGTGCATGACACGAAGCTGCGAGGTGCCGTTGCTCACATACTTGAGGTGCCTCGTGAGCTCGCGCCAGTACACACCAGAGGCCAAGCCAAAGATAGTGTAGTTCATACTGGCACGGACAAGTTTCTCCATCTTGATCTGGGGAAAAGCTGTGGCGGGCAGGAACAGTGTAGCTGTATGACTTTGTTATTGTGCTACGCACGGGAAACGGATGTTGTTCTCAAACGTGCTTCGATCCGGAATGGATGGGTGGGGGTGGGGGTCGTCAGCAGAGAAGGCGCACGTGACGACAGGAGAGCACCGTAGCGGAACAGGGAAGGGTGACCAATAGAAAGAAAGGAGGTGTTCGCCTAAGAAAAACGAAATAAATGATGTCTGCATCCATGATGACTCTCTGCTCCTCAACGACACAGCCGCCCAACGTGTGTGTGTGTGTGTGTACGCACGGCAAAGAGAGTAAGTGAGCGCGCAACATACAGCCGCGCGCATTCCCGTCATTGTCTACCTTACAGGGGGGAATTAAATGAACAACACTCAAACTAGCCCCCCACCAAGCACGCATCTCTACGACCACTTCCTTTTCTTGAACTCCTGAGGCTCGTAAAGAGAAGAGAGAAGGACATGACAGGCGAACACGCACGCACGCGATGGTGAAGCGTCGAGATGAGGGGGGAGGATTAGAGAGACGTGTTCTGTGTCTGTGCTGCTCACCTACACTTACATCTACACACAGGCCAGCAGCGATAGAACTCTCTTTACCACACTAGTAGGTGTTGCTGAGCACTCCACGGATTTCTTCAAAGGTTTTCAGACCCCATATCTCGGCACCTCACATGCACAACACAGCAGGGACTAGTGGCGGCGGTATGCTGTGGTGCACATTTGGCCAAACCAACCACCTCAACAAGGGGGGAAAGCAGAAAAGGCAGCAGAGGAAAACAGCCACACAGTGGGCACACAGACCACAACTGCAATAACAAAGGAGAAGCCAAAGAGAGAAGCGAGGACGAATATACACACACAAGGGTGGCATGACGAGCTGAAGGCTGGAGAGACTCGTTAAGACACACGGAGGAACAGAACCAACAAAGGAGAATCATAAACAAAATGGGGCGCAGGCAGTTTCAAAAAACTCAACATCAAGGAGAGAACGCGGGGAAGCCAAGCACAGAGACGCGTAAAGGTCATTTCTTCACGTCCACTCCCAGCCGTACCACAGGAGGTCACCCCCCCACCCTACCCCGGGCGGTCGCAGGCCCCATCGCCCGGTGCCGCTGCGTCGTGGGTGCCTGGCCCTGTCTCCGCCGGGGATGGGGTGGGGTGGGGGGTGCGCGGCCTCCCCACACAGGGCGGGGGTGCCGGGCACCGGGGTGTCCCTCGTCATCAGAGAGAGGGAGATATAGGAGAGGTGAGGAATGCGGGAGCAACAAACCACACATCTGCCCGTATTCGCTTCTCTCTCTCTCTCTGTGCGTGTGTGTGTCGGTCTCGGCGGGCGTGTGGAGGAAGAGGGGTAAAAGTCCAGCCGTCGTTCGTTGTCATGTCCGCCCTTCAGTAGCGGCAGTAGTGATGGTGGAGGCCCTACTGACAAAGGTGAACTGAAAAGACACGGCTGAAAGACATGGGCGTGTCAGAGGGGGTGGTGTGGACTGGGACAGTGGTGGTGGCGGTGGTGAGGAAGGGAGGGAGGGCAAGAAGAGAGGAGGCGAGGTAGTGCTCGAGGTGGCGAAGAGCAGCGCTGTGCACGGTGTGGAGAAATATGGGGAGTAGTGGCGCGGTGGCCGCAGAGACTCCGGCCAACACGCACGCACAGAGAGAGAGAGAGAGACCGGCACGGGAAAGAGGCCGAAGGGGTTGCGGCGAAAATGTCCGCCGTGATCGTTAGTCGTGGGTGTAGCGCGTTCTGCAGGTAAAAGAGACAGAAATGAAGAAGACCGGAGGAGAAGAGGTTCAACAGTACTTCACGTCTCCAGTCAATACGGAACAAAGCCCTGAGAGACAACGCCGAAGAGAATCGCTCGTATGTGTGCAGGATCCTCCGTGGACCCCTCGTACACACCTGCTGAGGCACCGCATGCTGAATGAAACGCTACGGCAACGCGTGAAGGTGGGCAAGGGAATGACGGGGGGGGATCTGCGTGTACGAGAAGAGCAGCGGGAGATGCAGGGGATACCACCACCATTCCCGAATAAACAGCCTTTCTCGTGCTGCTGCATCCCCCCTTTCCCAGAATTTCGCACATTCAGTGCACTTGCGGTGGTGCACCACCACTGCAGGCACATCCGTACGCTCAGGAGCCCCCTGTAGAGGCCAAGCCACTTGCGTCTTTGTGTGCTCACCCACCTTCCCACCCTCGTCAGCTAGGCAGTTGAGGGCGTACCGCGCTTTATCTCACAGGAAAACAAATCAACACGCAGCGGAGAAACAGGGAAAGGGTAGACAATGTGATTAGAGTGACAGCGGCAGTAACACAAGGCGCCACAAGCAGAGGACCGGCATTACGCCACACCAATGAAAGAAGCTAGAGAAATAAGCACAGCGAAGCACGTACATAATCATCCTCCCGGGGCCTTCATACCGATATCGAGCTCGAACACATCTACCCCCTCCTCTTTCCTTCCACCACGCCCGCACCGACTTCCTCATCCTCTGCCAAGAAAAGGCCAAGGACAGGGGTCGGGTGAGGTGAGAGGGAGGTACACGCACACCTGTGCCGATACAGAAACACAATCCAGGCGCACCAGCGAGGAGAAACAAACAAGCACTCCCCCAAATAGCACCAAGAGCAGGCGGGCAAACCACAGCTCGAGTAGAGAGGTGTGACACGTATGTGTGCGTGTGTGGCTTGGCTTCTTATCTTGAAGTTCCACTTGCTAAGGTGGCTGATACAGGGACACTTGCTGCTCTACAGCGGTGTTTTTCTTCTCTCCCCCTTCCCCCCTCTCACACACACGCACACGCAGACAGTCATGAGCGCGCACGGATATGCAAAACCGAATAGGGAAAAGAGAGACGCTCGTTTTCAAAACAATAAAAGTGTAGGCAAGACGGAGTAACACACATAACAGTAGTGAGGGGAGGTGGAGAGCGAAGAGAGAGGACGAAGAGGAGAGGAAAAAGCAGAAGTAGATGAAGGAGAGCAGCACCACACACACACACACACACACACACACACACACACACACACAGCCACTGTTCTGGCAATCGCAGACAGACCACGTGAGAGAACACATGAACAGAGAGAAGGCGACTATGCACCACGTGCAGGCGAACACACGCACACGCACACGCACACATACGCACGCAGAAAGAGAGAGGGATAGAGGAGAAACGACAAAATCTAGAAATAGAAGAGTACGCACGCACGCCCACGTAGAGGCCGAGTCAGAGAAGCGAAAAGAAACGAAGCACGAAGTTAGTACAGTAGGCTCTCGCAACCTCGCAAATGAGGGCACGGGGGGGGGCGGGGAGAGGGAGAAGGGAGGGTGGATCGCCGTCGAAGGGGGTGTGCAGGTGGCGAGGATGACCAAGGGTGAACGTGTGCGCCATTGAGGGGTTTCTCACATTTAGCGAGCACGCGGGGAGCTGATGGTGGTGATGGGGTGACAGCGACCACCACCTCTCTCTTCCCGCAACTTGTACATCACCGTACCTACCTGACCCTTTCGCTCTACTCTTCCTCAGCTCATTCACTCCAATCCCCATGTCCACACGCTCATACGCATTTCACCTAGTTGAAGAGATCAGCAAAAGGGTCCCTCTTGGGGGATGCCGGCTTTGCGTCCAGCACTGGGGGAGCGTTCGTCGCCTTCTGGCCTGGGGGAGGGGCCATAAAGTTTATGGGCTGCTGCTGCTGATGCTGCATTGGGTACCTACCCTGAATTCCCTCCTGCTGCAAAGGAGCGTACATGTTTGGGTTGCCGCCGCCATATCCCCAGGGAGCCTGTTGCTGCTGTTGCTGCATCGGATACCCGCCACTGGTAATCACAGGTGCCCCACTACTCCAGCCGCCCATTGCCATCTCCTGCTGCGACTGAGGGGCTTGGCCATAGGGGTTTACCATCACCGAGGGCGACGACTGTGCCTGCGGCACCGGAGCACCGAAAAGATCAACGGTGCTGAATATGTCCTCCTTCGGCTGCTGAGGAGTCGCGAGCGGCGCTGAGGGGCTGGTGATAGGAGGAGTTGGGTCCAGTACCGGAGATGGAGCAGCGAAAAGGTCGTCAAAGACGTCCTTCTTGGTCTCGTTGTCTGCATTATCGGTGAGCGCAGGTTCCGCGTCGTTATTCTGGGATTTTGCTGGCGGAGAGACTCGGTGACCAGCCTCCGCCTTGGCTTGCTCCCACGCTTCCTCTTGCTCCCTGACGATCTGCTTGCGGTACTCAGCCAACTCGGGGTCGTCATCGGCTGGGTCGCCACCGAGGACTATCATCGCCTCCTGCACTGCATCGACACTGCCACCGCTAACGCGGTTTCGCACAGTGGACGAGGGCGGGATATCATAGCGACCAGAGGGGTGGTCATTTTTGATGTAGCTGTAGCCGTCGCCATAGCCGTCGCCGAGGTTGCCCAGCTGCTCGCGCCCGGGGCTGGTGTACGAGACTCGCGGAGCCTTCGGCGGCGCGGGGCGTCCCACCACCCTCACCTCCTGCTCTTCCCACCCTTCCGGCCACTCGGTCATGGTGAAACAGAAGGTGCCGAGGTGGCGGCTGCAGTCCTCGTCGAAGCGTATGTAGTTGGTTAGCGCGAAGACGTCCCAGCGGGAGTCCGGGTTGGGGTCCAGCAGGTGCTCAAGAATGACGTGGAGCGACCCCGTGTAGGCGCCCATCGTTTCGTGGGGGTAGTGGATGACCCAGGTCTCCTTGCTAAAGGTGGTGCTTGGGTCGAAGGGGAGGCGCAGGTACATCATGTAGTAGAGCAGCACGCCAATGGACCACATGTCCGCCTTCTCACAAATGCGCTTTTTGCTCCAGGGGTCCGACATCTCCGGCGCGCGGAAGGCCGGGCTTGTATGTATCTGAATATCCGCAATCGCGATGTTCGCCTCCTCGCGGGTCTCACAGTGGTACGCTTCCGTGGAGGCGTTGCTGAAATTCGTCAGCTTGTACGCCGCGGGACCAGTGCGCTTGTTGTTGATGAGGATGTTCTCGGGGCGGATGTCACGGTGCGCGATGGGTGGCTGCTGCGTGTGCAGGTACCCGACAGCGCTCGTCACGGCGCACAAGACGTGGCAGATCTCGCCCTCGGTCAGTCGGGTGCCGGTGCCGGTGCCGGTGCTGCTGCGGATGCGGCGGTAAAGGTTGTTGGAGCAGTACTCCATCGCGATGCTGACGCCGAGGCGCCCTTCATTGCGCGAGATCTCGCTGTGAAACACACGTGCAATGTTCTTGTCAGAGACGTGAGAGACGATGTCGACCTCCTTGTGCGCCTCCGCAACCTGGTCGACCCCGAAGAACGACCGCTTCAGCGCCATATGCCGCGGGAACTCAGGCAGGTGACTCGAGTTTTCCACCAGGTAAACATAGGAGCTACCGCCCTCACCGTACTTGCAGGAGCGCTGGCGACCTACCATGTACGGCGGCGGTAAGTCGCTGATTTTCTGCAGCACGCGGAACGGGCGGCCCATGACGATGATGGACTCGGTTCCATCGTCGTGGTATTGCTGAACCTTGTTCTTGGACGAGAATCCCCTGTCCTTGCGGCGGACGCCACCTTTGCGGATAGAGGCGCCAAGGAAGTTCATCGCGGCGACTGCGTCTCTTCTGAGCGTTTCCTTCTCCTGTTGTTTATGCGGTCAGAATTTTTACAATGGCGCGTTGGTAAAAGGGGAAGGGAGGGAGGGAGGAGGAGGGGGGGGAGGGGGCTTCGAGGGCTGGGTGGATTGCTGACGTGTGTATGTGTGTGTGTGTGGGGGGGAGCGGGAGCCTCAGTGACGCTCCTCTGGATGTTGGCCGTGGTGCTGATGCCTTTTAGATGCTTCAGTGGTGGTACTAGTAGGATTGACAGAGAAAGGCAAAGGTGAGGTGACAGGAGCAACTACGAGGGAAGAGCTGAGAGGAAGACAGGGGGCGGGGAGAGGAAAAGAGGTGAAACCGCGAAGGTGACGCAGCAGGAGAGAGAGAACAATAGAGACGCATATGAGCTGAAAAGCTGTGCTCACATAGGGCAGCGACGGCTGCGAAACAACGTACTTCAGCTGAGAAGGAATTCGGGAAGAGGGGAAACGAAGACGCAGAGAGCAGAATGAGCCTGGCGCGGTAAGCCTGCGTCGAACACACCTCCTCTTGCCTCCGACGCTGCTACTTCTCCTTGCTTTTCTCCTCAGTTGTCATTTTGGGAATTTGATTCTCTTTTCTCCTGGTGCACCCATCCACGCAATGCACAGAGGAGGAGATGAGTTGCCGATAAGCTGAAAGTCAGAAGACGATAATGACAGAGATGCGTACCCACTGCCACCTGCTTCTCTATCGAGAGAGGAGGAGGTGTGTGTATGCGTGCCCACACGCAGGGATCCGGTTCAACAGGAAAGACAACCAAGTAGGACGCCAAAGACCGAAGAAAGGAGTGGGGAGGGGGAGGAAAGATGTAAGGAGTGGAGAGAGCATCGTGTGTGTCGGTGCGTGGACAGCAGCAGAATGGCAGAGCCCACTTGTGATGGTGGTGGTCGTCTTCATCGTGGTGGTGGCCAAGACAGACAGTGAGGAAGAGACGGGTCTGGTCCTCTTTGCCCTCCTTCGTTTTTCGTTTGAAGGGCACTGACCAGCAAGCGCCCCCAGAGACATTGAAGACTTCACAGGTGCGTGTGCTTCTCTGTTCTTTTCTGTTGGCTGTAGGCCTGTGCGCTCTTACCTGGTGCATTTTTGCATCCATTTCGAAAACAAAGCGAAGAAACGGCATCGGTGGCGATAGAAAAGCCGCGTGTAGGGGAGGGAGAGAGAGGGAGGGAGGGACAACCGCCCCCCTTCTCTCTCTCTCTCTCTCTCGCTCTTTCACCCCCACACACAGGTAGAGGGTAGAACGCACCACGACTACCTCCACACCACAGCGTCTTCTGTTGCCTTCATCACTTCCTTCATGTTGCCGCCACGCAGGCACACTTCAACGCCGTCCGCCCCCTCCCCCTCTTGAGGGTGTACGTGCGTACCGGCGGAATCAAGACGGGGGCTGAGGAAGGGGCGGGGGAGGCTGTGTGGAATCGATGAATGCTCACGGCGTATCAGTCTGTAGGAAATGATGGCGCCCCGATACTCTGCTCGGCCGCGCTGGAGCCTCTTCGCTGTCCTCCTTGTCATCTCCACGTCTTCCTTGCCCGCCGCCTCTGCCTCCGCGCATGACTTCTGCGCGGGCTGACGCTACCGAGTCGTGCGGGGGATTGTATGTGTAAGGCGACCCATGCTCGCGGTAAGGCTGCTGCGGACGAGTAAAGCGGGCGCCGACGGCGGCGGCGGCCACCGTGGGAGAGTGTGAAGTCACCATCCTAGGAGGGGAAAAAAATCTATGTACAGAGGATCGGCCGCGCTCCATGTCGGGCTCCGGCTCCGCTATTTCTTCGCTGCCCTCACGGTCCTTGTCTTCTTCTGCCCCACAGACTGTGGCCGTGCCTGCACGGTACATGGCACCCTCCATGCTCATCTGAGGGCGGTAGAAGGCCGGTGCCGCTGCTCGCATGCCACTGCTCGAGGACGGCACCACTCCAGTTGCTCCAGCGCTGTTCATCCCCACGGTACGGCCGGAAGGGCTTCCCTCTTCACTTCTGGCATGTCCGTCAGCATAAAGAACTCGCTGTGCGTAGGCACTGGCAGCGGAGGGGGCTGGTGCGATCCCAGCGGGGCTGAGGCTGCTACTGCGATGCCCGGTGAAGTAGCCAAGGTTCACGTGCGGCGGTGCAGCGGCGCCGCTTGCTGCCGCTGTGCCGGAAGTGCTGTCGACGCTACTCCTCGTAACTCCACCAACCACTGGACCGGAAAAATCAGTGGCCACTGTGGCGGTCCTGGATGAGGAGGCATGAAAAGCACATGCGCCCACGCTTCCTGCACTGATCGACGAGACACCACCGCCGTAGGTGTCGTTGTCGCTAGCCTGAAGGTGCCCGAGCGAAGAGGGTGTCGCACGTGTGTAGTAACCACCTCCGCGGATCCCAGGGTTCGCACCGCTAACACCACCACCACTGCTGCTGCCCACCACAGTGGAAGACTTGTAGGAGATTCGCAAAAGTGACTCGGCGGCGTTAAGCTCGGCAATATCTTCGGCAGTGCCGAGGTCCAGCCGTGTGCCGTGCCGGTTCAACATCGTTTTCCACCTCCTCGTGATTTCTTCTGCGCTGTGGGGGAGAAGATGGGGTGTATGGGGGGGGGGGGGAGGGGAAGGAACGGTGCTGAGCGAGTGTCACTTCTGAGTTACAAGGAGCGTCCCTTCAAATGTGGAGTTTCTATGTGTGGGTATGTGCGTATGGCTTACGTGTTGTGTGTACCACCTGTACCTCAGCTGGCTGAGAAGATGGGTGAGTGATGGTGGTGGGAGGTGAGGGGAGGGGGGCACCAGACACCGGCAACAGCAGCCGCACTTGGTGTGTACGCGGCGAGTGAGCGCGAGGGAGAGATGGAAGGAAGACGTCATCTGGTAATTGATGCACATACATACACGTATGCGCATTGGTCACAGGAGAAAAAACCGAGAGAAGGAGCTTTGCATGGGCCAGAGCGCAGACGACTGCAAACTTGCATGGCCACGAGTGAGGAGGGCCGTTTCTTCTGATCACTTCCGGCGCAGGTGCCTCTCTGCCTTGAGGACTCCACTCTCCGCGCGTGTGCGTGGTGGGAGGAGGGGTGGGGCAGCCTGAGAGGTACACACACGAGCCGCACGGATACCCCCTTTCCTCTTCTTACATCGACAGGGAGGATGATGGCATACTTAGGCCTGTGATGGACACGTAAAGCCCCCCTTCCTTCCTCCTTCCCCCCACACATCGCACAGCAGCTGGAGCCACAACACTCCAGGACATCAGCGCATACATGAAAGAGACCAAAACAAACCAACAAAAAAGATACCACGTTAGCCACACACACACACACACACACACACACACACGAGCGCTGTCCTGCACCAACCTAGAAGTGTGCGTCGTCCAAGTCAGCCCTGCCGCTCGTTGACGACGGTCGACCGCTGATGCCCGCTGTAGGACTCGCCGTTGCTTTGACGGACTCGCTGCCTCCAGAACGCAGCGCCGCAATACCGCTACCGCTGCCGCCGCTTAGCGACCCATCAACGAGGACAGAGGTGTGTAGGATTCGGGATACTGCCGGTGACCCCGGAATGTGAGGTGCTGCGCTGCCGCTGCTACTGTCAACCGCAAGCGCCGCTGCACCCAGGGCCACGCTCGCCGTCACTTCCGTGTGAACGGGCTGCTGCGCAAGGTAGCGACTCTGCAGCGTGTTCTCGGCGTACGCAAACGTTTCTTCCACAAAGCGGGTCTGCGGCCCGCTGTAGGCAAACTTGAAACCTTCATCGCTGGCGAGCAGTGCGTGCGCGCGCTGCCGCTCCGGCAGCCACGCCACTCGCACGTTCGGGTTGGTAATCGACGGGCGTGACTTACGTAGGTACGTAAGTGGGACCTCCTCGCGGGCCTGGTGTGCCGAGCTGAGCAGTTCCACCCACTGTGCCGCACGCTGCACATAGACAGACCTGTCTTTCGCCATGAGATCCTTCGAGCTGCGCCGGAAGCGAGCGAGGCGCAGCACCGCGGCGGGATCGATATCTGGGAAAGCCGCCTTCATCCATGCGACCGCTGCAGCGCCATTGGTGTCCGCGTTTGTCTTGGTTGGGTCTGTCAGCGGTAAGCCGCGCGCGTCCGTCCAGGCAGCGCCCTCCTTCATGTTCTCCAGAAACCGTGCGTATAGCGCGACGGCCACCTGCGGCGCTACAGCCACCACATTCCGCGATAACGCCATACCGTCCAGGGCATCCTGCTGGGCGTGCACTGTCTTCCCCTCCTTGAGCGCCTGCTGTATGACATGGCCAAGTCGCACGTGCAGGTCACAGTCCAGCAACTTGTTCTCCACGAGGTAGTCGTACACGACGCGCGCCTCCTCGCCGGCGTTGTTGTCCAGCAGGTACTCCAGCGCCAAACTCGCGATGCGGTAGCGCCAGATCACGTCTACCTCTGCCCTTACAATGACGTTCTCGTAGCGGCGGCCCACCATGACGTTGTACACCCACATCACCCGCACGCGGTGCTTTGCGCGGATGGCGCAGCGCAGCACGTTATGCAGCACTTCTCCATCTCGTGCGACGTAAAAGAGCCGCGAGTTGCCATCTTCAAAGATGGCAATCGCATCCGCCAGCTTGGCGCCAGGGATGCAAGCAGCAGTCAACGCGCGATACACATCCACCGGCGGCACCGACGTCACGCGCCGGTATTCCTCGCACGCCGCCTTCAGATGACCCCCCGAGCGAGGCGGATAATGCGCTGCATTAGCGGAACTTCGTGCACGGAGACTGGAACTGGGCCGTTGCGCTGCAGCTTGGTCGAACGTCGGAAGTAGTTGTCCTCCTGAAAGAACGGGCCGCGACGGAGCCAGCGGTAGATGCGGGCCGGCAGTCCAGTGTGGCGGCATTAAGGCCGACACGGTTCGGGTCTTCCACAGTAACGTTGTCGTGGTCCACCACCGCGGGTTTCTGCAGCCGGCCAATGTATGGGTCGTAGGAGTGGATGAGGTCGTGGGTGACACGGTGGCCGTTACGGGCGTTCATCAACGAGACTGGCGTCACGAGTGCTTTCGACCCTAGCGAGATATCCGGCATGAACTTCTCCAGCTCATGCTTCGGGATTATGTTGATGGTGTTGTCCTCTAGCGTGTGTGTCTTCTTGGTGCTGTAGCCGCTGTTGTAGTTACCAGGCCCGGTGCGGTAGCGACCCGTGCCCCAGAGCTGCGCCATGTCGTCGTCAGCGAGGTTCTCGCGACCGAAGCGGCTCGGCTGCCACGGCACGCGCGCGCGCGGGACGTAGCGCAGCACCGACACCACCGAAGGGTGCCCCGTCGCCCGCCCCTTGGTGAAGACGCCGATCACAGACATGGATGCTCCAAAAGGAACCGAGAAAGAGAGAAGGGGCGTGGGTGTGGGGCACCTGCTGCCCCGCGAGTTGCACCGTTGTTAATGAGGTGTCTCTGCATGGGTGGGTGGCAGTTTCGGTGCCACAAGCGAGTGGGTGTGAGGAGGATGTGGCGCCGCACGCACACGCGCCGCAACAGACGAAGAGAAAGAAGAGAAGGAGGGGAGAAGAGTGCGGAGTGAAGCGAAGAGACCGGGGCCTCAACGACACCTCAGCGGGGTGCGTTTGTGACGGAGCACGCGTCTCTCGCTCCGCCATGGTTACACTTGACAAGGCGCGGCCAAAGAGGAGACTCACTCCCATACAGGCATATGCACACGCGGGGGGGGGGAGGGGGAAGAATTGCTCTGGGTGTTGGGGCATCTCCCCATCCATCGTGGCCGTTTCTTCTCGCCTCTGGTGCCCCCCTCCCCCTCTCTTTCACTCGTACACGTGCTCTTACGTTCTCTTCCTCGGTCCGCACAGAGCGCGGCAACAGTGGTCAAGGCCTCCCTCTACACAAGTGCCTAATGGGGCGCGCAAAGAAAGGCGCTACAGCCAAAGACGAATCAACGCACTCACTCCAACTCCCATTCCCTCCACACACCCACCCACACCCCCACACAGTCGACAGCTCTGTAGAAGAGGAGCGGGGGTGGGCTGGGAAGACAAGCGATTGACATGACGCGTCAGCCATCCGACATGAATCGCGTAAAGAGCTCGTGCTGGGTCGGCTCAGGGTCATACGGGCGGGCGGAGACAGCCTCCACCTCTGTTGCACCTGCGCTACCGGTGGTGATCCCAGCGGCGGCGGGGTCTCCGTGACCGCGTGCAACGCGTCTTGTGGATGAGGCGAAGGCCGATGGGCTTGGCACCCACTGCTGCCCATCATCCTGCTGCTTGCGCCGCTGTGTGGTGGAGTCGCTCGCGGTCTCCTCTGTGCCTTGGGTGCTGAGCCGGGCTTTAAATTCCTGCAGGAGGGGGTCGTTGTGCAGGTTATAGACGGCGCTATTCGACCACTGCTGCTGCTGCGCCCTTGCCTGGACTTCCTTCTCATCTTCTGCCGCAAAGGCGTCGCGGTATGCCACGTGTAGGGCATCCTCTTCCTTGGCGATTGCGGTTCGGGAGGACAGCGGAGTGGACTGCTGCTGTGTACTGCCGCTGTGCCGCTCTCCACCGAGCTCCAGCGAAAACCTGGGTGTGGATGACGTGGGCAGCAGCTCTACGGCCTGAGGAGCCACCGCGGCACTGCCACTAGCCGCCGACTGCTCTGTCAGGAACACATTCATCACGCGTCTTTGCCCATCATTGAGCTCGCTGGTAGCCGCCATAGCGCCAGGCGCATTCGGGTCTGCGTGTGGCGCTTGTATCCTCTGCATGGCTGCTGTATTGTGTGAATCGTACAGCACTTGATACGGTAGATCAGCCGCAGTGTAGTGCAGCGGGGCTGCTGTCACGACGGCGGACTCTGCCGGCTTCCCTGTACGGACCCTCATGGTTGAGCGAAAGAAGTAGCGGGTTGGGTATGCAAAGGTACCATACAAGTCTCGCCACTGGGCCTCGTAGAGGCGGTGCCGCAGCTTATCCACTGGAATGTGCTCGAGGAAGTACGCGTCTTCCTCCATCAGCGACACGTCCGTTGTCCCAGCGCTGCGACCAGCGGCTCCCTTCAACACCCCAGTGTGACGCTGCTGCAGCGCTTGATGTCTTATGCACATGCTCTGCGCCACGGCCGTCGCCATACGCGAGCGCGACGCCGCCGAGACATCGACCACGTCACCGAGCAAAACCCCGACGATCTGAGTGGCGACTTCGAGCATCGCTGCGGCAGAGCTTTCCACAGCGTCGTCGGCGCTCTTGATGCACTGTGACGCGAATTCACGCACAGGCGTCTCCATCGCCGCCTCCTGTGACGCGAGGTGACGCAGATGCCCAAGCAGATTTGTGTAGTACACCGCGTGCGTCCAGTGCACGCCATCCATGCAGACCGTCGAGAAGAGCGAGGCGAGAGGAGACGTTTCATCGGCACCCGCATCGCTGTCATTGGCGCCGAGTGTTTCAAGCGCTGCTACCACGGCCGCATGAAGACGTTGTTGCTTCAGCGATGGCAGCAGCGATGAGACAGAGGCGCTGCTGCCATCGCTGAGTTGCAGGAGCTGCGGTACGCTGTGCGGCATAAGCTTCGGCGGCACAGTAGGAGTGCCTGTGTCACAGCACCCACTGCCTCTGCTTCATCACGGTTATCTCTGCGCAACGTTGGTGGCGAAGAGGCACCGGCAGCCATCGACACAGGCTGTAGAAACGCAGAGTTGACAGGGATTATATCGAGGACATGATTCAGCGCTCGATGCGCTTCCTCTGCGTGTGCCCTATTCACAACCAAGACGAGGGAGCTGGAGCGCATCACGAGCCACCACCACCGCCGTACCGCTGACGCGCAACTCTGCCGCGACGGGTTCCGCACCCCTTCGCGCGCTACGTTAGACGGCGCCGCGGCTTGTGCAGCTGCGTGCACGGCTTCCTGGGAGAGAGCCCAGGTTACACAGGCCAGGGCAGTCGAGCCAGTGCCTCCGCCACAGCCCAGCTGCCCCGCAGAGTCTTCGGCTCGGCTACACCGTCGTCGTCGTTGTCTCCATCGTTGTTACGCTCCAAGATGGTTGTGATGTGCTGCAGGTTCTGCTGCAGCGAGGCAGTCAGGTTCCTGCGGAGACGACGAGCTGTTGTATGGCTTGACTGGCCACCAGCGCCTCTACCGCAAGCGTCGCCAGGCGAAGCAAATGAGTCACGTTCACGTGGAGCACGCTACCGATGTGCGTGGTGCCGGTACCTGTCAGCTGCCCCAGCACCGCGCTCATCTGCATCGATTCCGCAGAGCCCGAAGACTGGGAAGGGGACTCGTAGGCGAGGTCGCTTGCCGCCGGGGCGTAGACGCGCTGCAGCCACTCCACTATGTGCGGCTGCTCCTTCAGTCGCAGTCGCGCAGCGGTGCTGGACCGTGCGTGGTGCACGAACTTCTTGAACCACTTCGCTTTGTTGCCTTTTGCTGCTGGCGCGGGGACGGGCGTGCTGCTGTACCGGGTGTATTGCAGCTGCAGCTGCCGCAGTAGTCGGCTACGTGCAACCAAGGAGAGGTGGGTGCTATGTTGGAGATAGAGTTCCTTCCTTCCACCTGCCGCCACCGTCGATGTGCAGGGCACCACTTGCAGGGGTGAACAGTGCGGCAGGGAGGCGCACATTTGCACAGCAGCGCCACGGACGTGCAGTACGTAGAGCGCAAGCCCACGCTGGAGAAGGAGCACTGGGCTCGCTGCTGCAGCTGCTGAAGTGGATTTCTCGCCCTTCACCTCGTCTTCCCCTGGCCACGCCGGTGACCACACCCACAGTGCTAGCGGCACCGAAGCGTACGTCGAGGCTGAGTGTGTCACCGTGTCCACCCAAGCCCTATACCGGCGCACCAGAGGGGATGTCGACACCGAGTTAGGAATTCCTCCTCCGATGGCACTGGCGTCGCTCCGGCCGCCTTCGCTTTCCTCCAGCTGGGTGTTTACCGCGGGCTTCACGCACAGCAGCTCATCCCAGCGGCGGCATAGATGCACTTGCACTGGCAGAAGTGACGCCGACACGCGGGCGACACCACGGCGTCCTGGCAGCGGGAACATCGCCAGTGCCACGCCAAAGCGGCGCGACACGACTGCGACCTGCAGGGCAGGATCCCCATGGTCGTTCACCATTACCGCGCTCAGCTGCACGGACGCCAGCAGCGAACAGCTCAGGGACTCGGCGGTATTGTCCGCCTTCCATTGATTCATCTCCGCCGCGGCGTGCGGTATCAGACAGAGGTGCTGTCGATTCTCACCGACAGCGTCGTCTTGCCCACCTGTGAAGAGCTTCCCTCCCATGAATCGTCCGTTGGTGGCGCGGCTGGCGAAGTTGTACATGTCGTCCATCATGCCGCATGCCTCGGAGCGGTCGCGACTTCTGCTGCCTGTCTCGACCGTGGCGAGCACCAATACCTTGCGGTCAGCGTAGTACAGGAACAGCCGCGTCACCACGGCAGGGTCGACGTCGAGGAGGATGTCCTCGACGGATTTGTATGGCGGCGGTACTGCTGCTGCGGCAGACGCCCATGAGACACTAGTGGACGCGTTTGCCAAAACACTGCTGAGGGTAAAGACTTGAGATGGGTTTGCGACCAACAGGTCATCCATATACACCAGCTCAGGCGGCCGCCAGCGCAGCTCCTGCGTGTCCGCGGCAACGTAGTAAGTCTGCATGATGAGCTGCACCGGCTGCTGGTGTGACAGCGGCGCCGTCGCGGCAGGCTTCGAGGACGACGTTAGGGCCGCCTCTGGTAGCGGTGCCCACAGGCTCCACACACACGGGACCACGCCGTCGTTGCTTAGCTGGAAGGCGCAGCCCAGCAGCTGCTTCGCGAGCGGGGCAGACGACGACCGGCACCCCTCGAAATCGAGCTGCGGTACAGGCAGCGGGTGAATCTGCGTGCGCTGCACCGCTTGCAGGACGGCGCGCTTGAGCTCGCTGGTTGGCGCGACGGCGATGCCTGCGAGGTTGCCCTGCTGTCGCCCTCTGAGCTTTTGCGCGCTAGCTTGTACAGTCGACGCAGGGCATGTTTGTCTGCAGGCAGACATACCATGGCAGCACGCAGGCGCGCCGCGCGGCCAGCGCAGTCACCGCCGACCTCATCCTCTACGAGGCTGTCGAGATAAAGCAGACCGGCGATGAGGAAGGGATAATCTGCATAGGCGCTCTCGGTGCGGCTACCGACAAAGTAGAAGCCGTGCTCAAGCCCCAAGAGCAACGGCCCGGTGGAGTTGCACAGAAGTCGAGCAACGTTCACATTCACACTCTCCTGGTTCGGATGCAGCGTCCGACCCGGTCGGGCAGCTGTGGATATGGACGTGAGCGAAGGCGTCGGGGTCAGGCACAGACGGACGCAGATGCAACGACTGCTGACAGTGTCGGTGTCTGCCAGCAGCGAGATATGAAAGATGTCGCTGCCTGCGCTGGTGTCGTCCCCAGCGTCTGTCTCTGCCTTCGCCTCTTCTCCACTTGTAGCAGCGCTGCCTCGAATGAGCCCTGTGAGGCGGGAGAAGATCAGTGTGTGCGGGTCCTCACTGTGAGTGGCCGGTAGGAAGGGGGCAAAGGCGCCGTTCAGTGTGGCGCTGCGTTCCCACAGCGGCAGCACATCGGGCCACTGCACACATGACAGCCCCGCAGCACGACCACCATCAACAGCTGTGACACAGTCATCTACGCGGTTCATAGCCGGTGAGGATGGGGTGAGCCGCCAGTTCTTCACGCTTGCTGAGTTCCCCGCGTCCTCCACGAAGCTGCCACTGGCCAGCCACGTCACCGTGTGTGGTGGAAGGAGGCGGCGACTGCGCACTGATAGCACCTTCATGCTGGCCGAGATGAAGTCATTGCACGACAACTCCACGAGCACCCCGTCGCTCTGTAGGGCAAAAAAGGTGTCAGGAGACCCCAGCCACGTCCACACACGCACAAATGCGACGCGTGAGACCGCTGGCGCTGGCGAGGACGTCGCTGCGGATGTGAGCGGCGAGGTGTAGAAGGCACGATCCGTGACTACGATGCCGCCAACGTCCGCGCTGCTCACGCCTGCCGGTGCGGCGGCGGCCCGCGTGCACAGGAGGTGCAGCCGCGTCGGGGTCACGAGAAGGATTTGCACATTGCGGCAGATCCACTTGCGTGAGGAGGACGAGTGACTGGCGCCGTCGCACGGCAGCAGGACGGCGGCGGAGGGAGCGAATTGTGCGTCCATTATAGGCTGCGGCTGCTGAGATTTTGCTGATCGCACTGAGGAGCGCGATGGCGATGGTGCGGCGGAGACGATCAGCTGCGCCTTCTTCGGGGTTACCTCCCCACCGTCGCCGTCGATAGCGTACACCTGTACTTCCGACTCGTTCAGCAGCAGCAGCAGCAGCGGCGCCAAGGGATGGGCGCGAATGCTCAGCGCCACCGCACCTGTATTTGCCGATGCAGCACTGCCGCCCTGATGCGCGCTTGTCTGGTGCGGCCTTTCCTTTGGCGCCGCTTTGAGCACGTAGGCGCCACCGCCGGCGAAGAGTCCCTTGGAAGTAGGCGCTGCCAGCGGACTTGTGCAACCAAGATGAAGCACATAGACAGCCGGCTCGTTGCAACGCTGGTACATCTTTCGCTCCAGTTCATCGCCGCTGAAGAGCTCGCAATAACGGCTCGCCGCCTGCTCGGTAGCGGCCTTCACAGCGCTACGACGTGCCACTGTCAGGTAAATCAACGCCCCGTACGTCTCCGCCTGCATGATGATGAACTTCGAGCTCAGAGGTGAAGCAGGAGACGCGGAGGACGAGCTGCTGCAGCCGCTGGCGGAGTCACCACCGACCCAATGCAAGAAAACAACTTCTGTTTTGGCATCCACCACGTACACGTCATTGGCGCTAGTGATGACGTAGAGAAGATAACGAGCCACCGACGACGACGACGACGAGGACGGCTGCAGCCGCTGCACTACCTCACGCAGGAGATCCTCTTCACGCCCGCGCAGGAAGCCGCAGTGCGCGATGGAGCAGCCCGGCCTCGTGTTGAAGCACAGAACCTTTGCGGGGTACTCAGGTGGGGCGAGCGCCCCGGGTCGAATACCAGCACCGCCACCATTCGCTTTACTGCCGCTGCTTCTCAGCATTGTGGAGCCCGTGACGGTGTCCACACGGAGCTGGGCCTGCCGTGCGGCATTCATTTCCACAAACCACGAGAGGGTGTCGGTTTTTGCAGTGTAGAGGCAGACCTCGCCGGAGCTAGGCCGACCACTTGAATGGGCTCGATGGGGTGCAGGCCAACACTGGTGACGAAGGCATTGGTAGAAGCGGTGGCGCGGGTCGGAATTTGCGAGAGGCGCGCCACTGCTGCCGACGGTGAGGGAGATGCGGAGAGCACCATGGCTACCCTCGGCCGCTCGGATGTGCCTGCGTGTACAGATGAAGCGGAATCCAGCGAGAAGAAGGGAAGGTGAGGGTAACAACGGAGAAAAGGCGTACGATGTACTGCGCATCATCAACCCGTTGGGAAAATCAACAGGGTAGCGAGTGAGTCAATGAGGGAGGTGGGGAAGTGGGGGGGGAGGGGTGTCCCCAGCACTGTCAGTCGAGACAACACGATGGAAAGGCTTACAAGCTAAGGTGCGGAGGCGTCCAGCTTTGCTGTTCCTGCTCTCTCTCTCTTTTACACTTGGACGATACAGCAGCGCTCCACGTCGAGCACCCAACAGCCACACACGCACACGCGTACACGCCGTCCAGAGCAAAGCGACAAGAAGAGGAAAAAAGGAGCGACCGATGGAGAGGAGAGCACAGACCAGTGAGGGAGACCTCTGAGCACGAAGCAGTTGTGTGCCGAGGCAGCGCTGCAAAGCGCGGCGCGACACGTGCGCCACCGGGGCGATGGTGCTTAAACGTGCACTTCCCCTTTCTTTGGCACCCACAGACGACGATTCCACACATCTTAGCCGTCAGACGCGCTGGGGCATACCCCCCTCCCCCAAACCCGGCTACCACTTGTGGCAAGGGGTGGCCGCGCCAGCAGTAGAGACGGGGCCACATACATGTGACCAGCGGCGTGCGTCGCACATTTATTTCTGTTTTATGTCTAAGTGGTCAACAAGCACACACGCGCACTCCCTGGCAGCGCACAACGACAGAGTCACTCCACAAAAGCACACACAGGCGATGGCCAACACGCACGGAAGAGCCAACATGAGTCCCCCCTCATTGCCAGCAGCATAACAGTGTGGTGTGTGTGTAGGTGCCGATCCTCTTCCTAGGCGTAGCGGCTGCCGGGTACCGCTGAGAATATCACGTCTTCACAGCGGTCGAGCTGAGAGCGAGGACAGGCTGAGATCCCGCGTTAAGGATGCCTGTCCGCGATAGCGATCAGTGGCACTACTACTCTCGCCACCGCCGCCGCGACGCCGGCGCGACGCAGAGGCCGACGACGCCGACAGCCCCTGCGCCAGAGCCTCCCGGGCAGCAAGTTTCTCGGCGTCGGACTGCAGAAGTGCCTTTTCCAGTTCCTCCACCTTGCTGATGAGAAGGTTGTTGTCATTCCAGAATTGGTCACGCTGCGTCACGGAGGCTTTCAAGGACTCTTGCACTGCGCTGAGGTCGCGCTTCGTGTCCACCAGCTCCGCTAGCACCTCCTCGTACCGCCGCTCCAGATCGGCACGCTTCGACGACTCCTCGTCCCGCTCGTTTCCCAGCTGTGCAATGGCCGAGCTCTGCGCCGCGCACTTCTCCGCGGTAGACTTCAGCTGCGCCGCGGTGCTTTCCACCACCGCCTGTGCAGCAGCTGCGGCTTCCTGCGCCACAGCGGCGGCCTTCGCGTGCTCCTGAACTCTGACAGCGATAGCGTCCTTCTCCTCCTGAAGCTGCGCCATTAAACTGTTAAGGGCGCCCTGCCGAGCATGCATCTCGTCCAGCTGTGCCTCAAAGCTCAAGCAGGCGGAGAGGCCGTACCGGCGCGCCGCCCGACTCACGGGGTCCACGCTCATCACTTCCAACTGCTGGCGCAGATCGATTTCGCGTCGCTTCCACGAGGACTCCGCGGCGCGCAGGACGGCAATGTCCTTCGCCTGTGCCTCGACGCACGCCTGGAGGTAGCGTACCCGCTGACGCAAGGCGGTGAGAGGGGCTTCGTCGACGTTAAAGAGTGCCGCCATACGGGACGCGGCATCCGAAGTCTGTGGGCGCGTTGTGCCGCACGGTGCCGGTGTCTCCCCTGGGCTGCATTGCTCCGCATCGCCACCGCCATCGGTTTCTTGCAGCACCGCGAGTCGAGCGAGTGCGTCCTGCAGGCGCACCTCGGCCGCTTGGCGATCCTGCACTGCTTCCCGCACGCTGAGCTCGCGCTGCTGCAGCTCTTCACGAGTGTGAGCGAGATCCTGGCGGGTCTCTGCCAGTTCCACTTCCAGGCGTGTCTTGGTCTCAGACAAACTGTGCACTAGCTGCGCATTCGCGTGTACACGCTGTGGCTGGGGTAGAGCCGGCAAAGCAGCTCCTGCACGTCGTCGCGCATCAGCATTTGCACCTTCAGCTCCTCGATCGTGGCGTCCTTATGGCGAACCAGCTCTTGCTGATCGTACACCTCTCTCCGCGCGGCCTCGATAGATTTCTCGAGGTCTGCCGCGTACAGCTTCACATCACTTAGTTGCGCACGTAGCTGTCTGGTGCGACCCTCCTCGTTAAGCACACGCTGCTCCCCTTTACGCATTGCATCCTCCATCCTGCCACGCTGAAGCGCTGTTTCCTGCTGCTGCGTCTCCAGCTGCCGCTTTAGGTCATCCACGTGTTCCTGCAACTCGAGGTGCGCAGCCTTGGCGTCGCGCAGCTCTGCATCCAGTTGCGTGAGGGAAGCAACGGCCGTCTCCAGCTCGGCCACCGTTGTCTGGTACTCCTCCCGAGTGAGCATAGTGCTCACACGCTTCTCAAGACGTTCGGCCGCGCCTGCGGCGTCGTCGCGGGCTGTCTCCAGCACCCACATACGCTCCAGCAGAGTCGCGTGCTTCGCCTTCTCCGCGTCGAGCTCCTCCTGCGCGGCTCGGTGGTTTGCTTGACTCAGGGCAAGCTGCTGCTGAAGCTCGCGAAAGATGTCCAGTGTCAGGATCTCGTCGTCAAGCTCGTTGTCGCTGTAACCATCATCGTTGTCACAGCAGTGTGGATGGTGATGGCTGCACTGGGGGTGGTTGGTGCCACTGTCCAAGCTACTAGCCCGGTCGCCGCCGTCGTCGCCACGGCGCTCGTTGCCAGCGGCGTCCGTGTTGACAGCGGGTAACGCCATCGGCGGCATTGGCGGTGTACGACGGACGGGGGAGCCGGGCTGCGGGGAAAGGTGGAAGCCGATCGCCACGGCACCCTGCGAGTTATCGCAGTCGAGAGGGGAAGGGTGGATGAGGCCACATGCGCCGGAATCCGTACCGAGAGCGGTCACCATATTCGTGTTCGCATGCCGCAGCTGAAAGGCTTTGATGAGGCGCCGCTTACGCTCCAGCTTCAGTAGAAGACGTGCCACACGCTCCTTCTCCTGGTTCTGGCGCGCATCGTTGCGTGCCTTCGCAGCCTGGTAGACGTGCAGGAGGGTCTCATCCTTCTTGGCGGCCGTGTGCAGCAGCGTGCGGAGCTGCTGGAGGAGGGCCACCTGCTCCTCGGGGCGGAACTCGAGGCAGCCGTCCCTTCGCGAGGGATCGTCGTCGCCCACTACAACGCCGCCGACAGAGTTCGGGCTGTTGCCCACCACACCTCCTTCTCGCCGCGCTCGCTGGCTCGAGGGCCAAGGCGCACCGGTGGCGGCATCGTTGTACGACGCCTGGGAGGATGAAGTGAGCGCCGCGTGCGAGGTCTGCAGCGCCGCGAGGAGGGTCTGCTGCACCTCTGTCCATGTGTTCTTGACGACTGCCTGCATCTCTTGGTGCTGATCCGCAGCTGTGAGCGCCACTTCCGCCAGCACGGCGGACTGCCGTACGCAAAGTTGCAAGAGGCTACGCAGGCACGCAGACATAGCTCGCGAGGAGGCCTTCACGGCATGCGAGTCCGTTTCAGACGGAATCTCAGCAGGCAGAACAATGCTTCCACTGGTGCCGCCATCTGTACGTGCCTTCTGCGCCGCCTTGTCAGTGGCGTGCTGCGCCGCTAGCGCATTGAGAAGCGCTTGCGACACTTCGGTGTCGGCAGACGTGAGCTGCACGTCACGCCGTCGCACCATCGCATCGATCATGCTAGCGACCGCATCACTAGCGTCCTTGGTGAACCACGACTCAGTCGCTCTTGTAGTAGCGGAGTTTTCTCCGATAATTTCGGTGGCCTGTGGCTGTGCCGCCTTATTCTCGCTTCGACCTGCACTGACGTGGCGGCCACCCTCGACGTTCCCGTGCTCCCGGTCCCCATTGTCGTTGTCACCCTCGCGGGTGCGCTTGCGCGAGTGTGGCTCACCCTCCTGCAGCAGCAGTGTCGCAGTGGTGGAGGTGAGCGTTGCCAGAACCGCGTCCAAATTGAGATCAGCGTCACTGTTGGGTCGGGCGGGTGGGTCGTTTGCAGAGGTAACCACGGACCCGAACGATGGGCCCTTTCCGTCCCGCTGGGAGGCAGAGACAGCCCTTGCTGCTGCTGCTGCTGCTCCGCCGCTTCAGCGCGCTGCGTCACCTCGTACAGCTGCTTCACCAGCTCCTGGTTCCGCAATAGTAGCTCGGAGACCGAGTGAATGCTGAATCGATCGAGGCTCTCGTCCTTGTCGAGGGTGTCCAGGAGACGTAGCAGGTTCGGGTCACGACTCACGTCGTCTATGCTGTGAACGAGCTGCGTCGATGGCGATGCCGCCGCTGCTGGTGCCCACATGTCTGCATCGCCGGTTCTGCTGTCATCCGGCGCGGCTGGTGATGGAGACCCGAGCGCAGACGAGGGAGCTGCTGGGGTGAGTAGCACCGTCACCTCTTCTGATCCCACCTGGCGTGTCACCGTCCCGCGAGAGACATTGACAGTCGAAAACGTCGATGGACGCCCGAGCGCGTACCCGCTGAGCTGATCACTGGCCGGGAGATGTGGATTGCACGCGCAGTTGACCTCTAGCGTGGCACTGCCGAGCTGCCGCAGAGAGACGTGCCGTTGTCGACGTGAAGGCTGAGGGAAGGCGCCGCTATTCAGCTGTGGTACCGCCAAGCGCGATGCGGCGTAGGTGTTCAGCCGCTGCTGTAAGCCCTCCTCTACCTCTGTGGGCGATGGTGGAAGCTGCCGATGCTTCTGCTGGTCGTGGAGCATAGCTGTGTTCAGTTGGTTTCAGTTGCTGCGTCAGTGCCGCCAGAAGCCGGCAACGGCCACATCGCGCTCAGCCACGCGTTGCGCCGTGCCCACTGCGACGGCAAAGTTGACAGCGGCGCATTGGGCGGCGCCGGGAAGGCCGGGGGTGACGACCGGGGCAGGGTGGATGGGCCCAAAGACCGCCCACCCTTTTGCGCGTTTGATTGGTCGAGAGACCCCTGCAGCTGCCGGTTGGCGCGGGACGTGTGCTCGACCTTAACCAGGAGCGACACCACCTGCTGAGAGAGCACGCTGTTACGGTAGACCATTGATTGCAGGTCTGCCCGCAAGACGTCGCTTTCCTTCTTCAACTCCGCCGCGTAGGTGACGCTCACGTCTCTGTCCTTCTGAAGGAGGTGCAGCTGAGCCTCGGCACTGGCGAGTTGCTCACGCAGGTGGTGGCTGTTGGCTGCAATGGTGGCTTGCTCCTCCAGCTCACGTAAAGCAATGTCCCACTGCGGCCCTTTTCGAGGCAGCTCCTCTTCCATCGCTGCTGCTGCGGTAGCGGCGAGACTTCCTGTCGAAGCTGTTTGTTCCACACTGCCCTCTGCGGCGTCTTGCGGCTGCAACTGTGTCAACTCATGCTTCTCCACAAGCGCCTCAATCATTTGAGCCTCTTCAATGTGTTTGGCCAGCTGCAGTCGCATGAGTGCACATTGATGCTCTGCCTCCTCTCTTGCCTGCATGACGGTGCGGTGCTCCGCCACATCCACTGTTGTCGTCTGAAGCCGTACCACTTCCTGCCGAAGCTGCACGACTTCACGCGTGGCGGCGAGCAGCTGGTCTCGCAGAACGGCCGTGCTTTCCCGCCACTGCACGCGTTCCTTATGAAGCAGCTCGAGGGTGCCGCGCTGATTGAGGTATGCGGCGATGAGTTCTTCCACAGATGGCGTTGCAGCGCCGCCGCCCGTGTGCGTCGAAGACACCGACGCGGCATTCGATCGCTGCCGCGTGTTGATGCTGCCACCTGTGTCCTCTTCCGCGCCGAAGCAGTTCTCGCCGACGGACAACCGTCGGCGTGATGAAGACGATGACAGCGGGGTCGACGCCTCCGTGGCGGTCTCGCTGGAATTGGAGCGGCCGGCGCTAGCCGAGCGGAAGACCTGCTGCAGATCAACGCGCAGGATACGTTGCAAGTCGCGCAGCACGGAGTCTTCCAGGTCCGTCCGGATTGACTGCATCTGCTCTGCCTGGTCCACTAGCTGATTATTGAGTAGACGATTCTGTGCCATCAGGGATCGCACGCGCGACTCGTGCTGCCGTACCGTCTCCTCTAGCGTGCGCCTCACTGCCACGACCGCATCGTCGATGAGGTGCTCGACCAGCTTCGAGTGCAGGGAGGTACTGAACTCCTGTAAGGCGGCGCTGGCGCGCTCTTCGGATGTCCAGATGCTTTCTGCAACCACATCGGACGTGATGGAGGCGGCGCGGGCCGCCAGCTCTTCGTCAGAAAGGTCGTCAGCGTCACTAGCTTCGCCACGACCGCCTTGCCTCTGCTCTTCGTCATTGCCTTTTGCCGTGGTAGCAGCGTCGCTGCCCGCCACTACATTCTCGTCTCGACCACTGCTGCGCTCTGAGTCTGGAGTAGTGGAGGTGCCACGCTGCTCGACACCCACCTCGCCTGTGCGCTGCGACGCTGACGCCGATACCAATGACGGCGATGGCGGAACAGCGAGCCAATCAGAAACCATCAGCGGAGCATCCACCGGCTCACCGGAGGCGCTACGTGCAGTAGTCGCGCCGCTCTCGTTGCCACCGTCATCGTTGCTGTTGCTGTAATTATCTGCGCAGCCGGCACAGTCGCCGCTGCGGAGCTCGACGTCATTATCCAGCTCCTCCTCTGTCTTTTCCAAGAAGTGACTACTCGAGTCGGCGGTGAACCTCCCCTGGTTGTCCGCGCGGTTGCCGCTGACAGATCTGTCCTGCGACTCGCTGGCCACAGGGGATGGTGAAGGGGGAGGAGAAGAAGACGATGACGACGTCGGCACCGGGGGCCACTCGGCGACCTCCGTGGAGGTCAACTGCGGCAACGGCAGCAGGGGTGAGGACGACGGCGGTAGCGACGACGTGGGAGACAACGTAGATGATGCGTTCATCTGCGCCTCGCTATCGTTGCTCCGCGCCTCAGAGGAGGAGTAGTGCCGACTCGACATAACGGCTGGTAAAGAAGGGAGTCGGCGGTGTAGCACTTCAACTCCCGCACCGTGTCTGCGTGTGTGCCTACCAGCACTGTTCGACTGCCCCTCAGACACCAAACAAAGGAAAGCAAATCAGAAGAGGCACGCGAGGCAAGCGTGACTGTGTGTGTGTGGTGTGTGTGTGGTGTGTGTGTGTGAGGCGTGCAATCCAAAAGAACGCGTGCTGAGACAGACCCCCTTTCCTCCGCTTCCCGGGATACGTGTACTCGTCAGCTCTCGCAGACAGGGAGGAGGGACGGGATGGGGGAAAGAGGAGAGTGTTGGGGGTGGCAATGAAGAACAGCACGCCGTGTATACGAGGGGAAGGAGAGGAGGAGGTCTGCGACCAACAACGACGGCACTGTGGGGGGTGGTGATGGAAAGAGAGATGGTGAGCTTTGCTTAGAATAACGCATCGAAAGCTGAAATGGGCCCACGTGTGCGTGTGCGTGTGGTAGCGGGCAGGCGGAGAAGGGGGTGGAGGTGCGAGTGAAGGGAGGACGATCAGTGGCGAGGAGACGCACACACGCACACGTGTTCATGCAGCTTGGATAATGTTTGCACGCTTGAGCAACACCGGGAACCAGAGGGAAGGATAGAGGAGCAGCGGTGACGGCGGCACGTCGTTGTTACACCCCAACTCAACCCCCCCTGTCTTCATATTCGCAGCACTACACTCCGAAGCTCCGGCCGTGCAGAACGACAGAGCCGAAGAGAGAGAGGTGGTGGACCAAAAGTGCACGCAGGCATCGTTCAGACGCAGGTGTGCAGCCACAATAAAGCGCGGCGAACCGAGCGACTGGATGCTCGGCGCTGCGTCCCACCCCACCTCCGCACCCCCCTCCTCGACGTTCCGCTTGGTACACTTGCTCCTTCTTGCAGTCAAGACTGGAAGAGACACAATACGTGCCTACACACGAGCAAGTAAAGCACCACACACATCCACCGACTCTTTTCTCTTTCCAACACCCGTGGGCGGCACACCACACCACACACACCACGGGCACATTCCACCACGAGTGCATAAATCCCCGATTTTCTTTGCTTCCTGAGCATTTTACTTTCCGTTACTATTCGGCCCGTTTTCTCCTGCGGCCTCCACCGGTCCGCGTTCCTCCGCCCCCCCTCCCTCCCCGCCGCCTGCGGCATTTACCACCTCCCCCCTTTCCTTTCCCCACCCGGCTCTCTCTCTCTTAGCTGCACGCCTTCCCTCCCTCTTACAGTCCTTGACCCATTGCCGCTCTGTTCGGCTCCTGCAGCAGCGGAGGAGGAGGAGTATGGCGAGGTGGGCTGGAATCGGGGTTAAGAGAGGCTTGGAGGAAAAAATGCAAGGAAGAGGCTCGTCGTGCGAACGGTATCGGTTGATTGTATTGTGCTGTGTCACACGGCAAGAGCGAGAGAGGGGGGAGAAGGGTAGCGCGCTTGTGGTCGAAGCGGCGCCGCAAGAACGAGGGGCTTTGGCAGGTCGTGCTTGCCTTTCATCCACGTCCGCTCTCTCTCTCTCTCTCTTTCTCTCCTCCGCTCTAGCTTACTGCCTCAGGGTGTACAGGAAGCTGTAGTACTGCATTGACAGGTAATGGGTGGCGTAGAAGGAGATGCACGTGCCGAGGAGGGGAATGCGGTTGACGAAGCCGCGGATGAAATTACGATAGAGAAGCTGTTTCAGCACCGCTGTAAAGAAGGGGTCGCGGATGACATTGTAAAGTAAGTTGCGCAGCGCCAGGTGTACTCGCGTGTGATCACGTGAGACGACTGTGGCCTCCATCGCTGGGCCGATGGCACGCGGGTCGTCCACGCCAGTCGTGACTGCTGCATTGTCGGTGACGCCGTTTGCCACGTAAGCGCCGTCTCCCGGAGTTGACGCCGCCTCACCGCCCTCCAGCAACGCCGCCGGCGTGCTGCCGTCGTCGTTCTCGCCGCTGTCCTTGATGTACACCACGGGAACGCGATTGCGGCGCACGAGGCGGGCGAGCAGCGCGACAAGGAAGTCACAGCCCGCCACGCCAGCCCACACACCCCAGCTCCCCAGCAGGGTCTGCTGCGGCGTGGCAGCGATTGCCTTGTGGAGCGCCGCGAGCGGATCGGGCCCCGGCGTCGGCTTCACCGGCGTCCCTGTCTTCTTCACTTCTTCCGCAGTCTTGGCGGCCGCCTCAGCTGCGGCGACCATCTCCTTTGATAAGGGAGGTGGCAGCTGAGCGATCGAGTTGGCCGTCTCCTCGGGCAGCACCAGAAATGCGTGCCGCGCCAGCGCTACGAGGAGAAGAGGTCGCAAGAGAAGGTACATGTCCAGCATCAAGCCGAGCACGTCAATCCACGTGAATCTGATTGACTCCGCCTCCTCCTCTACGCCCCCCTCCTGCGCGAAGGTAACGTGGTCCTCCCCGTCGCTGGCAGCGCTGTTGGCGCTCACCCTGTACACATGGCGGTGCTCGTGGCGCCTGTCAGAGGCGACGCGCGGAATGACGAGACGCATGTTATGCGGCCCCACAACCTCGCCGCACAGGTCGGTGTTGCCACCACGGTAGTCCAGCTGCGTGAGGGGGCCACAGTAGTTGCCGGCGACGCCAGCGCCAGAGCCGGCGCTCCACGCGGCAAAGCTGCCTGCACCGCTGCCCCCGGAGCCTGATGAAACACCGCCGTCGCCGCCGCGTACGCGGCGGCGCGGCGTGAGGGTGGTCAGGTGACGCAGGGCACGGCGCAGCGACACCATCATGGACTCCCACAGCCACGGGACGAGGAAGAGCTGACGGTGCACGCACGCCTTTAATGTGCACTTGACGCCTTCTAGCAGGAGCAGCGCATTCCACGTGCGACGGTGGCCGGCGTACTTGCGGTGGATCAGCTCCATCAGGCACTCCACCTCTTGGATGCCTCCCAGCACGAAGGAGAGCAGCTCCGTCTTGCTCGTCCGGCGAGCACCAGCGGAGATGATGGCGAAGTTGGAGAAGGCGTGCAGCTTGCAGAGGGAAAAGCATGCCTCTGAGGTGATCAGGTTCGTTGGGTCAGACCACAGCATGGTGAGGGTGCGCGAGAACTGCTCCAGGCTTGATGCGCTCTCCGGATTCGCACGCACCCACTTGAAGTACCAGCGAAGCGGATCAAGCAGCTTGCCTAGCGGCAACCCCTCACCACCGTAGCCACGGCGCACCGCCGGAGAGGGTGACGAGAGCGTTGCCGTCGTCGTGGTTAGCTCGCGAGACATCGATCCAGCACACTAGTGAACGGCGAGGGAAAAACAGGAAAGGGTTTCGAGGTGAGCTTCGGATGGAGAGGCGAACGAGACAACATCAAAGCAGGAACGAGCGTCAATGACACCGTCTTCGCATCCTGTGGTGCGCTTTCCCGAGTTTAGCGTTGTACGGGTCTTGCGCCTTGCGAGTTGGATGCTTACACGAGCTTGATGCCACGTCGCTCGCGTACCGTCCCCTTGCCTTCGTGGAAGAGAGCCACACAAAGGTGACTCGAATGAGTGAGTGAAGGGTTGGCGAGGGTGGCGTTTGAACTTTGCCTTTTCGCTCGCTTTGAATGGTGCAGTCGTGAGGGAGTAGAGGAGAGTGTGATGGCTGTGACGAGTGGTGCTGTGGTATTGGGGGTGGCGGGGTGGACTCGGATACCGGGGGTTGACCGTGCATGTGCGAAACGGGTTCCCTGGCGAGGTGGGAACGATGAGGATGGTGGTGGTGGGGGGTGGCGATGTCAGGGAAGGTGACAGGGAAAGGGAGGAGACGGTACAGCGACGGAAAGATGCGACGGTATACGACCCCCTCCCCCAAGCACATTTCTGCAGAACCGCCACACGAGCGAGGTACTACTCGATGTAGCCGCACGTTCTTTTTCCTTCGCGGGAACGACACACCATCGCCACGTCATCGCGCCACGGTGGGTCCACTCTTCTCTCCCTCTCTCCCTCTTCGTCTTGTTGCTGAACGCTGTCTGAGGGGACTCGCGCGCTCTCTTCAGAGAGGAGATGTTGAGCACCGCGTAACACCCGAGAGAAAAATGAACAAAACAAACCGTTGAATCAGCAGCGATGAAGCACACAGAGCGAAAGAAGACGAAGGACAACACGGCAGGCACACACACACACACACACACGCTGATACGACCCAGTTGCTCTCCTATACAAGGAGAGGGAGGGCGTGTCTTCCTCCTCTTATGCTCTCAAGTAAAACGCAGCCAACACCGCCTACCCAGCAGTGATTCACTTGGCCGCGATGGGAACCTCTGGCACCACTCCATCCGTGGTGGCCGCTACTGCGGATGCTGCTAATAGGTTTACCCTGGTCATTGCCGCAGTTTTTGCCGGCAGCGGCACGTAGCCGGTCCGCCAGATTGTGTGAAGAGAGCCAACCAACATGGCAATCCCGACAGCTGCCGTCATCATGAGCGCCGCGAGGAGCAGACCGTACTCGCGGGGAGGAAAGAGGGCCTGCGTGAAGTGCGACTCGTCCACAAACGGCATCACACCAATCCAGAGAACGTAGTAGACAAAGAAGCTCGAGTTGCAGGCCAGCAACAGCGTGCCCAGGGCGCGATCCGTCATCATTTGCCTTTCCTGTTCACAGGGGTTTTTTCCCCTTTGTGCATGTGTGTGTGTGTGTGTGTGTGTGCGTGAGTAGGTGATGAGGCAGCACGGATGCGTACAAGAGCCATGAGAGCGAGCAAGAGAGAGAGAGAGAGAGAGAGAGAGAGAGAGAGGGAGAGAGTGAGCGAAGCGCTGAGGCACAAGTGCAGGCGCACAGATTAAGCGATCTCTCTAATAAATACCCCACAGAGGAGCGTGACGAAGAAGGCGAGATGCACTGCTTCATTGGTCCCTACAACCGTGAAGTCATCGCCTACACCGTGCGTTGCTTCTTCCCCTCGGTGTAAAGGTGAAGGAAGGAGAGAACACCAGCAGTGTGGGGGTGGGGAGGCGCAGGGAGGGGAGGCGCAGGGAGAGGGGAGAGGGGCAACGAATGGTTTCTCCCCATCCCTTCTCGGCCGCTTATTTTTTTCCCTTCGTTTTCTTCTGTTCTTCTTCGTGTTCCGCTGCCCTTCAGCATCGCTCCTTTTCGCATTTGTGCTGAGCAGCCGTCCAGCACGCCTGTCAGGGCAGTGCACACGTACGCGCGTGCGAGACGCTGATTGCCAATCTGCTGGACGTGAGATGCAGGAGCCGGGGGCGGGTCGGGGGTGAAGGCGGCGTTCTCGTCTTAGTCTATGTGCTTACCACACTTGACTTCTTATTGCCACGGGGACACCCAACGGGAGTTGCCGTGGTGTTCTGCGTTCCAGTGTGCTACTACTAGCGTGGGAGCGGCCTCAGGAAGGCGTACGCCTGCGCCGCGTCTTCGTCGGCTTCCGATGCCGCTGCGGACGTCGCCGTGGCAGCTGTCGGCAGACCAAGTGCATCAAGCACGCGTTTGTAGGCCTTCTCAGCCTCCTGCACGTAATGCCCATCGTAGACGAGGTTCGGCAACAACGTCGGTATTTCGATGAGGTGGAAGTGCTCAGAGCTGCGGCAGAGGTCGGCCGACTGCGTCGCAGCCGAGCGCGCCAGCGTGGGCGCGGTTGTCGGTGGCGTGGCATCCTCTTCCGTCGTACTGTGGCGCAGCAGATGCAGGCGGTCCTTCTCGTTGGCACGCCGCAGCTTCATGGACTCCGCCCAGCCGAACGGATGCGTCCAGCGTGTCTCACTCGGCAGCTCCACCGGGCACGGCACCACGCCGTGCTGAGCCACCTCTTGGCTGTCCACTGTGAAGGCAGCCGCCAGAACAATGTCATCGTGGGGGACACAGTACAACCTTTCCGCCTTTTCGGTGGATGTGTAGTAGCGCATGACGTACGCACGCAGCTGCTCCTGCGACAGCTGATTCGCGTCGGCTGTGAAGTGAAGAACACACGGGTCACACGTGGCGCCACCGTCGGCATCGTCGGAGGTGAAGCGCGCCGGTGCCTGATCGGACGCAAACGACTGCTGTATGACCCACACCACTGCTCGTGTTTGTGGCTCCCTCGCGAGGGCTGTGATGATTGGCGCAGCGGAGGTGTAGTCGCACGCGTCATCCACCTCGATTACGCCGGCGGCCTGCATGTCTGCCAGCGAGAAAAGTGGTGTGCTCTTGGTTGCCAGCACGACACGGCTGAAGCGGACCGCACCTGCAGGGGATGCCAACACACTCGCAGTCTCGCCCGCCGCGTCCTTGTGGCTCATTTCCGTCGGATCGGTTGCTATGGCTGGAGTTGGAGCACTGCGCTGCCCCTCTGAAAGCGGGATGAGCGGCGTCCGGCCCTGCTCCTGCTCCTTGAGGAAGTCGTAGTACCAGTCATTCACTTCGTAGCTCAGGTAGTTTGTGGCAGTCAGCTCCACCGGGGTGACGATTACTTTGGCTGGCACCCACTGCCCGTTGCTTAGCACGGCGTACTGCGTCTCCTTGGCCTCGTCCACGGCGACGCCACGGAGGCTGCGGCGCAGCACAAAGACGCCGCCCCAGACGGCGGAGATGCGGCACATATTCTGCGGCACCTCTGCGGCTCCATACGACGTGGCGAGGTAGGGAGATTTGCCGCCAAAGGCGCCCGTGGAGAGGAGAAGATCACGTACCATGTCTACCGATTGAACGAGAGGCGGCTCCGCTGCTGCCCCCTGGCCGGAGGTCAAAGTTGTGCTGTTCGTGGCCGGCAGAACGTTCATCATGCCCATGAGGGAGACAACATCGAGGACGGTGCCGGAGAGGTCGTACTTGCTCTGCAGGAGCTCCGTCAAGGTGATCTGCGGATTTGACTGCGCTTCACGGGTGAAGATTGCCGCTGCCTTGGCCGCCGCTGCCTCGGCGGCGATGGACGTGTTCACGACGGACGGGTCGTCAGCCGGGTTGGCGGCCTTGGCATGCAGTTGCTCCACTACGGACGCCTCGACATCCTTCACAAAACGCATCATGCGGCGCTTGTCAAAGAGGCTGATGGAGGTGCTGTGAAAGACACTCGCCCGCGTCAGCGGCACCTCCATCGCCGCCGTCACCGCAGCACCAGCGCCGGTGGTTGTTGCGTGCTGCAGGAAGAGAAAGCGGTGGACGTGCTGGCACTCCAGTGAGCGGCCTGTGCCAGAGGATACGAGGTGGCGCAGCAGCGGACCATGCGCCATGTAGCACATCGGAAGTACGTCGAATAAATAGCGGCGGCGGCGCGCCACCGGCACCTCGTCAACGATGCGGTCGATGAAGACGTTTGGCGCGGTGGACGAGGACGTCGACGATGACGCGGCCAGGGACGACGGCTGGCTCAGGTACTGAAGAAATCCAGCGTGGTCAAAGGTGGCCATGGCGGCGCCATAGTACTCCGCACCATCGCAGTGCAGGACCTTCACCCCGTTTCGCGCCAACGCCGCCGACACTATCGACTGCACTATCCCTGTCCCTTGCAGCACCACATCAAAGCGCAGGCTCGTGTCCAAGCCGCAGCCGGCATCATCGTAGCGACGAGTGATCTTGTAGCACTTCACCGGCCGCCGCACTGACTCCGGCCCGCGGTCCTCTGGAAACATCATCGGGTAGTCCTCCTCGTCCACCTGCTCGTAGTGCAGCCCGCGGCGCAGACACTTGTCGAAGAACTCGAAGTCGTGCAGCTGCTTGTGCGCGCGGTGATGGGAGAAGACGCAGTAGCCGGCCGCGCGTGGATTCTTCGCCAGGAGCGTGGCAAGCGTGTCGGCGAGGTCATCGTTGCACACGTGGTTGAAGAGGATGTCGGACAGGATGACAATATCGTAGCCGGCGCCGCCGGCTGTGTGCTGCATCACTTTATCAATGTGTTCCTGACTACCCCAGAGAAGGGGCTCCACGTAGTAGCGGGTGCTCATGGCGGCGCCGAGCTGATCAGCCGAGACAGTGTCGGAGTCGCCACCCTTGGCGAGCTGCTTCCGAGCCTGCTCTTCCATTTCAGACTTCACGTCGGCGTCCACGTCGCCGGGGCCACAGTTTGCCTTCAGGTTCAGCGCGAGGATGTCGAGTAGATCCGCGTCAGGGTAGTCTGTCACGACGCACAGCCGAGCGCCATTTTTGTACGCGGCCAGGGCCGGAACACCGAGCCCGGCGCCGAGCTCGATGACAGACTTGCCCCGCACGTCGATCAGACGCTCGTCCATGCGCTTTACGAGGTACTTGGCCGCGTTCCAGAGCTTGTGCCCCCACAGGCTGTGGCGCTTGTCACTGAAACGAACCTCCAGAGGCGGCGGCGCGAGGCGTGCGAGGCGCTGGCGTAGCCGCGTGTGGTCCTTCGCCGCTGTCGCCTCTGACGTTATGTTGTCAAACGGTCAAGGAGAGGGGTGAAGTCATCGCACGTCGTCCCTTCCTCAGCGAGTACCTGACGGCTGATGAGGAGCGTCTGCAGCGGGGGCGCCGGCACTTCTTCAACGCCGCCGAACAAGTCACCAAAGCCTTCGGTATCCGACATGGGGGAGTGAGTGGGGTGAGGCGGATGATTCTAGAAGCAGCAGTAGCAGTAACAGTGAGGATTGTGACCCTTGCGCGAGTTTGTCGGTGGAGGAACAGCGAAAGCAAATGAGTGGCGTCTGCGAGTGGGTGCTGCGAGGCGGGCGGGTGGGGTGAGGAGAGCAGCAGCGGGGTGGAGGGGGGTTGAGGGACTGCAGAAGCCACACATCCGCATACAGAGACTCCTTCAGGTGGCGGTAGATGATGAAGACGATGGGGCGAACGGTATGGGGGTGGGGGGGGCGCAGAGGAGGTGAGAAGTGAAATGAGTAGAGGTGGGGTGGAAGAGGTGTGTAGTGGTGAAGCGTACGTAGAGAATGCGAGGGAGCAGGTGAGTCACAAGGCGTAAGTGCGGATGGTGGAGACCTTTGCAGAAGGGGGGAGTCACTGGCGGCTATCGTGCGGAGTGAAATCTCCGGGAGGGTGAAGAGGAGGAGGAAAGAGCCGTCTACCTCGGGGTGAAGGGAAGGGAGTGGTGGTGTGCGTGCATCCGCGTGCGTGCGTCTGCAGTGCGCTCAGGCGAGCCTATTAGTGGCCCTGATGTGTGTTTTTGTGCTCGAGAAAGACAGAGGGGAGAGGTGAGCTTAGGCTCGAGTGTGATGGGGGCAGGTGGTGCACGTGCGCTCCTCTCCTCCCTACTCTGTTCTTCCTTACACGAGAGGCGACAGTAGCGGCAGCAGTGAGGGAGGGGGGGGGCGAGCCCTTACAGAGTGGCCGAGAGCACACGCAGCAGTGGGAGTCCACCCAGCTCTGCACAGGCGCGCACCATTGGATGACACTCCACGGCTTCCTTGAAGAGCGTGGGTTTGGTCTCGCTCAGGTAGAGAAGACGATCGTCGTGGCGGTTCAGCAGGGAACAGGCGCGCTGCAGCAGACGCTGACGATGCGTCACCACCGTTGCCTGCCTTTCCACATCTGTAGAGAACTTGTGCGCACCCCATACATCACTAACCACGGCACGTGACTGATCGGGGTAGATAGGGGGAATGGCGTCGGGGGTACGTGCAGTAGGGGGAAGCGCAAGCTGCGCGCAGCGGCCCCACCGCGGCGGCCGCGGCGGAGAGCAGAGAGGGCAGCGAGTCGCATGCGCAGTGGATACTCGGTCGAGAATGATTTCAAAAACCCGAACAGATTCTGCGTGCTCTGCGGTGAGCGAGGTAGCAGTAACACCAGCAGTCGCTGGAAAAGACGACGGCGTCACCTGGTACCCATGTAACATGGTGTTCTGTATGTTTACCTCAGAGGCAACGACAGCAGCAGTGGAGTACCATGCAGCGGCGCCCATCGACTCGGCCCGTGACGTTGTCGAAGAGAAGGAGCACGATGAGCTCAGTCCGCGACCTTGCACAATCACTTCCTCGCCGTAGTTATCACCGTCGTCGACCTCGGTAGTGCTACAGCCATCGACAGGAGACATGGAAGGGGACGACAGAGAGAGAATAGGAGGGGTCGAGGGACGGTAGGGGAGCTCAGAGAAAAAGTCCCCCTCAGGTGCGTTGTCAGCCAGGCAGTCGCGTCGCGACATCTCAGGCGTCTTAACCCACGTAGCGGCCTCCTCACGCGCTCGTTTGAAGTTGCGGTAGATGGTCATGAAGGACCACCTGCCGGGAGAGCGACCGGACAGGCAGTTGTCAACAGCAGCAGAGCTTGTGCGACGCTGCTCTTCCTGGGTAGTAACCAACGCTGCTGTCGTGCTCGGTGTACTGTCTCGCGCAGACGAGGAGGGGGGCATCAGAGTGGCACTGGCTGAAGGACTCGAAAGCTGGGAGAGGTCTCGTGGCAGCAGAGTGTAGCGTGCGCGCTCTTGCACAAACGAATCGGACCACAGTGAGGCGGGTAAGAGCAACTCCATCGACCGGAAGCTGGGGTGCTGGTAGCGCGTCACCTCGCTGGACGCGGTAAGGTACTTGAATGGAGTGGGGGCGGGCGGACAGCAGCCTGTGATGCTGTTGGAAATGCTCTCCGCGCCACAGGACGGGCCTCGTGAGCGGGGGAGCTTCGTCATGCATAGTATTAATCAGCGGTGGTGGGGGAAGGCGGATGTGTTTGTTGTTCCGTTTCCCCCTCCATGCAGGCCTGTATGCATGTTGTAGGTGTGCGTCTCTCTATGAGACTGCGTGCTCCTGTCGTCGTTGTTGCCAACCTACTCATTCAATGATAGTACAGAGGCACACAGCAGCTGGGCGGCGTTGTAATGAGGCGGCGGCAGTGATGACGATGGCGATGTCGGGGTAGGGATGGCGAGCGAGTTGCGTGTGGGGAGCGTCGCTGACGTCTCCAGAGCGGGAGGAAGGAGGGGGATGTAAGGTGGGATAGAAGTGCTGTGTGTGCGTCCCCTAGCACTTTGGCGGCCAAACAAAGAGTAGAAGAGCTCAGTGACGCCCGGGTGTGAGGTGCAGAGCCGAGAAGATGTGCGGGCTTACGAGTGGAAGGCGGTGGCGAATCAGAGGAGGAGGAAAAGGGGAGTGGGTGGAGTGAAGAGCACTGAGGTGGGCAGCAGCAGGATGGCTGGTACACGCTCGCTGAGTGACAATGGCTACGCTCTCTGTCCGTCGCTTTTTTGGTGGGCACGCGGCGAGGCATCCAGTGAAGATGGTGGAGCCATCTGCGTCGACGTGCACGTCACACACGGTGCCTTGAGGGCGTACCGTAGAGTCTCTCTCGTTTTTTCGCCTTCTCCATGGCGCGGTCCTGTGCTTGTGATGCGTGCCCTCTCCCACCTGGGTGTGGGTGGGGACTTCCTCGCCCCCCCTCCTCCTTCGCACCAAGAGCATCCATTCACAGGTATGCCCCCATGTGCATAAGCCCTCCCCCTCCCAACCACGCATAACTGCGTGTGTGCACCACGACAGGCAAGAGAAGCAGAGCGCGATGAGTCGCTGATGCCTCTGTTTCACGCATGGCGCAAGACGGCCCTGAACTTCTCCTCCCATGCCCTCATCTTCGCCAACGGCGTGCCGTGGCCCAGCGCACCGGCCTCTCCTCCTGTTTCGATGTTGTTGTCGTAGGGCCGCTGCGCTAGCGCTTTCACATCGGCATAGCCGCTACACTCTGGCCCCGCGAGTACTGACGGCTGTACAACGTCTATGGGAGGGGTGGGGAAGTGCGACAGAAGCCTCGGCGCACCAGAATCCGCTGTGCTGACGCCATTGATCAGGCGCGCACTATGTGTCCGTGCAGTGTCGCCTGCGCCTGGTCCCGGTGCGTTCTGTGGTTCCTTATTGGAACTCGGCGGAGGCGAGTAGCTCAGTGATCGACTGGGGCTGAGAGGTACCCATGATGTGCCACTAAACCCGCTGGGCTGGGTGTTTGGCGTGAGTCGATTCCGCTGGACGTCAGTCCACATGACGTGTGGGGCAGATGAGGAGGTGCCTAGTGGCAGCAGCTCCAACGCGGACGCCGCTCGAGTCGCTTTCGCTTCCACTCCATTCCTCGGCGGCGCCGCCGCCGACGCGGGCTTTGACAGCAGCGCTACAGGGTGGCGAGCGTTTGCATGCGACTGACGCATCAGTGCGACCTTGTCATCTCTTCCCTGCTGCTGCCCCGACCGCTCTGCCACGGTTGCGTTACGAGCACGCTGAAGGGTTGCACGCTGACTCCTCAGCAGAGAGCATTTCCAGGCATAGTCGCTGCGCTTGTCCGTCAACGCTGACAGTTGTGATTGCCACTGTGCCTCTCGTTTGGCGTGCAACATGGAGTGGTGCTCTGCCGCATTGGTGCAACGCGTTGTCGCGACGTCGTCGCGCTGTAGAGCTGCTTGCGTGTGTATCAGAGCGGCACGGGACTCTTGCTGCACTTGCTCCGCCAAGGTGCGCGCTTCCACCTTGAGTTGCGAGACGTTGTCCTGCTGCTCAAGGTCTGTGCTGCAGTGCTCGTCTCGTGGCTGCTGCTGCTGCTGTGGCGGCGGCGGCGCAGAGGCAACAGGGGAGGTGGGTGTGAGTTGACTACTGGCGAGTACTAGGTCGTCCACACAAGCGAGAAGCACTGCGTTGAGGTGCTCGAGCGCGCCTCGCAGCACAAGCAGCGACTGAGCCAGCGACGATGCATCGCTCGCTTGCCGTCCACTTAGCTCGTCCAGGAGGGCCTGGATAACGCGCGCTCCTCGCTGCACTTCGAGATCACCGTTGTTCGTCGTTTTCTTATTGCCAGTGCATTTCCCGTAAAGCACGGCACGACACTCGTGCAGCTCGCTGCTGCGCGACATACAGCCAAGCGCGGCACGACAGAGTTCGCGGAGGTGCGTCTGGAGTGTTGTTGTGAACGGGGTGCCATTGTACATGGCACGACCCTCTGAGGCATTTGCAGCGCTGCGGTTGCGGTCTAACTCCTGCTGCTCCCAGTGCAGCGCAGCGAGCGACTCTAGCAGTGAAGCGTTCTCGTCTGCCAACTGGGAGACAACGCTGCGCAGGTGAGTCACATCGTTTGTATCAGAGCTGCTCGGCGTGTCGTGCGCACTGTCGTTCTCACTGCCGCTGTGGTGGCATACCGCGGTAGGTGGCGGGGGGTAGTGATCCTTCTTCTCTAGTCGTTTCGAGTTGTGACGATAGCCACGACGCAGTCGCTGCTGCTTCTGCATGTGGTGGCCGCTGCTGCAGGAAGTGAATGAGTTCAGAGTTGTGGAGGAAGAGTCCATGGACGCGCTGCTACTTCTCCACTGTTGCCCTCTCCCCGCCATGTGCTGCCGCATTGTCTTCTGAAGATTCAGCTGTTTTTGAAGACGGTGCACCTTGTCAAGCAGCTTCCGTATGAGCGTCTTTGACGAGGCTTGCGCAGTGGCAAACTCCGCCTTCCACCATGTCTGGAGCGCGTGCTCACGCTGTAGCTCTCGACTCTCCATGTGTAGCGCCCGCTGCCGCCAGTATTGCAGCTGCTCTTCCAGCTCGAGTACGTGATAGTGTTCCAGCACCGCTGAGCTGCTCATGGCGACGGTGTGGTGGAGTCCTTGGCCATCTCTGAGGTGGGGGACATCGAGCTCAACGCCGTCTGACAACAGCTCTGCCGGCGTGCTCGTCAGCGCGGATGTCGCATGGCAGGGGATGACGGGAACCGCAGCGCCATCGTTTCCGTGTTCGCTAGACGGGGCCTGTTGTGAAGCCAAGTGAGAAGCAATGGGCGGGGAGTGGCTCCTGGAGTGCGAGGAGGCGGCTGTGGGTGACTGGCGAGCGTGCCTGCTGCGATGATGCGCGGGGTGAGCTGTTTCCTCGCTGCTGCCTTTGCGGAAATCCAGCGGCGGTCGGAGAGACCAGCGGCTTTCGAGTCCATTAGCGTCATCGGCTGACGATGCGGTGGCGGCGGAGCTGGGGCCATAGAGGCCGTTGCCGGCATGCGCGTTGGGATTGGAGACATCGCCGTGATACTGGAAGACGTGGATGATGCCGACACGGGAAGAAGAGGGGGATGGCAAAGCGGACCACGATGGTATCGTTGTCCCTCTACACGTGCACTGCCTTCGTCCTCCGCATCTTCCGCATACGTCGCGTGGTGGGCATGCAGCCGCCATGGCAGGCGATCATCTCGAGGGTCTCCCATGTGCGTCTCTCTCTCTCTCTCTATGTGTGTGCCTGCGCGCGAGGGGGATCTGTCTGGAGGAGGAGGAGGAGAGAAGGGGGGGGGCGCACGGGAGAAGGGGGATTACGCCCGTAAGCGTTGCGAAGTGGTCATCCTTCGCGGTTGAGTTATGAGAAGGGCAGTCAAACCCCAAGAGGGAGAAGCAACCGAACAAGAGGAAAAGCGCCAGCGCGCGCAGTAAGAGAGAGAGAGAGAGAGTGAGTGAGAGAGTGTGTGGACGGCTGCACGTTGTGCATGCGTGTGTGCGTGTGCGTGTGTGGCCACGACATCGGTACGTTTGGGTTCTGGAGGTGGCTCGTGGGCATTCTCCCCCCCTCCAGTGTATTGCTGTCTCTGTATGCGTATACTCCGCAGCTGCGTCACTACCACAAGGCGATAACCACCGCACAACAGAGAAGGTGATTCGCTCAGGAAGAAGGGGGCGGGGGGGGAGGGCGAGTAGGTGTGGCAGCAGAGGGCAGCGGAGGAGGGACCTCGCCCCAAACATGGCCTCTATCACCGTCCCGCACCACCTCCCTCACTTCCTCCTCTTGTCGACCACCTTGAGAACCCAGCGCCGTGGATCATGGCTCAGTGGGGGAGAAATTCGACTGTCCATGCGCCATAGCCACTGCCGCTGCCACTGTTGGTCTCGTCACCGCTGGTCGTGATCGTCTGCTTGTGGGTCTCCTCACCCCAAAGCTTGTGTTCGCTTTCCATCGGAGGGTGCAGCCGCACCTCTTCGTGGCGGGGCAGTAGGTGCACAAACAGGAGCTCTGCCGCCATCTCCGCGCCGTACTCGTGAGCCCACATCGTTATCACTCCAAGCTGACGCAGAGTCACCCGTGCGAGAGGGGCCCTACTGGGAGGCACGGTGGAGGCTGCAGCGCCATTCTTGAGATCCAAATACCTGTCGACGACGAGGCGCAGGCGCGTGCCAAGCACCCCGCGATCAAGCGAGAAGACCAGGATGTACGGCTCCTCGTTCTCCAGCCAGCTCGTGTCCTTGCTACAAAGCTGCGCCTGGTCTTGCTGACGCCACAGGTACTGAAGCACTTCTTCGGGTGTCTGGCGCCACGTCGGTAGCACCTCGATAAAGCGCAGCGGATAGCCGCAGAAGGCTGGGCTCACCGACGCTTCAGCAGCCGCGCCACAGGTCGGACCGCGGGGTGCGGTGTGCCACTGCCCTGGTCGTGCGTGCGGAAGGACACGCACGCACATCGTCTCCATCACGGTAGTTGGGGCGTGCTCGCACTTCTCCGTGACCTCAGCGTCGGCGACAAACGCCCGACGCAGCGCTGCTACGGTACTCCCCTCGGCGGTGCCGCTGTCTTGAAGACGTTTAAAGGTGCGCGGGTCGTACTGAGCGAGTGCGTTGCGCACCTCGTTCTCGACGCCGCCTCGTGCCTCACCCTCGTAGCCCCCTTTCCGACCCCAGACATCGGCGCACAGAGCGTTGGCACGCCGGCGATGTCGTTGACCCTTGGCCATGCGATGCACCATCGGGTTCGCCGATGTGAGAAGCAAGAAGTACAGGAAGGATCGGAACTGCGCGGCATGTTCTACCGACAAGTTCCACCGCACCGCGGTGGACAGGCGTGCAACAGAGATGGGGATAGCCGTAAACTTGCGAAAGAGATGTGCGATAAGACGTCGATTGATCTCATACATGGCGCCGGCGGACAGGCTGCGAGTTGGCAGATCGCCCATCATCACAGCGAACAGGCCATCTTCGCTGGTGTCGGCTGCAAAGGACGTGGCCACGTCCGTGCCCTTTTTCCCTTCATTCCACCCGAGGGCGGGTGGCTGTGCCGCTGCCGCTGCAGAGCCTCGCGTCGTCCCCACCGTTGTGCCACCACTAATCATGAATACATTCGCTTCGCTCGTTTGGGAGCCGCCGCCGCGAGTTGCTACGCCGACCACAGACGAAGCATGCAGCATCACATCCACGAGCGGATGCCCAGAAGTGTGCTGCCGCCTTGCTGCGGCCGAGATGGTCTTGCGCAGCTGTTGGTCTGCTGAGAACTCTGTCGTGGACGCGACGGACCTGGTGGCTGACTCATCGGACGGCTTGCGTACTCCTGCCAAGGCGCTGTGGAGGAGGTACTGTGCATGGGCGGTGGTCCATGGCGGCGACCCCGCCGCCCCATTCAGCCACACAAATTCGCAAGTGTCGGCTACCTCTTCTCGAGCGGTGGCCGACGGTACAGGTGGCTGCTGTTCGTGTTTCCGGATCGCGGTGCCGCTTAAGTACTTCATGCCGCTGGTGTCTCGCGTCTCACAGAACGCGGCGTAGGCGGCAGTCTTTGCCTGCACACCCCATTGCAGGGCATAGCAGAGCTTCGCAACTTCACGATCGCGCAGTGGGTTGACTGTAGCCAGCAGCATGGACGGCAATGCCGGGTAGGAGACAGTGCCGGAGTACGGCGAGACACGGAACTCGGCATCTGAAAAGATGATCGACAAGAACATCCACTGCTCCACTTCGTGGCTGGCGGGCAGGCGAGGGGTCACGGACATCTCGGTTCCACCACTACCGCCGCCGCGGCCCAGGGCCGTCACCAGTGGCACGACACTCGTGCGAAAGGCTTGGGACAGCTGCTGCCCTCGTTTCCACAGCACACGCTGCTCTACCGCCGCACCGCCACCACAGCTGCTTCCACTGTTTGCATTGTCCTCCGTTGTACCCGCCGTTCGCCGTTCGACATCGCGTGCACCTGCCTCTCCCTCGCTCAACACCCCCCTGCACGCCGCATGACTTGCCCCATTGGTGCCGCAATGCAATAACCCATGGTCGTACCTGTACACGGCATGGGCGGCCCACGCACACATGCTTGCAGTCTCTTCGTCCACCACGTCGCGGTAGCGGGCAAAGAGGGCACTCGGACGCAGCGGCTCGGGGGAAAGCAGCACCAGTTGGGCGAGAAGAGAGCGAATGCGGCGCTGCAGAGTTGCTACGGAGAAGTTGCAGCCATTCACATGCGGCACGGGGGGCGGCGAGGATGTGGGCAGTGCAGATGAAGGCTGCAGAGGAGGCGAGGGAGGAGGAAATGACGCGCTGGCGTGGCTGTCTAGTGAGCTCACACGTGTCTTGCGTTCACCGTGTGCGAGGTACACTGCTGATGAGGCGAGGTTCGTGGTGTTGCTCAGCTTGTGTAGACTTGTCACGTGTGCATTTGTGCGGGCCACATCCATCCTGGCGACGTCAGGTGGCGCCACCACTACGCGCGATCCGGCAGCCCCCGTAATGGATTCGTTGAGACGTGCTGGACTCGCACTCCCACGGCGAGAGGTGGCGCGGCTTGATGCAGGCCTCTTCTTTGTCGTCTTTGTTTTGCTCATCGCCGTTGCGATCGACGACTTTCGCCCGACCGACGCCGCTAGCTGGACACCGGTGTGCCTCCAAGCCGCACGAGAGAGTACCGAGAGACGCATCATCACGACGATGATAGTGATGTGCTCACGTTCTTGCTCATTTCCTGTCCACCAGCTCCCCAGGTGTATCCCAGCACGTGGTGTACTACGCTGATCCGACAACTCATGGGTCGGTGTTGGTGTATGCTCACGCGGTGGCGCTCGCGCGTTGGTGATGAGTGGGTAGAAGAGAGACATCAGGAGGTCAAAAAGGGAAGCGGTGAGACGACACGCAATGTACCACAATTTCGATGTGGCAGGTGGCGGTGTGGCCAGCAGCCAGTGGAGATGGAGCGCACGAATGCCGCGCTTGTGACCGAGGTGGTGGGGGAGTCGCGTAAGCATGTGAGAAAGGGTACGCGCAGCGCCACACACGTTTCCTCCCCCCTCCCTCCCTCCCTCCACCCACTTACACCAAGCATGCACCCACCCCCACACACGTTTGCGCTTTCTCTCTCTCTCTCTCTTGCCTTTCTTTCCTTACCTGCACGCTCTTCATTCCTTTCATTCGTCTGCTCGTTCGCTACCACTGCTGATGCGATGCAGGTGACTTCGCGAGAGAAGGACAGGAAAGGAGCCAAACGTAAACATACAGGGCCAATGCACAGGCAGACGACATCACACTCGCAGACACTGCGGCGCTCGGTTGTGCTTCTCCACACTTCCACAGTTCCCCCACGTGCGCACCTCCGTCCTCAAATTCATGCGTGCAGGCGTACATCACACGAGAGAGACAGCAATACGGGGAAGGGAGAGCGGACCACAAAGAGTGAGGGGAGGAAGGCTACGCTGGAAAGCGGAGAGCACGACAGGGCCACAGTGACGACGACGACAGCGGCCAGCAGCAGCTCAGGCAAGAAAATGAGAAGCAAGACGGACAAAGCCTTGGGAAGGTTGGCGGGCAGAGAGGGAGAGGGGCGGAGGCGATGGAGAAGAAGTCGATTTTCCCACCCATAAGGACACACACACAAACATGGCCCTCCCCCTCCCCCTCTTCCGTGCCTTACCTCCCCTGGTGGCCACGCTTATCGGCCCCGCACTGGATCTCCTCATCTTCTGCGTTTGAGGTTGCGTTGCGAATGGCTCAGCAAAGAACGCATCGCGCCTTGCCAAATGTGTGCAGTTACGCAGCACACACACACACACACACGTGCGCAGAGAGACAACAGCGGAAGGGTGGACTTAACGGTTCTTTCGCACTATGGCAAGTCGATCCATCTCTGTCGCCACCTGGGCCTGCATACGCGCCCACACTGCCTCGGCGTCTGCATCGAGGCTCTCGTCTTCTTCATCGCCAGCAACTCCTTCTCCAAGTAGCGGCGGTAGCGGTGATGGTGTGCTCGGCATCGTCAGGCCTCTCCCCTCCTCTACCGCTCTGGCGGTGTCCTTGCCTTTGCCGTATACCTTGTGACGTGGTAGCGGAGGACGAGGCTGAAGTTCACCAGGTTTGCTCGTACGACTCTTCGCCAGTGATAGAATTGACGAGGAGGCTGCAGCTGGAGGAGTACCGGCGGATTTCGTAGATGCTTCCGGCCACGCCTTCACTTCTGCGAGGAGGCGGGCAGCCGTTTGCTGCTGCTGTTGCTGTGGAGCATCGCTGCTGCTTCTACCCGTTGTCATTACCTCTTCTATCATTTCCACATCGTCTTCGACCTCGGAATTGCTAGCCAACCCCGTTTCATCCGTCTCCACGTCGTCGTCGTCGCTGCTCACTTCGACTGTACTGTTGCCGTTTCCCGTCTCTGATGAGGTCGACTGTGATTCACTTGCTGCATCCAAGTCGTCATCGCCGCGCGCTCGCGCTGACTCCGCCAACGCCAAAGTCTTCAGATGACCTCCTAGTTGCAAGAGCTGCTCAGCTGGGCTTCCGTGAAAAAGGTCGGCGCCAGATGGCGAGCCCGCGACTCCGCTACCACTGCTTGAGCCGTTACTGTGCTCTGCAGTGGGTGGCGAGTCGAGGAGCACGTCTCGGATGACTTCCGCCATACGCAGCGCTGCACTGATCTCGCGGCGCTGCAGGTGTAGCAGCAGCTGAGTGCAAAGGCGAACATACGCTTCCTCGAGCGACTCCTGATGAGCGGCCGTTGCCGTCGTCGCCGTCATCGTCGGAGACGAGGAAGGGGAGTCCATTGGAGATGCGCCTGCGTGTGTGGAGGGGGATGTAAAGAAGAGAAGAAGGGGGGAGGTGCGGAGTGCGAGGTTCAGGAGGGAGGTAGAGGGCGTGCTGTGCACTCGATTGTGAGGGGCGACGCAATGCACACGCGGGAACGAGGTCACTAGCAGCTCTAGAGTCGTCAGTACTAGCAGCACCGGCGTGAGAGCGCTAATGCATGCTTGTATGCTGATGTGTGTTGGTGCGTGGCAGACTGTGTACGCGCCTCTCGCGAACTGCATCTGTTGGTCCAAATAGAGGCGGCCGGAAAGGATGTTGCCTTGGTGCGTTTGCACAGGCGCACATGCCGGCACCGTGCGTGAGCGCTTTATTGCTGTCACTGCCGTCTGCCGCGCGCCTCTTTGACTGTGTACGATGGCGCTGTCGGCGAGACAGTTAATATGACATCTTCTACGAGCTGCGGCTGATTATTTAGTGGGGCGTCGAGCACGCGTGCGCCAAGGGCCGCCGGAATCATGAGAAGCGCTGCCGAAAGCTGGAGCACTGCTGTCACGACGAAGTTGCGTCGGTAGCCGTGTTGCTTCGTAATATAACCACCAAGCATGGCGCTGCCAGTCCAGGAAACGAGCGAGACGCTTTCGAGTGCTGACCACTTCGCGTGGCTGTCCTTGGTCACGCAGTCCATGATGACACTGCGGGTAATGCCAAGGACGGAGTTCATGAGCGCGTTGCGGCAGAGAAAGAGCGCGATGATGCCTGGCAGGGTCGTGGCGGTGGACTGGCGTCGAGCGGTGGCGAGCATGAAGAGCGCGACTGTGCCGACTAGCCGCACACCCAGGGCTGTTGGAACGCGGCCAAGTCCACAGTTATTGATAAGCCACGGCAGGCATGAGGAGGTGGCGGCGGTCAGCATGGTGGAGGCGATGTATATGGCGTTGAGACCGACAGGGCTTACGTTGCAGTCAGAAGCAAAGAAGAGAGGGAAGTACGGCAGCGACATGCCGGAGCCGATGGCGAGGAGGAGATCGACCAAGGACATCCAGTAGGGCACAGAGCGCAGCGACGTCAAGCCACGCCAGCAGCTGCGTCTGAGGCTGTTGGAAATATCACACACCCGCGGCACACCCTCGCCGCCTTCGCGTAAGGCGATGCGTGAGCGCTGCGGTTGCGGCTGCTGAGAGGAGCGACTACCCTTCGCAGGTGCGCTGAGAAGACCTTCCCTGACCGCGGCGTGTGTAATCATCGCTGTGCACTCTGGCACGCCTCCGGCATTGTCACCACCAGAGATTTCCCTTCTTAGGGTGTCGGTGGAGGCGCACAATGGAAGCGCCACGGTCAGCCGCAAGTGAGTCGATCCAGCCGCTAGGACGGTGGAGGCATCTGCTGGCTGCTGTGTCGCTGACTGCAGAACTGAGGACACACACGGCTCGAGATTAGCGTCAGATACCGTAGCGGCCACCGCCGTTGGGGCCTGTTTTGCCGTGCCTGCCGCCAAGGAGCTGTGTGGCGAGTTGCTACGCAAAATGCCCTCGCTTTCCTCGCTCACGGAGTAGCGATCCTGCAGCCAGCACAGCGGTACGAGGGCAACCGGGTGTATCGCCACGCCGAGTGTCATGACCACGCGAACGCGCTGTGTACTCCACGAGTTTCCCCACACAAAGAAGAGCAGCGCGGCAACGCCGTAGCCCACAATGTAGCTGAGCGTCTGTATCACCCATTTGACATTATAGATGGACGTGCGCTGCCCTTGCGGGACGCTATCGGCGAAGAGCGCCTCCACGCTGGTTGAGATGATACCCGTGTAGAGGCCCCACAGCGCCTGCGCGCAGAGGATGAGCCACATACTGGCAGTCCAGAAGGCACACACGAAGAGGGCGAGGGACACCACGGCACAGACGGCCCCTGTCCGGATGCAGCGCTGCCGCGGCTGGCGGTCCGCAATGCATCCGACGACAAGCGCCCCGAGAAGCTGCGCGACCCCACAGACGGAGGTGAGAAAGCTCACGGCAGTGATGCTCGATGTCGTGTTAAGCAGGAAGACTGGAAGGAGCTGCATTGCCCACATGCTGTAGAAGGAGCCGTCGAGGAGGCTAAATAAAAGTGTGAAAGGGACGTTTCGGCTGTACGATGAGGGCCGGCCCGGCGACAGAGACGACACGGAGGGTGCAGCGGTCATGACCTCGTCTCGCGCCAGCGACGAGCGCGTTGTGGAAGTGGTCGCCGACGGTGACGGTGCCTTGCTCAGTCCAAATATTGTGCCATCGTTCGCCTCTGCATGAGCCATTTGCTCCCCAACTGCCTTACAAGCGACGTGATGAGCGAAAGCGAAGAAGGGGTGGGGGTGAGGGAGCACAGCATCTGTGCTGAGTTAGGTGGTTTGCTGAGTTGTGTGCGTGTCCGCCTGAGCACGAATACGAGTACGTGTCTATGCTTGGCTGAACCTTCTACGTGGCTGGGAGGGCACAGCTACTTACTCTCGCACTTGCATGAAGGCTTCGGCAGAGCACAGCCAGAGAGCCGTTCAACGCACCGAACACCCACGCACAGGGGTAGAGAGAGAACACACCCACCCACCCACACACACACACATGCCGTTTGGCGCGCTGTGAAGGTCATTGTATACGGACGATAAAGAGAGAAATGTTGGCAGCAACACTGTATCACCACGGCAGAGCGGCAGCGCGAGTGCCACTCACAGCCTCAGCGCTGTGGTGGGTTCCCCCTGTCACTCGCCGCCACGCATATCATGCAGACCAAAGTATAAGAGAGAGGGAGAAAGATAAGGTGGCAGGCCGTCGACGAGGGGCAGCGCGATTACGCAAAACCCCCCTACGCACGGAGGTGCTAGTTTTTTGCTTCTCTTTCGTGCGCTCTCCGCCATGGAAAGGGCAACTCAGCGAGTCAAGTAAGCGAAGGTAAAATCGAGTTCGAGCGTCTCTGAGCACCGCTCGCCTGCTGAGGTGTTCCCCCCAAAAAAAAAAACGCCGGGGGGGGGGAATACGCTGCGTCATAGCTGGAGGGAGGAGGGGCGGAGGCGTAACGCGCCTTTTTCTTTCAGGTGCCGGCCTCTGCGGGCTGTACGTCAGGATGAGCAGTCGTAGAGTCAGACGCAAGAGGCAAGCGACAACACCTGCTTGCCCGTGGTTGTCTACATCAGTGCGTGCACCATGGTAAATTTACGCTTCCCCTACTCCACACCCAAAGACGCACAAGGAGGAAAAGTGACCGAAGCAGATGTGCGGGCAGCATTGACGCTCTACCCACCTGGCCATCCTGTGTGTGTGTGTGTGTGTGTGCGCGTCGTTCTGTATGCTGGAGTAGTGCCTACACCTCCAGGACTCGTCACGCCACCCATTTCGCACGCATGCGCCTATTTGTTGGCCGCGTTCTCTGCCAGTGTCGCCTCAGAGGAAGGAAGGACGAGGGAGCACACCATCACTCAGTCTCAGGCAACCAGTACTGACCAAAGCCGTGCCGCACACACTTCTCCGTCATCAACTCGGCCATCTCTGGCGTCGCCGCGGCCACAATGGTGGCGTCATGTGCCATGTCGAGCGGCCTGCCGAGCATGTTGTATACAACGCCGCCGGCCTCGGCGACGAGCAGCGATCCGGCACAAACATTCCATATCTTACCCGCCGGCTCAAGATACGCGTCCACGCGTCCAGCCGCCACCTGCGCGAGGGTCGTCGCGCAGCTGCCATAGCACCGTAGCGCCGTTACCGGTAAGCGCAGCAGCTCCTCACGCATGGCCGCGCTGCAGTCAATGACGGCGTCGTGCTTGCGTCGACGAACGATCTCGCTGTCGGGGTTGACCGCCTCGGGCGTCGACAGCATCACACCGCAAGGGTGGTTGAACACAACAACGGATGTGGTCGGCACAGCCTTTGCGTTTACACGTATCTGCCGCCCATTGACGAAGGCACCAAGGCCCTTGATGGCCGTGAAGAGCTCGCCATTGCACTCTGGTACGACGCTCGCCGTGGTGTGCGTGATGATGGGTACTGTGTGCGGCGGTGGAGACACCCTAGAGAGCGAAGAGAGTAGCGGCGTCGATAGCGCCGGAGGCAGTGCAATGGCTGGCGCGGCGGAAGCCTCGGGCTCATCGGTCTTCTTGATCTTGCTGGTGCCCAGTGGGGTAAGGGGGGAGGTCCCAACGAGGCTGCTCTGGGCTCCAGGAGCTGCCGCGGTGGTGACTGATGAAGCCGGAGACGAGGTCATCTGCTGATGCTGTTGGTGCTGCTGCTGCTGCTGCACAGCATTCAGCACCGCCGCAGCCGCTACGGTGAGCCGAACACCAGAGCTAATGAAGGGTGTAAACACCACTGCCAGGACCGGCTGCTTTCGGTAAGTGAGCCCGATGCTGATGCAGCAGTCGGGTAACCCGTGTAAGAACGAAATGGCGCCGTCGATGGGGTCAATAACCCACGTGTAGTCATCGGAGAGGGGGGTGTCAGGGTTGAGCGCCTCAGTCAAGAAGGCAAAGCGAAGATGCGGCTTCTCGCGTTGCACCTCCTCCGAGTACCGGCGAAGGATGCGGATAATGGTCTCACTACATTGTTGGCCGTACTGTGTGGCCAGGTTCGATGCAGAGGTCTTGGTTTCCGTTTCCAACGAGGCCGCACCGCCGGTTGCAAGCGAGCTGGCTGTGTTGAAGATGGCTGCGGCTGCCGCTGCAATGCGGCGCTTTTCAAAGCTTTGCCAGATAATGCGGCTGCTCTTATCGGCTGCTTCGATGGCGACACCGAGGGCCTCGATGAGGTTCACACCTCCTGCGTCCGCCGATGCTGGCGCTGGCCCTGGTGTTGACATGACACTAATGCTTCTCTCTTTTCCTCTGTGCGTGTGTGTGGGCATAGGTGCACGTGGCGGTGGTGGATGGGCTAAGAAGTACCACAAGGCGTACCTAGACGTACGCACACGCGGGTACGGACAGGGGCTGCCGAATGAGGAAAGATGCGTACGAGTAGAGGTTGATGTGGTAGTCTGCTGCAGCGGCCCATGTGCGAGTGTGTGGAGTGAGGCAGGAATGAGGAGAATGGTCGATAATGACGAGACGGCGAGGGAGAATGTGTGCGTCATGCAATTCGGTTACATTAGCACCGACGCACCGATCTCATCACACACACACACACGTGCAACTCTACCGGCACCTACTCAGGCTCGTCGTCGCTGGTCGCTCTTCACGGCACACACACACACACACACCACACACACACACACACACGAGTACTTTCGGACTCGACAGGGGGAGGGGGGAGGGATGATGCGATGAATGGGCGAGTAGGCGCCACTATGCGTGATGTGTGTGTGTGTGTGTTGAGAGACCCACTGACGCGTGTATGAGCTAGCACCGGCACGAACAGGGAGAGAAGGAAAGAAGCGGGGGAAGGGGAGGGGAGAAGTAGACTGCAATGCCTTATTCCAGCTTCTCTCTGTCTCCTCACTTTCTCCATCTCCTGTCCCCTCCTATGCTCAGAGAACTGCCTCCTCGCATCCCGGGTGTGCGCCTGCGTGTGTCGGCGTGGGAGATGGCAAGAGGGGAAGGTACGCTGCTCTTGCCCCACCTGTCTGCCCTCCGTCCCTCTCTTTTCCCGCCCCATGTCCACGTCGTTGCCCGATTAACGTGAAGAGAAGGGGGCGGGGTAGGGGACTGCGCGTGGTGGCGGTGAATCCTCTGCCCATGCGATGTGGTTCTTCATCCCCTTCCTGCTCCCCGCCTCTTCCTGCAGTAGACGAAGCAGCCTCGTTGCCGCAGTTTGTGTTTTGGCTTATTGGGTGGGCTCGAGGGGGAGACAACTTATCCCTGCAGAGCGAGACCCCCCAAACAGGCGCACCCGGCGAGATCCAAAGAGAGAGAGAGAAGAACACGAGGTAAGGCGATCTAACGCACATCAATGAAGAGAGGAAAACCGATAAGGGGGACCTGCGCACCGACACAGTGATAGACAGGGCAGAGCTACAGAGCGAAAGACAAGCTCTGCGAGTTTCCCTCAACTCCTTCGCCTCTTGTCATTTGCTTATTATCATTCGATTCCCCTTATCACCACCACAGTTCTCAGCGTAAACATCTACACACACACACACACATCAGGGGGAGGTCAAACACACTACCCTGCCACAGACACCATCGCCCGGTGCAAAGCAGCCGTAGGCGCACGCGTTGCGGCAATGCACCGACGCAGCCATCGGTGCACCGCCTCTGCCCCAAACACCCTCCACCCCCTCGGGGTGACACACACACACACACACGCACGCACAGGCTCCCCACGCCAGAGGGCAGTGAGGGCCGGGCGAGGTGCATTGGGGTCGCGCTGGCACTCTGCCCATCGCATGGATGGGCACAAGCGCGTTCGCCACCGCAGGCCGCTCTGACGCAGCGCCGTCCAGGACTCGACCGCCGCCATCCGTACGGAGAAATCGCTCGGCCCCCCCGTGCCACAGGCACCTGGCCCTGTCAGCACCAGAGGTGGTCCGGCATTGGCAGAGAGGGATGGGCGCGGTGGGGGGCTGCTTGGCTTCCCCGCACCGAGTGAGGGGGTGCTGGGCCCTGGGATACCGCGCGCACTGAGGTGTGTCCATTCCCCCCGTCACCACGGGAGGGCAGAACTGTCAGAAACCAAAAGCAAACGCCGGGGGGTAACGAAGCACAGACACACACGCCCACTTACTTATGCGCCCAAGCAGACACGCGACCATGAAGGTGAAATGGATGAGAGTAGGGCAGCGAACAGCCACACCCACGCAGGGACAACGTAGGCGCAAGCCCACACGCCCAGCAGACACACAAAGGAAAAGGAGGGAAGAGACGAGCCGTACCACAACTACAAGCGACTCATCACGCAGGCTGTCTTTCTGTGCGCCTGCGTATTAGAGGGTGATAGGGAGAGGAGGCACATTCCAGGGTCGCCGGCTACGACTCCAGTGAGCCCGTACGTGCTCATACGTACGCACCGAGTACGAGTGAGGTCGGTAGAACAAGAGGAGAGGCGAGAGGTGGGAGGAGGACTGCAAATCAAGTCGGATCGGGTCTCCTCCAGAAGTAAACAACGGATAGGCCAACACAATAGAAAGAGGGAGGCAAACAAACTGAGCGGCGGACGGGGACTTGTCGCGCCCCCCTCCCTCCCTCCCTCCCTCGTCCCCATTGAAGCACCTATTGAGATGCCAGCACGCTCGACGGCGAGAGGCAGAAACTCTTCCATGAGATAACGCCTCTCGAGGAGAGAAGCGAACGCCACGCGAATGAGGGAATGCAAAGGAGAAGAGGAGGAAAGGGAAGGGGGAGGGGAGCGAAAAAGGCCCTTCGCGAAGAGACTCCCTCCACACATACGTGCAGACCAACGCACACATTTGGCGAAAAAAAAAACAAGAGAGAGAGGGGGGGGAATGCGGAGAAGCCGCGAGAGAGCGCGAGCGAGAGGGCGTACTTAACTCACTCGTGAAGGGAGAGACAAGCGTCCCGCAGAGCACCAAAGAACGAGGTCTGGGTCATTGCGCAGTGGCAGTGGCAGTGGTGGCGGCCTGCCGTTATGGCCTTCAGGTGATGACGGTCAGAGTGAAGAGGAGAAATTCGTAGCGGAAATGGTGTGGAGGTTAACCCATAAAGGGGAGAAACAAAAAAAAATGCGAGGGGGAGTGGCAGAGACGAGAGACAACGACAACAAAGCGCGAACCCCATGAGTGGTGCGCGGTGAACTGTGTGTGCTGGACGGGTCATACACCAATCGAAGAAGCAGGGGGGAGGGGGAGGGGGAGAGGGAGTTGGTGCCATAGATATGGCAGTGCCTCGACACAAACCCACGACCACCCACACCCACACGCACACACGCTTCGTGTGCTCCAGCAGCCAAGTAGTAATGAGTGAGGGAGAGAGACACAATCATACCGTGAAAGAAAGAGGGAGAAGCGCACCCACTGCAGTGTAGTAGTCGATGAGCGATGCGCCAATGAGAATGGATGTGGATGTAGCGGTGGTGAGCGACAGGGAGGAGGGGGGGGCGGTGAAGCTTTGTTCCGTGAGCGTTTACGTGTGCGCGTGCGTAGGGGGGGGAGGGGGCAGGAGAGCACTCCGCGGAGATGCCTACTCGCCAACAGACGATGAGAGGTCAGAAGAGGGGGAGGGGTGGAGTTCAATGATGCGAAAAGTAAACACAAAAAAGACGCCAGAGGGCTCTTAGTGGAACAAATAGAAGGAAGAGCCGGAGGCAGGCAAGACACGAGTATACGAGGCGAGCGAAGGCCATCGCCCACCACCACCACACATGTCAGTGTCCACCACCACCACCACCACCATAGCACACCCGGATAAAAAAGGCCACACCACGCCTAAGGCCGTTGTAATCACCAGCGATGGACAGTCCCAGCTGTATATCCACCAACACACACACACACACACACACACACCACACACACACCGACACACATGCATGCATGCCCCTATAGGTATACGTATTACCCATACGCGTTAGAGGCATGGGAGGGGAGGCAATATGTATACGTGAGACGACGTACCTCATGCGAAACCTCCCCCCTTCTCCAAGGGCAACACGCCCCACGGAGAGCTGAAAAGGGCGCTGCAACCACAGCGGCAATTTCATGAGGACACGAGAGAGAGGGGGGCAGGTAGTTTGTGCGACGAACTCAAGCAGAAGAGCACTCGCACTACAGCAACAACAAGTGACGTAGATTACACATCTTCGAGACCTGTCATCTCTGTTCCCTCCCTCTCTCCCACTGAATAGGCCTCCCCGTGCTGCTGCGGACTAGGAAGCATATGGTCGCATGCACCTCAGTTGCACCTCTCCCCATTCCCCGTGCTTACTTTCTTCCCCCCTCTCTTCCTAGCAAGAGGGGGGGGAGAGAGGAATGGAGGTGGTGTGTGTGTGTGGGCTCGAGGGGAGGGCATTCCGTTAACGATATTATTGCCCTCATTGCGTTTTCTCTTTTCCAGAGTCTTCAACGCAATCACCTACACGCTACACGTACAGGAGAAGGGAAACCAAGGACACAGGTGCAGAGGCCCAGGTATCTGTTGACAAGTTTATCGTCAGGTGCGTATGGGCACTAGCAGGTTTGTGTGTGATCGTTTCCTCACCATTCCACCATCGCGGCGATGGAACTGCCGTGGTGGCAGCTGTAACGGGAGAACGCAGCCCAGACGCGACGGACGTGTGCGCGGCGCTGCTTTATCATCAGTACCTGTGCCTCTTCTCTCTTACGCTGATCGGACTTTCCTCGAACGTCACCGGCGTATCGAGCGACAACACCGTCGCAAGCTCGCTCTCGTTGCCCCAAAGCGAGTGGTGGGGCTCTTGATGGTCGCGCAACGAGGTCTCCGAGCCGTACGCGTTCGACGGTGTCGCAATCGACCCCACCAGCGTTGACTGAACGTCGGACAGCTCGTCGTTGCTGCGGGCCGATGCGATGGCACGCGGTGAGGCGACGCGATGGCGCAGGTTCTTCACAAACTGCAGCTTACCGCGACGCTGCCGGCCCTGGAAGAAGAGCGAGGTGGCGCCGATAAAGCGCAGGCCAATCTGGTACACGATAAGGGCGATGAAGGTCTGCCAGTAGCGCCAGTTCTGAAAGCCCATGTGCTCGATTACGCTCTGGCCGTTTGGGAACGTACAGAAGGTTGTGACAGGGTTGCAGATGACCGTCAGGCGCTCGAACTCGTTCGTGAAGACGCCGAGGTAAGCATGCCGGGGGAAAGAGAGGTAGTTCAGCCACACCCAGTACGGATACAGGCGATCTGTATTCGCGAACAGCCCAGCTACAATGAACAGCGGCAACAGGATGAGTGGCACCATGGCGAACGCTGCCTGCGACTGCTTGAAGAAGGTGGCGAACATGAGACCGAAAGCGTAGCCCAAGTTCGCGAGCAGCACAAGGATGAGCCAGTGGATAAAGAAGGCGTCAGCGCTGCGGTGAAAGTGAATTAGGAAGTACGCGATGAGGTCGAACAGTGTCGGGAAGAGTATCTGCCACGGCAGCTCCGCCACGTTCTTGGCGAGGAAGTAGGTGTACGCATTGTAGGCGTCGTTCGCTTGTTCCTGCAGGAAGACGGCGCGCTCCGGCGGGAAGGCAGCGATACCGTTCATAGCAGCACCGAAGAGGTTGTTCATGAGGGTCATGTAGAGCGCGCCCTGTCGATCCTGCACGCCCTGCTGATTCAGCTGCACGTTAAAGAAGAAAAGCCCAAGAAAAATAGCGAAGAAGAGCGTCTGCACGGAGCGGCCGTAGAAGTTGCCAGGATCGCGCAGGTACATGCGCCAGGAGCGCTTGAAGAGCTCGGAGAACTGCAGGCAAAAGCTCGCGCCCTTCAGCTCCAGCTGCTCCTCCAGGTAGTCGTCCGTCAGCGTTATGGCACCCGTCACCGGGGTCAGGCACGGGTTGTACCTCGCCGCGTCGGACATGACGTAGTCTTCCCAGGCGAGCCAGAGCTGCGATAGGATGTCCTCGGGCAGCTGCAGCAGGTTCATGAAGTACTCCGTCGGGTTTGTGCGCGGCGGCACGTCGTAGCCGAGGGAGGCGAAGTACTCGATGGAGTCCGCCGTAGGTCCGTGGTAGATGACGTGACCCTTCGCCAGTAGCAGCAGATCGTCAAAGAGGTCGAACAGCTCTGATGAGGGCGAGTGGACGGTGGCAATGACTGTGCGCATGTCGTTCTTGGCTAGATCTTGCAACAGCTGACCGACGCGCACGGCGTTCACAGAGTCCAGTCCAGTCGTTGGCTCATCCAGCAGCATCACAAAGGGGTTTGTGATGAGCTCAGTGCCGATGTTGGCCCGCTTGCGCTCGCCACCGGAGACGCCTTTCAGAATACCGGGGATGCCAAGAATTGTGTCCTGGCATCTCGTCAAGGAGAGTCGCTTGATGACGTTCGCGGTACGCTGGCGAGCGGTGCTGCTGTCGAGCCCGAGGCGCAGACGTGCAGAGAAGAAAATGGCTTCGCGCGGGGTGTCTTTGCCCATGACAATATCGTCCTGACACACATACGACACCAAGCGCTTGTAGCGTTGCTGGTAAATGTTATTGTTCATGAAGCAGCACCCTTCCTGCCGTGCCGTGGAGTTGTAGAGCTTGCCGGTGATTGTGCCCATCAGCGTCGTCTTACCCGCGCCAGAGGGTCCCATGATGGCCAGCACGCGCCCACCCTTGGCGCACCCGCTGAGGTTGAAAAGCAAGGTCTTGTAGGTAACGTTGCCATCCTTGTCCTCGACAGGCACCTGGTAGGTCAGGTTTTCCCATGTGAAGTTCACAGCACGGCTACGCGTGGGTGCCTTCGCGTCCTTCCCATCCGACTCCGACAGCGGCGCCATCGCCAGGGCGCCGGTGGGGTCCGCCGGTGTCTTCTGCAGGGCCGCCTGCTCGCTAGTGTCCCGCAGTGGCGGCGTCAGCGTCCTTGCAGATGGGTCGTAGACCTGATCCAGTTGCTTGCCCATCCTGAGTGCCTGTATGAAGGACAGAAGCTGCGAGCTGCGAGAGAGAGAGAGAGGGGAGGAAATGTGCAATAAAAGCTCAGTGAGCCTCTGACTACTTCTACAACTCCACGGCTGTGTTAGTCTGGTCGAGGTGCGTGCGTGTGTGTGACGGCAGCGCGTGGCAGAGTCAAAGACCGATCAAGCGGGCGAGAAAGAGGGATGAGAGGAGGGGGGGGCACAACGGGGTCAGTGACGCAGTCAAACTAGAAGTCAGCGCACAAAGGAAATGTGCGCCGAGAAAAGAAATAGGAGGATGGGGAGTGTCGGTGTGTGTGGGGGGGGGGAGGGAGGGGAGGGGAGGAGGAGGGGGATGACACCGCACGTTGACTGGTGCGTAGACAAAGCACACGTAAACACCTCGGAAGAGAAGAGGATAGAGGAGAGAGGCGGTGGCAAAAGAGAGGCAGGCAGACACGCACCCGCAGACACACTCACTCACACAGAGACAGACAGGAGGCGTACCTCTGCAGATGGTGTATTCGTATCTGCGTTTAAGTGCGGCTCGAACTACGTATGGAGAAGAGAGAGAGGGGCGGGATGACTAGAAGGAGTTCTCCTATCTTGATTCCCTAGCGAAGTAGACATACATGTGCGTGCACGTGCGGTGCATGGAGGAGGAGGAGGGGAGGGGAGAAAGGAGGATGGAGAGAGAGAGAGGGCTGAACGCGGTGCCGTGAGCATGCCCACATGTGAGCCCCACACTATGGGAGATGCACACAGAGGGGCGAGAGGTCTGCACGGCAAACAACGTCTTCGCGCGAGCCACATCACAGGAGGGCCTGCTGTATGTGCCCATGTCGCGCCGCAGCTGCTTCAGGGTGCGTTGATGATGTCTTTGTGAGTACCCAAGTGGAAAAATCAGAAGAGGTTGCTGCTGCGGCGTTGGAGAGGCTCATCGTACCCGCAGTCGCATGTGAGCGAGGATGTCATCCGTCTGTCGGTGTTACGTTCATCTCACCACGGTCGCACAGTCATGGCTGTTCGGGATTCCGCCCCCACTGTCTCCTTCAACGACTGCGGCGCCGTGGCCGCTGCTGTGCTCCCAGGCCTCAGCATCGGTGGCCGCACACGGCGAAAGGAGAGGCAGCGGAACTGTCCGCTGATGGCAGCGCAGTCGTTGGGCGCGATCAGGTACGCCGAGATGTCGTCGACGTAGTGCCGCTCGTACCCTTGTGACTCGTGCGGAGCGTCCATCGGCATCTGGATTCGCTCTGAGGCGTGCACCTTCTGCAGGTTGTCGTTGTACGCCCAGTACGTCGTCGGCCCAGGTGTAGCGCCAAAGCTCAGGAACGGGTAGGCGAAGCTACCCATCGCCGGGGAGTCGATGGGCCCCATAGCCACCACCTCTCGCATGCTGTAGTAGCCGCGTATGTCAGACAAATAATCCCGGTCCACATGCGGTTCTACCAGTGCAATCACCGGCTTGTACTTGCGAAGTGCGTCACCGACGGAGAGCGTCTCGCAGGGGAAGATGGTCGTGAAGCTCTTGTGAACACTGAGGTCTTTTCAAGTGTTTCCTGCAGCTGCAGGAGATGCGTGCGACGGCGTCTGCGCTGCGCGTCCTGCCGTGGCAGCTGCACCGCGCGCACCGTCTTGGGCAGTAGGCCACCCTCATTGAGCATCCAGGCCAGACGCCCGTTGCCGAAGAAGACGACCACCGGCGACTCCGACGTGAACGTCGGCAGAGACGCAGACGACGCAGCACGCAAGAACGACGCCTCTGCTTTTCCGATCTCCTCTAGCTCCGCTGAATGTACAGGGCCACGGCCTGCACCAGCTCTCTCGTGTACAGTATCCCATCCTCGCAGTAAAGGCTTAGCCCACGTAACGCGGTCATGGAGTCGAAGTCCGTGTGGAGCACATTCCGAATTTTCGGGAAAGTGGCGAAGCGCACGCGCTGCTGTAGTGACCGAACACCTTGGACGGGCAGCATGGCGTACTCCTGCGTCGCCGCGTACGGTAGAAACTGGTAGTACGCCGGTCTCTCCTTGCCGGCTGAGGTCGTGCTCGTCGCATCGGCGGGAGTCGACTGCGACGGAGGTGACGCTCGCGCAGGTGATGAAGGGTTGGTAATGGTACCAGCAGGTGGTGGTGGCAGATATGGCGCTAGCTGAAACACCTCTCGCACGCTGGCGTCGTGCACGAGACGATCGCGCGCCGTCAGCCGTGTGAAGCAACGGCGCCGGTGAGCACCGAGTTGACGCACGAACTCCTCGAGCGCGCAACGGTTCCAGAGCGTGTAGTCGGATGCGAAGTCGCGCTGCAGCTCATGCTGCCGGTCTTTCTTTATGTCCATGTAGCACTCGAGTACCTCGCCAAACGGGACGCCGTCGGGGTGAAGAAGGTGGGCGACGCCACTTGCCGGGAGGTAGCCGGTGGGCCACTGCCGCCGCTGCTCCCACGGAAAGAGCTTCTCGGCCGTCTGACGGTCAATGCGAGAGACCTGCCGGTGCATTCGCGAGGCAGCATTCGCCAACGAAGACGACGGTGCGACATTGGGTAGAACAAACGATAGCGGAGGAAAAGGAGCAGCGGAGGGAGGAAGTGTGTGTGTGTGGGGGGAAGGGGGGCTGAGATGCACGTAGATGTGTTGTGCATGCGTTGGTGACAGTATCGCAAGTAGTGGAAGAGCGCACAAACGCCAGAGAGAAAGGAGGGGGGGTAGGGGAGGGGTCAACACACACACACACACATAGAGCGTTGGGGGTGTAGCCAGAGAGACCAATGGTGGAGTCGCGTGCAGCGACTGCGGTCAGGGTCGAGGAGGCTGGCTGGGTATGACAGTTGTTCTATCCGTGGGGATGCTACTCTACGCAGCCGAAAAAGAGAAGGAAAGTAAAGGGCGTGTGGACCCTGCCAAATGCGACCCGCCCCGCGTCTGGTTGGCAGGTACGACCCTTCCCACCTTAGAGGAAGCGATGGGGGTGAGGTGGGGTGGGGTGAGCAGGAGCAGCACCTTTACTGTGATTCTTTCTCCTCTCCTTTGTTGGAAGCACAACGCAGCAACAGTGTTGACTTCTAAAGCCGAGTGGTGTTCATCAATAACCGCTGCCTGTGTGTTTGTGTGATGACGTGCGGCTGTGCACAGCACAGCACAGCACACACATGTACACACAATCTGAGGGAGGATACCCACGTGTCGATGTATATCTGTAGGCGTCAACAATGCGGAGCTTACTTGACGAAGCGAGAAGAAGCGAGAGAGGGGTGTGAGGAGGACAAGGCAGCACCTTCCATGAGGAAGACCTTCCTTCCGCCCACCTCTCGGCCTCCCACCCTTTCCTCTTCTCATCCGCACCTCTTCACTCCTGCCGCCATAATTCAGTTTTTCCCCGGCGGTGCCACCCTCGACTTTGGCGCCGTCGGTAAGCAAAACAGTCGCAGCTGGTCCGGAAAGACGGCTGCAGCTCGCGTTGCCGTGCGCTGATATGTTGCCGTTGCCGTTGCCGCTGCTACTGCTGCGGCAGAGGGTCTCAGCGCTGCATCTGTGGGTGTCGTCGAGGACCTCCTGCTCGGTTCATGCCTCCGGACCACCGTCACACTGAGTTGCTGCTGCACTCGCTTCGCCACCAGGCCGAGCGTCACCTGCTTGTTGCACCACTGCATCAACCCGGCAGTCTTCGCCGCGGCAGTTGGGTAGGCGATCCGATCCACCTTATGTGAGAAGACGGTGAGAGCCACGCGGACAAAAGACTCCACAAAGCAGGCGTAGGGCAGTCCACCATGCGCGCACAACAGCTCAACCGTACGTCTGTTGGGTAGGTCAGTGGATCGAGTGAGCGACGGTGGTGGTGGCTGTCCTTGCCGCTGAAACGCTGCGTCTGACGTGTTCCCTGGTGGCGGCGTCAAGCCGCGAAGCATGGGCATGGTGAGCGCATCGCAAAATGCCTGCTGCATCGCCGCCGAGCGCATCAGCGACGGGAACACGTCCAGCGTGCGCCAGAGCTCCACAAACAGCTTAAAAGGCACCACAGGTAGCACGTGGCTCGTGAGCTCATACGTTTCCTTGTTCTCTAGGGTGCTCATGGTGTAGAGTTGCTGCACTTTCCACCATATGTCTTGCTGACTTGTCGAGACACCAGGCAGCGCGGCAGAGCCATGTGCGACGCCCTGTGGTGCTACTGCTGTTGCCGCAGCGGGCCTTGTAGACGGTGTGGCGCGCGCGTTGCCCGCAGCCTGACGACTGCAGTGCGGGACTGCCGGGGGGCCCGCAGGTGCTGGCGATGTGTTGATGCATGTCGATGCCAGCGGCGTCGCTGAGGCGTGTCGAGGATGCCGCGCCACTGCCCTCTCGCCGCCGCGGAGGACCAGCGAGACTTCAGGACTACTCATGAGCAGCGAGCACGAGCTCGAGGCGGCGGCCGCGGCGGCGGACAACGGCGCCTCGTACTGGGGTGAGCGGTGCACGGTAATCGGAACGCTGTACGCCGTAAAGAGTTGCCGCAGCGTCGGCTCGTTTCGCTGCAGGAGACGGAGGAGCTCATCGAGGGCGAGGGTTTCGTACGGTGTCAGCTCACCGGGTGGAAAGAGGTCCGCTGCATCATCGCCGCTCTGTCCAGCCAACTTCGTCTCTTTCGCCACGGCTTTTGGGCTCTTGACTGAGTCGGCACAATCTAAGACGAAACAGGACATGTCATCAGCAGCCCCTGTGGTGGCGATAGGCGATACAGGTGGTGTGACAGGCTCGTCGATACCAGCCGCTTTGCCACTGACACCAACGCCGCACTGACTGTAGCCTATCGCCTCCTCGAAACACCGTAGGTACGACGGCGTGGCGCCTGGTGAGTCAGTGGCCCCCTCCACGAGCGGTAATGGGGCTCTGCTCGAAGGGCGCATTGAACTCACCGGATGGCCGTGTTGCAGCACGTCGCTACGCTGCCTGGCGTTGTCGCACGCGTTGGCCTCATGGTGGTCCTCCTCCCCTTTGCTGGCGCCGAATGGACCCAACGACATCGCCAGAGCCGGGATGCAACGTGCGGCGCGCTCATACACCGCAGTGTAGGCAACCACAACCTCCTCGGACGTGAGAGCGTCGAGTGAAGGAACGATGTCCACGTAGGCAAAATCTGCGGGATCAGCGCAGTTTTGTCTTTCAGCTTTGCGGTGAGCACTGAATTGTCCGCTTTGCGCACCGTCATTGTCAGCTGTCTCGCTCCTCTTCGCCGTCTCTGCAGAGGTCGCCGTACGCGCCCATGTGTAGAGCAGCAGCGCGGCTCTCCGAAAACTTTGAAAATTCATCTGCGTTACCGTGTGGTAGCCCTTCTGGCGCACACCGCACGCGTACAGCACCGCAGCAATGGCGCGAGTGTCCGTGGTTGCCAGCGGCACCAACAGCACGTCAGAGGAGGTAGGATGTCTTGAATGCGAAAGCGACGACGATATCACTGTGGATGTCGCCCCGGTTGGCACTCTCGGCGACGACGCGGATGCGCTACTCCATCGGCGTGTCCCCGCACCGCTGCCGCCGCCGCCGCCTCGCCGCTGCTGTACTTGACTGAGACGACACAGAGATGACACTGGTGACGGCGTGCTGTAGTCACGGGCTGCTGCGCGAGTGTCGTCGCCGTCTTTTCCTTGCGTGTCAGTCGCTGCTGCAGTGACCGCCGCTGCCGCCACCTCGGCTAGGCAGTCGGCGTAGCCAGTGAGCACGACAAATCGGAAGAAAGCCGCGAAGGACATGGTGTACTGCACCACCTGGCGAGGTTGGTGAGTGGCCCACGGTGACGGTGTGCTGCCACGCCGACTTTCCACAGCAGCGATTTGCGGGTCCGCACTCCCGCCGGCTCCTGCTGCTCCCGCTCCTAAAGGTGAAGTGCTTGCTGTCGCTGTTGTTCTCGTCGTAACGGTCTTGGTCGCCAGGTAGTTGTATACACGGAATAGTCGCCGCACTGCCGCATCGTAGGCGTCGTGCAACTGCCAGTCTGCGCGACACGGTTGTGGAGTGCGTTGATCAGGGACAGCAGACGCCACTAGCGGCTCTGCAGGCGCAGCGGGACCTTGCGAGCCTTCCTGCTGCTGTGTCTCTGATGGTGGGCTGGTGCCATCGTGGCCATCCGTGACAGCGGTGCGTTTGCTCCCGGTCGAGCTTCTCCCACCACCTTCCACCGATGCCACATGCGGCGCAGTGTTACTTCGACTGGTGCGACGACGCTGCATAAGTTGGTGCGCCACCATCGCTCGCGGCGTCAGCGGTGGGCTGCCGCAACCGCTCAAGTTGTTTGGGGATGTAGTGCACCCGCGTGGAGAGCGCGACGACGGCAGTGCTTTCAACAGCAGTTGCTCCGGCGACCCGCTCTCTGCGGACTGGCGCCACTGTGAGGGACTGCCTTTCTCCTCCACGACCTGTTGTTGTTGCTGCTTGAACAGCGCTTGCGGCGTATCACAGGGGCTCGTGCTGGCACTTTTCGTGGGGATTGAGATTTCTTGCGTGCTGCGCAGACGCTGCTGACGCTTCTCTGGCGTCCACATTTGAAGTAGTCCGGCATAGGTGAGCGAAGACGGAGCTGAGGGAGACATGGCGAGGCTGGTGGGCTGTTGCTGTTGCTGTCCTTGGCTCCTGCTGCCGCTTGGGGAGCGAGAGACGCTCTTCATCGGTGGCGCCAACCACTTCGCCGCCGCGCGACCACCGCCCACATCGGCCTTCTGCTCCTCCTCTTTTCCATCCTCCAACTTAAGGCAGCTGCTGCTACCGCATCGTCGCGAGCCACCTTTGCCTTCCTCAATGATGAGGTCGCCGTTGGAGCTCAGCGGCGACGCACCACAAGATGGGCTTCTGCGGCCCACACATAGTGCCTGTCGATCGCCTGCCGCAGCACTATCACCACTGACGTTGCCAGGGTGCGTGTCGAGAAGCATTTCAACCATACCCGGTGGTGCAGCGGAATACAAGGACGGTTCGAGCAACAGTGCCGCCATCTCCGCGGCTGGGGCCGTGGCTACATCTGTGGTGGCGGATGTATTTCGGGGCGCAATGATCGGAGGGTGGCGGGGAGGGCTTTGAAAGAGCAGTCGCTGCTGCTGCACAGGTCGAACCGCCGAGGTTGAGATCGCCGTGGCCGTGCTTCCTTTCCTGTCAATGCAGTTGGGCCGCACACCCGAAGGCGCACCAGTGCCTTGTCTGCTGCTGTTGGTGTTGTAATGAAGGCCGAGCGCGTTGCTTGCAGCTGTTGGTGCGGCGGCGGCGGTGGCACCGCGACGCTTGCCAGACACATGACAGGCGCAGCCGGCAACGATGCGCGTACTCAGCAGCGGCACGGACGGCGGTAGTAGCCACGGGAAACGCAGCCGGAGATACTGCAGGGCTTGCTGTGCATTAGCCGCCTGTGCCAGTTGCCGCACTGCATGAGCACTCTCCGCCCCATCGCCGCCGTCGACCTTGTCTGCGGCCCAGCCCACTACGACGTGCTTGAGAGAGGGCATGGCGGCTTCGCCAATGCTGCGGCGACCTTCGGTGGCCACGCCCAGCTCAAGGGCACCACGGATGGCGGCAAACACCGAGGCATCGTCATTGTCGCCGTTACACGTCACTTTCCCTTCCCTAGTCTCCGCGACCCTGCGTCGGCGTTGACTCTCGCGCACACTCCAAGGCGTCCGATCACTGCGTTGCGAGATGGGCAGCAGTACCGACACGGCGCCCGTTACGGCGCTTGCCGTGAAGAGCAGCGGGCTGGACGAGCAGAGGTAGGGCTGGGGGGTGATCATGGTGGCAGTGTCAGTGGTGGTGGCGCTCAGCAGCGCTGGGGAACGTTCCTTGATGAGCGCGCCGACTGTTAGGCAGCACGGAAACACAAGCCCTGGTGGCAGCGAGTCCGCCGCTGGGGTGCTTGTCGTTGATGACGAGACAATGCTCGTCGCCTCGTAGTCCAAGGGACCGACGTAGGTGGAGACGCCGCCGTGCGCGTCCAGGATGCGGAGGGCGTGGTGGGTCTGGTCGACCAGCAGCACTTGCGTGTCGCCAGTCTCATCGGTCCACAGCGCCATGTCGCTAATGTAGCCGAAATGAGCTCGCGACGGGACGACGGAGTCGACGTAGGACGCCAGGCTCGAATCGGCTTGCGTGGACTGATTCACGTCAGCATCACTTGTGCAGCCTGCCAGCGTCCAAACACGCGGCATTGCGGACGCTGTACCGTCACGCTTCCGCGCCGATGACGACAGAGTTCCTCGACGCGTCGTAGATAGAAGACTCGACGACGGTGCTGGCGGCAGTGCTTGCAGCTTACCGTCCTGGGACTCCGTTGCAGTGACGATGAGGGTGTCGAGTGAGTCGCCAGCCGACTTGTCCCCGATACAGTGCGGCCGTTCCGTGGCCGCCGGAATCCGGTGATCCACTTCAAGCTCGTTAGGCCTTTGCATCTCGGACCCAGTCGCGTGAGTGGAGCTGCATGCTAACGAGCCCGCAGCGTCTGCTCCTCCCACGTCCTCGCCGTTGTCATGCGCACGTCCCTGAGCCCCACGCTTGCGGATGTCCGTGATAAGCCGCACAACGTTGTTAGCCCCGTCTGTGAAGAGCAACCCAGCGGAGCACCAGGCCAGTGCTGTGGCACCACGCAAGAGCGACGACACGCAGCTGCCATCCCGATAGCCGGGGACGCCGTCCACGCCAGTGATGGTGCGCACGAGGCGGTTGTAGAAGTTTGCGTACCGAATTGCGCAGTTGCCCATGTCGCTAATGAAGAGAATGCTGCAGTGGTGGCGACCGCGAAGGCGTGACACGGGGTCGACGCAGTGGTGCTTCGCCGACACCCGACCTCGTCCATGATTCTCCTGAAAAGCTGCTACCACCCCCTGGGCAAGGTCATCCTCGCTGTCGCCTCCATCACCCGCGACGCCCTTCACGTCGTCGTCCTCACTGTCTTCGTCGATGCGCCAGCATAGAGACGCCGGTGAATTAAAGCGTGCAACGCTGAAGTGTCCGTCGACGAAGCCGCGCGCGCCGCCTATCAGAGGTGTGGGTACCGCCAATGCCATAGCAACCGACGGACTCACCGAGGAGGCGGACCGACCGTAGCGCCCGGTGCTACAGCTCTCACTAGCGGGGTGCGTCGCCACCGACGTGGAGAAGCGACGTGCGTCACTGTCGTCAGGTTTGGCGTCACTACGGTCGTCTGCTTTGCTAGCGTTGGTGGCCACCGATGGGTCTGCTGGCGATGGTGAGCGCAGCCGTGACGCGTCGGCGGCAGACGAGTCCTTGACAGACACGCGGTGACCGGAGGCGGCTGCGCGGCCGTGCGTGAATGTGGACGCTGTCTTCTTGCGAGGAAGCGCTATCCCCGGCATGGGTGCAGCGGCAGGCTCCTCTCGCGTGTCTTTAGCGCCATGTGTCGCCAGCGCATCATAGTTACCATCATTCTCGCTGTGCTTGGCAGCTGCTGGTACCTCCTCGTCACTCCCCCCGACCTCCATAGTGTAGAACTCCGCAGGCGCAAGAGCACGCACCACCATGGCGGGCAGGCGCACTTCCAGGGCCCATATGGCATGCTGCGCGCTGTCAGAGACAAGGAAGCGGTGCCGTAGTTGCGCTGCCGCACGCTCGGTGCGCTGTTGCTCTTCCTCCCAGAGCACACATTTCTGCTGTTGCTGCTGCGCAGCGGTGCCCATTAGTGAGGCAGAAATCGCGTCTAGCGCATACCCACTCTTTCCTCCTGTTACTCGTGTTGCCGTCTCTACGCCGCCGACATTGCAGCCTTCCTCACCCCTCTCGGTAGGCGGCGATGGGGTAGACGCTGCGCTTGGTGAGGAACTCGTAGTGCTGCTGCAGTGCAGTCGATCCAGCGAAGGGGACACTGTCGCCGCTTGCTCCGCATTAGCATCCTCTAATGTGGCTGCTTCCTTTCCCTCTGCCGCCGCAGCTCCATCTGTGGGCATCATCTTCGCCGACGCATCGGACACCTGCGGTCCTAGTGCTGCAGTATCGACGACCGCTACATCCCCGCTGTCGCAAAGACTGTTGTCGCCGCTGTCCGTCGCTTCGTGTCCGGATGCCATCAACTCCCCAACCTCCACCACAGCACCGGCTAGCATGGCCGAGGGCGCCTCGGCGCACTCGCGCGTCTTATTTTGCCATGCCGCACGCAGCACCGCCTCGTTGCAGGAGAGCCCGTAGGCGGTGTAGTCGCGTACCCACCCATCGAAAGCGTCCAGCGGTAGACCGTGCGCGATGCGGGATAGGGTCGGGGGCGTGGTCGATGCAGCGCCGGCTGGCACGGCCATGGCGGATGAAGCTGTGGCGGTGCTGTCCCGCTGTTCCCCCTCGAGGCGTCGCACTACACAGATGCCGCTGCGGGGGGGCCGGCGTCCAGGCGAATCAGCAGAGAGGCGCTCTACGGTCGCTGTCGCGGCTTGCTTGTTGCAGCAGCTGCTCAACTGCCCTGGTAAGTCTACGTCGTGATATGTGAGGAGGAAGTGGTAGGTGTCGAGCGGGACGAGCAGCATTCGCGCGTTCGTTTCCGGCGACGGCGGCTTGCTACAGGCCGTAGTGGTAGAGAACCCCGTAGACGATGCACCGCGGCTGGCGGAGACGGTACGCCATCGCCCGTCTGCGCCGCGCTCCACGGACTTGGGTTGCAGCGCCGCCGCACGAGTTGACACAGGCCTAGCAGCAGGCTTGGGTGATGAGGATGTGTACGGCGCCGATCCTCCGGAGAACGGCAGGTTTGCTATGCCCCTGTGCGCGGGTGCCGCACCACTTGTCGAGGGTGCGCAGTGCGCATCGTCCGCGTAGGGAGACGAGGCGGTTGTGTCAGCCGTCTGCTGAGGCTGCTGCTGCTGCTGCTGCTTCTCCACGCTTTGTCGCTGCGGCACGTACAGAGGCGATAAGTCGAAGGGGCCGTCAACGGAGTGTGCGAAGACGTCAGTCAAAGACACAACAGTTTTGGAGAGAAAGACAGTGTCGAGGTCATACAGGTGCACGGCAGCTGGCTCTTCGGAAGAGAAGAGGGGGAGGCGACCGTCGAGCGACTGCGAAGACCTGGGCTCCGCTCCTTGCCGTGGTGGGGCATGCATCTTCTGGCGTACCCACGAGGACACAACCACGCAGGAAAAACCCAAGCAAAGGACAACCGTGTCGGGCTTAACGTTTGCCTGTTGACTCGTTCTCTTCTTCTGATTCTCTTCATACTCACGCGCCCCCCTCCGTCTCCTTCGCGTGTGCGCGGGGCTTTGGCAGCAGCAGCTGCTACTGCTGTTGTTGTGTTGGGTCGTGTCTGTGTGTGTGTGTGTGTGTGTGCGTGTCGGCCAAAACGAAAGGGGCGGGTGGAGAGAGATCGTTTGTGAAAGGCGGAGGGATGGTGAATCAGGCGTGTGCTCGCGTGTGCGTAGCGTTGGGGAGGACGCCGTGCACGTGCACGGCAGCGCAGGCATAAGAGGAAGGCACTGCAGAAGAGGCGGCCTCTCCGTATCCTCCCCGGACATGTGAATACGCGCACATGCCTCCCCCTTCCTTCCCCCCTTCCTCTCCCCGTGCCCCCACACGACCTCGCTTGCGTAGGGTGGGAGGGCGCGAGAAGAGGCAGGGGAGAGAGAGTGAGTAAGGGAGGGGAGGAGAAGCGCAAAGGTATGTGTGGTTGACAGGTACAACGAGAGAGAAACGGATAGGGATGTCCCCCCGCCCACAGACGCGTGCAGCACCTGCAGGGGTGTGGCGTGTGTGTGTGTGTGTGTGTGTGTGTGTGGGAGGGGGTTGGGAGGGCCATGTGAGCGTGCTGACGCAGTCCATGAGTGCGAATGGCGCGTGTGCGTGTGTCTCCCCCTCTCGTACGCGCCAGGCAAAAGCGAAGAAGAAACCAAAGTTGACCAGCAAAGTAGAACGACGACACACACACACACACACACACACGCCACACCCCTGCAGGTGCTGCACGCCAAGACCAAACGAGAAGCAAAACACGAGAGGGAGGGAGTACAACAGCAAGACAAGTGCACTGACACACACACACACACACACACACATGTGAGCGCCAAAAAAGCCGGGAGCGAAAACACCGGAGAGGGAAGGAGAAGGGGCTGCGATCGAACGCGCAAAAGTGAAGAGAGCAGGTGCACGAGCGAGGCGGCGTGGTGGTGCGACGCTGTGCCATACAGAGGAAACAGAGATACAGAAAGGAGCCACGCTAACTCCCCCCTTTGCCGTCCGCTTCTCCCATCTCGCCTCTTTCCCTCTCTGCCTCACCTCCGCATGTCATCTGTGAGCACGCGATGCCTCTGCCGTTGTCCGTCAGAGCCTCGCACCGTCGGCGACGCTGACGCTGACGCTGCTGCTGCTGCTGCTGCTGCCGCTGTTGTTGTACGGGATGTTATGTGAAGCACTGAGGACGTCGATGTCCGTGTCCTGCTGCAGCTCGTCGATTGCCGCATTGTACGCCATCCGCTCCTCCTCCGTCACATCAAACCACGAGTACCAGCAGGGTAGCGCGTGCGCCGCTGCGAGACGAACGTTTGGCACACGGTCAGTGACGTAGTCACGCAGCAGCGGCAGCGTCATCGCGAGGAGCCGCCGCCGCCGCGCTTCGCATGGGTCGAGCTCGCTCGCTACCGGTAGCAGAACCTCTAGGCACTGGACCATTATGACACGCCACATGTAGCTCACGGCGCGCGCCGGGGCAAGCGTGTCTGACTGCAGTAGCTCTGCCGCCGTCTGAGTCGCCCACTCGCCCCCGTAGGCCACCGCCACCTCCTTCAGTGTGCGCACCGCCTGCGAGCGGACAGTGCTGACGGGGTCGTGAAGGGCGATAAAGAGCATGTTGGTGAGGGGGCGGAACTGGCCAGGACTGAGAACTTTGCAGAAGTGGTGCACAACACGCACCACAGCGTCGCGGATGCGCCAGTTGCGCGACTCGCTGAGGGTCAGCACCTCCGTCATAAAGGAGCGCACAATCGCGTCGGCGCGCTTCCGTGTGAAGGTGGCGTTCACCTCCCCTGCACCAGCTGGCCCACTGCCAGCCGTCGCACCACTGGCCAATCGCGGGGAGCAGTGTGGCGATTTATGGCGGCTGCCGCGGCCGTGCGCAGTGGCCAACGCCGACGCCGGGTGCCGCCGCGAGGTGGGGCTACGGAATGAGCTAGATGACGAGAGCGTCGTTTCACTGTTGCTGCTGCCGGCACTACCTAGCGCTGCAGGCTGCACTGCTGCCTGCAGACTCCCTCGAGCGCCGTCACGAGATCCCCCAGGCTCTCAATGGCGTTCTCTTGGACAGGGAAGGCTGTGTCTTGCATCAATGCTCGCAGCGCCTTGCACATGGTCCGGACCACTTCATCGCTACCAGTTATGAAGCAATGGCAGTGGCGAGCCGCACTGCGCCGCACGACCGGGTCGACATCCTGCGACAGGGCTACTGCAACAGGAACACAACAGTGCTGGATGACCTCGCTGCTGCAGTGCTGCACCATCCACCCGAGCTGCCGCGCCACAGCTGCGCGCGTCTCCGGCTCCTCGTCACGCGCGAGTGTATCCAGAACCACCTCCAAGTCGTTGGCGTTCATCACCAGCGCTGCCATCGCGCCAAGCTGATTTGCTGCAGTGTAGCGTACCCTCCAGCTTGGGTCCATATGCGCGCCTACGAAGGTACTGAGCAGATACTTGGACGATGACTTGGGCCCGATCAGCTGCGCCAGCTTTACCACCTCTTCGATTAAAAGGTAGCGGACGGTGTCGCTAAGGTCGTCAGTGGCAAGACTCTTCAGAAGCGGCAGCGGCATCTCGGCCAGCGTGAGGCGATGCACAGCCGCCACACGTACCCAGTCATGTAGGGACATGACAACGGCCGAACGGACCATTGCCGAGGCGTCGCTGCTGCACTCTGCGTAGTAGTTGAACATGTCCGACACGCTCAAGCCGCTTGCCTGAAGCACTGCCGGTCGCATAGCAAGGTAGCCGAGCAGCCCGGCCGCCACGACGCGCGGCGCACTCCAGAAGGATAGGCGCATCGTGAGTACGAAAGGGAGGAAGAGTTCGCGCAGTACATCGTCCGTGAGCATCTCCAGAATGGTCTGGAGGGAGGTCGTAATCGCCTTCGCGACGACTCCCTCCGCGGAGCAGCACAGCGCCATGATGACGCCCATGAAGTGGGTGAGGTTGGCCGTTGTACGTGCCTCCATGCACGCCACTATCTGCGGCAGGGCACGCGCGATGCACGGGGCGCAGTCATCGAAGGACTCGCTGTAGTCGTCCGCCTCGAATGCCGTGAGCAGCGCCGGCAGCAGGTGGTCAAGGATGCGCTGTGTAGACATCCCCTGCGCTGCCGCGACACAGCCCTCCTTGACGAAGGCGCGACGCTCCTCCAGGCGGCCGAGATTGTAGTACTGCTTGATGGGCGGGTCATGCCGGTCCAGGTCGAAGCAGACGCTTGACGCGTCGCTGTTGTACTCCACGGATATCTCCACATCGCTCTCAGTGCGCGGGCTGAGCGTGAAGGCGGCATTCAGCGAACGCCGAGGGTTGCCGCTGACGGCAGGACTATTCGGGGATGTAGTTGGAGAGGAGGAGCCCCCGTTTTCACCGCCAGGCACCCCATTGAGACTCGCGTTGACGCTGACGGCACTCGCACGCCCGAGATTGGCAGCGCCCAGCGGCTGCGTGGGCAGCTCAGGGTCTGGGCAAGGCGCTACGGACGGCGACAGCGCGGATGGAGACGATGCTAACGCTCGCGGGAACCGTGTTAATTCCGTCGAGGAGGTGACAGTGTCCTCGTTCAGTGTGTCACTGCTGTCACTGATCGTGTCGGTTGTGGAGGATGGCGACAGCGACGGCGGCGGTGACGGTGAGGTAGTGCGGTAGTTCGCAGTCTCACTGTCACTGCACCTCCTCGGCGGCTGTTGTGATGATGCTGAAGGCGATGCGACGCGTGCTGCTGTGCTGGCGCTCGACACGTTAAACAACATGCGGAGCTCTTGACCGTTACGCGCTGTTGACGAGTGGGCGGAGAGCGAGCTCAGCGGCGGTACGGCCACGGACGTGCTGGTGGTGCCCACTCCCCAGTCGTCCTGGTTTGGGTCCTCATGGCTCATAGCGCACTGTTGACGTTGGGCAGAGGGGCAGGCGTCGGCGCTGCGATGCCGTAGGGGCCCTTCTCTCTCTCGTTTTTCTTTTCCCCTTTAGTGTGTGTGTGTGTGTGTGCGTGCGTGTGTGTGTCGCCTTTCCACTTCTCTGCGTGAGGCTGACTGCGGCCGTTTTTCAATTGCGAGTGGGTGTACGCGTGTGTGTATAGAAGTGCTGAAGCATGTGTGAGGGTAAGTCTGCCCCGGTCTACGTGATGTGGTGCGTGGCAGCGCTGTGCGTCTGACCTCCCTTTTCCCGAGAAGCTCAGAGGGGGTGGGAGGGGGGGAGGACGGAGATCACGACGTCAGTCGAACTCACAACTGGTGTGAACCTTATTGTGTTCTCTCTCGTCACACAGGAAAGGGGGGGGTGGAGGCGCTGAGGGAGGGGAAGAGAAGCCTGCAGAGAGCCTGCAGAGAGGATGAAGAGGGCGCAGTTGAGCAGAAAAACACGGAGAGAAGGAGCGAGAGCGCAGACGCAGGTGCGTGCGTGCGCGTGTGCGTGCGTGCGTACATGAGCGTGTGTGTGTACGCACGCGTGCTGATGTAGGCACCCGTTGTTTCATGAATCGCCTTTCACATTTTGCCTTGCAGTTTCGGGTGTATCGGCGCTGCCAGGCACCATCGCCGTCAATGTACATGAGAGAGACGAGATAAACGTGTAGTGCTGCCAAGGCGAACACATACGTGTAAGGGAATAGCGCGTCATGCAGCTGACAGAAGTCTGCAGTGGTGTGTGTGCGTGTGTGCGCGCGCGTGTGTGCCATCAACAGCCACATGGTCAGGTGTGTGGGATAGAGACAGAGCAGGGGGCATGCAGCTGGCGGGAAGCGAAGCTGAATGACGATGCCCCTGCCTCCCTCACCATCACTACATGCAGACGCCCTTAGCTGCCCTTGGTCGCGGATGCGCCAGCCGTTGACTGTAACTGCTCCAGCTGCTTCTTCAGCTCCACAATGTCGGGTGTCATGGTCGGCACGGGGGTGCACAGGTACGTCGCCAGCTCGTCGATGCGCACCCGCCCCTTTTCATCTGTTGGCACCTCGGCGAGTAGTTGCCGCACGTCGGCCTCCGGCATCTTCTCCCCCAGCGTTGTGAGAAGGGTAATGAGTTCAGAGAGCTTCAGTCGGCCTGAGTCGCCGACGTCGAAGGCGCGTAGCGCTGTCACGAGGTCGTCCTCGGTCGGCCCCGTGTATGGTTGTTGCATCAGCTTAACAAACATGTCGTACGAGGCAGGGTCTGGCAAGGGCTTTAGGAGATCGCTGAACTCTGCCTCCGTGTAGCGGCGCCCGAGGCTGCGTAGGATGTGCTTAAGGTCAATATGCGACACCAACTTTGTATGGCGCTCGTCGAAGAGGTTCCACGTCGAGCTCCACTCCAGTGGCACGGAGGAGGCGTCCGGCGTCGGCGAGGCTGCTGCTGCCGGAGCGGTCATGATGTGCACGAAGATCGGGCGTCGAGTGAGGAAGAGAGGGAGAGAGAGAGACAGGAAAGATGGAGAGCTCTGAGTGGCGTAAAGCAATGTGCTGCGTGCGCGTGTGGGGCTACAGAGCTTCCGACCTTCCGCGTGTGGTGTGCCGAGGGAGTGGCGCGGTGGAGCTGCAAGGACGCAGGTTAAGCAGTGAGGCGGAGAGAGAAATGGACAGTAAGAAGCAGCTGAGAGACTGGCATGGAAAGCTGTACCGCACCGGAGGGGAGGTACAAGAAGAGACCGTCGTCAGTACAGTTCAACGTTTGCCATCGTGCTTCCATTGCCACGCGTGGTGGCTTCTCCACAGAGAGAAAGGCACGCAAGAGCGTACTGCTTCAGTCATGCCGACCACGAGCTCCGATGTAGCCCAGAGTGGTTCAGCGGAGAGGGGAGAGAGGTGCGTGCGTGTGTGGGGTGGGTGGGTGGGGAAAGGAGGACGGCAACATCATGGGCGATCATTCGGCGTGTTTCTCTACGGTGAACTGCAGACAAGGCAGCGTTGCCACGGAGGAGGAGCAGCAGGCCAATGGAGGAGGGTGGGGAGTGGGGGATGACGTCAGCGCGGGGTAAAGGGGAGGAGAAAACGAGATCTACGCTGCCAGAGAGGGGTGAGAAGGAGGGGAGGGGAATGTAGGAGTACAGGACGACGAAGAGAGACGGAAGGGAGGGTGGGGTGGGGTGGGGGGGTTGGGGAAGTGCAGCAGCAGCAGCAGCGGCAAAGGTGTACACACAACCAGCAGCTCTAGTGAGTGGGGAAGAGCAAGGGGGACACGCGCGACCAGTAGTCCAGAGCAAATGAGACGATACCCCGACAAGACCCACCGTGCGCACACGCAAGTCCTCCTCTTACAAAAATGGCGCTCTGCCACATCTGGTGGTGGTCGATGTGGACGAGGGGGAGGGACTCGTGGACGTATGAGCAATCTTCCTCTGCGGCTGCGGGTTCGTGTTGGAGGAGACGGGGGAGAGGCCACGATGTGGTAGCACCGGCCACAGCGGCGGTGGAGAGCGGGATGGCTCTCGAGGTGGTAGAGGCCGGAGGGAGCCAGGCCTGTACGAGCGCGCTCTGAGCTTTGAGTTGGACGGCGTGCACGACTGTATCGATGGTGATGTAGTGTTGCTGTGGGGCCGCAGCGAGTGACCGGGCCGCTCTACAGAAGTTGTGGCAACACCAGCACCCACGCTGCTATCCCCAGCCACCCGACGGCACCCCGGGAGAGGCATGCGCGCTGGTGTCGGTGAGCCTTTGCGGGAAGAGTGCAGCGACAGCCCTCGATCAGGGACAGCAAATCGCTGCTCCACACGGTGCCGTGCGAGCGCCGGCGGGGTTGGGGAAACGGAGCGGGGAGGTGGATGCGACCGCAAGGGCTGTGGGCTCGATGCACTGCGACTGCGCACGCGCGAGACAGGCTGCGCTGTTGTGGTCTGCGAAGCTGTCAGCAGGTCTCGGACGCGTTGACCGTGGATCCACAGCTCTGTCTTGGCCGACGGCGGCGGAGGCAACTTCGAGGCGCCTGGGCCGTCGTTGTGGCAGTCGCCCACGTCTGCAATGTCCTCACGGGGATCGGTGGCGGCTTGCAGTGCGTCCCACGCCGCGACAAGTTCCTTCAGAAGACTCAGAATGCGTGGAAGCTCCTTTGCCACCCGTCGCCGCGTTTTCTCTTCTTGCAGCAACTGTTTTGCCATATTCACCTTCTTGTTCAAGAGTCGCTCGCGACTCGTGGCATGCATCTCAGCTTCCTCCCGGACAATCTCCTGATAGTTCCGCACCAGTGGCGCGGCTTGCTCGATGATGTGCAGCCGAAGGCGCAAAAACTCAATTTCGTCCGCCGCCTGTTCCCGCACCTGTTGACACGCCATCAGGTGGCGCTGAAAGCTGAGCAGCACCTTGCCAGATGGTGATGGCGGCGGCGAAGTAACGGCTGCTGCTTCATGCGATACGGTGCTGCTTGCAGTTTCATTGTCGACCTCATCGCACCGCTGCTGATGTCGTGTCGCTGCGACCGCTGACTGCTGTGCCTGGACTGTCTCTAACAGTTCTTCTTCCATCGCAACGCGCAGTTCCCCGTCCGGTGCCACCGCATACGTCTTGTCATGCGTCGCCGCGTAGTAGGCTTCGTAGACATTGCGCAGTCGGGCCATTGTCTTCTCTACGAGGACGTCCTGCTGCGTGCTGAGGTGCGCCTGAAAGGCAACCCGAGCGCGACGGACGTAGTCCAGTACCGGCGCGTACGAGGCGGCGCGCAGGATTTGGCGGACAAGTGGCGGCAGGTACAAGCCGCCACCCATCCGATGCACAGCCTTTTGCTCTCCTGCGCTGTCGCTGTCATTTACCGTCGCCAGTGACGTGAGACTTGTGCTGCTCTTCAAAGATGACGGCGGTGAGCCAGCTGAGGACGCCGGCACCGGCATCGTCTGAAGCCGTGTCACGCTGGCTGCAGGGCATGGCTGCTGCTGTGCGGCCACGTCCGCCTCGTACGCGGCGTGCAGCTGTCTGTACCGCGCGACGATCTCCTCGGTTGTTTCCCTGTACGGCTCTGGTTTGAGAGGCTCGAAAAGTGGCGAGGAGATGGGGATTATGGCAGGGTGTGCCACGGCATTCTTTTCACTGCCGCTGTTGTGGACAGAGCCGCTAGCTCCCCCTTGGCTCCCCGCTTCATCCTTACCCCGAGATGGGAGGGAAAGCAATGACGAGGCGTTTGGAGATGTCCTTTGCACGGAGATGGCCCGCCACAACACTTCTAGCGTCTCAAGCGCGTGCAGCTCCTCCTGCGCCTCCAGCTGCATGCGACGGTTGTGCTCGTCGATGCTGCGTACAACCGCCTCGGCCTCCGCGTGGATGCGCGAGAGAGCGAGGTTTTGGTGGGTGCCGTACGCAGTTATGCTCGACACGTCCACCTCCAGCACTGTCGCACGCGCCACCTCACCCGACGGCGTGCTGGGGGCACTACTCACCGCCGTTTTGGTGTGAGTATCGGCGGTCTTGGCTGCGACAAGGACGCCAGCGGAGGGCCATGCTGACTGTGAAGCGACGCGTGCCTCGGTTGTTGTCGTCGTAGCGCTACACGTTGGCCACGTCGCATTACCCAGCTCGCCTTCCTCGCTGTGCTCGAGCGACGTGTGACTGACATTGCCGTCGCCCCCATGCGTGCTGTGCGGTACTTCGAGGGAACACGAGGCGGCAGACAAGAGCAGTTGCAGCTCCTCACGCGTGGCATCCTGGAGCGAGGTTGTTGGGCGGTTGACAAGGGTTGCAATGACGTCTGTCTCTTCGTTGGCACCGGAGCTGCTGTTGTCTTCTTCACACTTGCCGCTGGACGGTACTACCGAGGCGGCAGTATGGCCGGACATCTTGGGCGATGTTAGCGGCGAGACGAAGCCTGAGGAGTACATGGATGCCGTGTCGACAGCGATAGTCGTCAGGGGCCGTCGATCCCCCGCAGCGCTCAAACTGAGGCTTTTCCGCTTTTCGAGCTCGCTGCCGCTGTTGACCTCTTCTTTGCCGAGGTACTTGGCTCGATACGCCGCACGCAACACCACCTGCTCCTGCGTGCTGCGGTTCATAATCGCGCGCTGCTTGCACAGCAGCTGCAACACTTGCAGTCGGTTGTCCGCAAGGCGCTGTAGTCGATCCAGCTCCGCTTGCAGTTGCTGACGCACGCCTTCATGAGTGTTGTTGTGAAGCAGGCGACGCAGGGCTTGGGTCGCGGTACTGCAGTCATTGCTACCGCTGACGTTTGCTCCCTGCTCGCCGTTGCCGTCGTCAGTCTCTAAGCCCACGCCGCCTCCCTGATGAAGACGGTCTTGCTGCTGCTGCTGCTGCTGCTCGTTGCCCTTCTCTGTGGCGCTCTGCCCGGGTAGGCAAGCGCCGTCGATGAGTACGGCAAAAGAGGGGAGAGAGAGATACATCAGCTCGTTGGCGCCTGACGGGAGGACGCCTGCCTCGGTATCCCCCTCAACGCCACCGCCGCACCGCGGAGTTGCTGTCGACTTCTCGGTATTCTCCGATGGTCCTGCTTCATCACTGGTAGCTTTACACCCGACACCGCTGCCGGCGAATGGGTGCCGTTGCTGCGTCTGTGCGTAGTGCTCTTTCAGCAGCGACACAATCGACGCCACCTCCGGCTGCCGCGGCGACTCATCCAGCCGCACGGCAAGGTGGCACACGTCCCGCAGCAGCGCGTCGTTCTCCGTGGCCGCGTTGTACTCGGCAGCCTCCTGCAGGGTGCAGAAGTCTTCCAGAAAGGGTAGGAGAGAGCCGAAGAGGAACGCGCTCCACTTTTGCTGCCGGTCGCGCGAGGCGACGCCCATCCGCTGCCATACCACGTATACACGCTGGGCGACCGCGGAGAGCTGCTGGACGGCAGGCGCGATGCGCGGGTCCGCCGCGTCTACCACGGCATCCATCTCCGCCGGATGCGTCTGTGGTGCAGAGGGGTACGAAGGATGCAGATGCTTCACCTCGCGAGTGATACAGTGCCCGTACTCTCTCTGCTGTTCTCTACACCCGTGCGACATGAACACTTCACACGCGTTGCGAGGCGGGTCGAGGGAGGAAGGGAGGAAGAGGTCCGTGAACGAAGAGAAGAGAGAGAGAGAGAGGGGGTGTGTGTGGACGGGGCTACAGCAGCCCGCAGATGTCTATGGTTGTGTCCGTCCTTCTTCCATAAAACAAAGGTGTCTGATTTCGCTCTCGGTGCTGTCGCACAAGCTCGACAGTGGCGCTGTATTCCTTTGGGTGGTACGCCAAGCACGCACAGCCCACTTCCTCTGCACACGCACTGGCCCGTGTGGGAGAAGTACAAGCGAAAAGGGCGTAGTGCGTTCCGCGTGTGTGTCCGATCCCAAGAAGAAGAGGAGGAGGATGAGGAGTGTTTGTGCTGGCAGTGACGGTGATGATGGCGACGTGAGGAGTCGTGAAACGCCCAACATACGCAATCAGCGGCACGAAGAAGTGAAGGAAGAGGAGGAGGACGGGAAAGGTGAAAAGAGAGGGTCAGCCGGTCAACGAGCGAGAGATGCCCGCCCCGAGGTGCAAACATGTCTGTGGTGGTGTGGCAGGGGTGATGACGAAGCCGCCGCGAAAGACTACCTACCCCCAACCCCTCCCTCTTCCATGATACAACTCGTCCACGCTCTTTCAGTGAGTGAGGGAGACTAAAAGGAGCGCCCAGCAAAGGGCCCATGATGACGGACACGTCTCTGTGGGCTCACACCCCCTCCCCTCCGGTGGCTGAACTGCCAGCCGACAGCTGTCCACGATGATGACTGCAGCACACAGCGTCGTCGTCTTTTTTTTTTCCCGTTTGAGTCAAATGAGGAAAGGAAATGGGCACTGCGCGTGATGCCGGCGGTGAGAGAAGCGAGAGGGAGTTGGGCCCGCTATCCGCATCCTCTGTGGCCCTAAAAAGTTGAAGAAACACACAGGCAAAGAGAGCGATGAAAGACCCTCCACACCCCCACTCTCGCCCCCCGTGGCTTGGTTGCTCACCGAGACACACTCGCGCACAGAGAGGAAGAAAATAGATCAAAGTGAAAGAAGTAATGAGCGCGTCGTTGCTGTCCTTCGATTCATTTGTTCAGCATCGACCCGTTCCCTCGCTTCTTCCGCCGTCCCTGAGCACGTACACGTACAAAGCGCGTAGCGGTATGTGGCTTTACTCGGATGCGGTGATCTGCTTCGGCTCAATCACAGTGATCACATCCGGCAGCGGCTCTGACGGGCCGTTGCGGCCAGTTGAGTCACCCGGCAGCATAATCTTAACCTTGACACCGATGCAGCCGGCGCGCATGTAGCAGTGGCGGCAGGCGGAGTCAACGAAGGACTTATGGGCCGTACCGGACTTGATCATGTAGCCATCGCGGAAGGTCATGCTCTTCGCACGCTGGCCCTTGATCTTTCCACCGACGGTGACCTCGCAGCCCTTGGCACCAGACTCCATGACGTAGCGGATGATGCCCATGGCAGCGCGACGCACCTGCAGGTTGCTCAGGAGCTTGAAGCGGAGGGACTCCACCTGCGCCATCGCCGACAGGCCGCGCACCTCAACGCGCTCAACGTACAACTGGAGCTTGCCCTCCTTGTAGTTGAAGCGCTGCTGGATGCAGGCCGTCAGCTCGCGGATTCGGCGGCCGTTCACACCGAGTACCTCACGGGTCTTCGTCGCCTTGATCACGATTTCCGTGCGGAGCGTCGTGATGTGGTAGGAGACACCCGAGAAGCCCTCCTCAGCCAGCTCGCGCTTGAGAAACTCGAACAGCTCGGCGTAGAACACGCCGTCGCGGACGATCATGCGCTTCTTGGAGAGTGGGCCCATTTTCTCTAGGGGGAGGGGAGATGCTTCACAGAAGAATAAAGTGACTTCCCGGCGGTAGCGATCCAGATCATGTGACAGCGCAGTAGGGCGCATGTGTGTGTGTGTGTGTGCGTGCACAGCCACGACAAGCCGGCGGGAGGGGGGAGGGGGAGGGAGAGAGAGGCAGGAGGGTCGGGGGTGGGGCATGAAGAAGATAGTAACGGTAACTCAGTAAAGGCAAATCCTTCGCGATGCGCTTTGATCGCCCACGCCACCTCCGTGAAGAGGAAGGGAGAGGGAGAAGGGGGGAGGGGGCCGTACAGCACCTCCTCCTCCCCATCCCCAGTGCTCGTGGAAACGTGCCAGTCCCCCTTAGTTTGACTTTGCAAAGAACGATCCACAGAGAGTGAGGTGAGAAACAGTGAAGAGGGGGGGGGGCAAGAGAGGGCCATGACAGCCGACGGTGAGGGGGGGGGACTGTAGTTTAAAAAAGCAGCGGGGATTTTCCCTTTCCCAACGTGCCCTCTCGCCCTCGCTCAGCCACACATCAGGGGGGAGGTCAAACACACTACCCTGCCACAGGCACCATCGCCCGGTGCAAAGCAGCCGTAGGCGCACGCGTTGCGGCAATGCACCGACGCAGCCATCGGTGCACCGCCTCTGCCCCAAACACCCTCCACCCCCTCGGGGTGACACACACACACACACACACACACAAACACGCGCCATTGCCGTCTCTCTTCCTCTGCAAATTGAACGACAGCGCGGGCTGAGATGCGCATTACGATTCATAGCGATAGTGGGCTGCGCGCTCATACACGCCTACGCACACACGCATTCAAGCACTGAAACGAGAACAGCAGGAATGCGCAGGCTCGCTAGTGCTTGAGTTCTTCGTCCTCTGGGCAGTACACTTGACACCGCTTTAGCCGCTCGAGAACGGCGTCGATGTCGGTGACGTCATTGGCAGCCTTGCCGCGCGACGGGGTGGGCATCACAAAGCTCTCATGCACCTCCGAGATGGTGGTAGCCCAGCCATGGCGGGGAGGGGTAGCACCAACGTTGGCGACGTCAGCGGCGGCGGACGCCAGCGCACCAGTCGGTGGCGTCGTAGGTGCACCTGAAGTGGAGGTGCTCTGCCAGTGTTGCCTAGTCGGAGGCGGAGCTGACGAGTTTGAGCCTGGCGGTGCGTTGCTCTTGGCTGCAGGTGTGCTTAAGGCCGGCTTGCCAGAGAACCACCAGCTCCACAAGCCGCCACCCGCTTTCTTTGATGCTGCCTCACTCGCGTCCCGCCAGGCTGCACCGTCTTTTGGGGCCGCCTCACGGGTGTGCAGCCCTAACTCACTGATGCGCCGCTCTTCCTCTTGCTGACGGCGCTTCGCCTCCTTTGCTGTGGTCTTTTCCCGTTCCGACGCTGCCAGCTGCTCCTCGATCGTTGGCTTGTCTTCCATATTATTTGGGTATCCAGGGTGCCACCGACGCAGTACCACGTCAGGGGAGCAATCGAAGGCATCTTTGCCGAGCCGCTCATTCACCTCGTTGTGCATCTCACACACGTAGCGTGATGCGGTGAGCTTGTCGCGAACGTCTGGAGGGTGGTTGTGCACGTACTCTCGCATGTGGTAGGCACACCAGCTGCACGCGTACACGTGCGCCCACGACTCGATGAAGTTCTTCATCGCTGCCTGTTGCACGGCGGACGGTTTGTACGGGTAGACAGCGGCCGAGGAGTGAAGGATGTTCCACCCTGACACGCCCAGCTCTAGCGGCGTCGGGCACACACCAGGGATGGTAGTGAGACGCTCGCACCCTTCGCTGTTCGACATAGATGATTTTCACGGAACGAGAGCTGCGCCTGACTATGGCGATGTCCACCACTCGTTAGTGCGTGTGTGTATGTGTGCGCCTTGATGCGCTTTCCGTGCCTTCGTGATGGTATATAAGGAGGGGATAGTTAGGTCGGTGTGGGGGACGGTGATCGGTGACGGGGTAAGGTATGGTTTGCCCATGGCATGCTTTGGTGCCTTTTGGAGGGAGTGGGCGAGAGACTGAAGGTTGACGAGTGCAGACGGAGCAGAGCCTACCCAATTGAATAGACAAGGAGTGAGCGGGCGGCGGTGGTGGTGATTGGTGGGAGGGGGGAGGGAGGGAGAGAGTCGACCGAAAGAGCGACCCCGGAGGCTAACACCTCGGACACGTCGCTGTGCGCTCTTCTCGTGCATTATCTTACTTTTGTTGGCCCTTTTGGCTTCCTTCAGCGAAGGGGGGTGCGGGTGGGGAGGCTGCCGCCTTGCTGCCAGTCACGAACAGCCTCCCCACCCACACCCGCACCCGCACCCGCACCCACATCCACCCTGGGGACATGATGGATACAGAGTATCTTCTCAGGCACACTTCTCTCACTGCCACCACGGCTTCGCCCTTAAAAGCTTCCACTATGCTCATGGAGTTCTTACTGAATCGCCTTCATACGTGCCATGAGCTCCTCAACAGATGCACCGGCTGTGTTGACATACTTGGCTTCATCCGCGACATTGCGCTGTCTCCTGCAGTGCCGGCGTACGCGTACTCGAGTCCGCTCACGCCCTCCCCTTCTCTGCCCGGCAGGGCGGAGGTGGTGGTACTGCTTGCCTCGCCCGCAGCGGAGGAGCTGCCCACCATCTTACCGTGGACGACGAGCGAGTCCTTGCCTTCAGCCTCCACTGTGATACCCCACTCGGCCGCGCAGGCCTTCGCCCGCGCCCGCGCCGCCTGCTGCTCCTTCTCTGCGCGATCTGCACGGGCCTTGCGCGCGGCATAAAGCGGGTGCGCCGCCTCGCCCAGTGCCCGCACCTTCGCCGCGTAGGCGGCCTGTCGCTCCCTGCACAGCGCGTTGCTGCACTCCGGATTTGCCTTCAGCTCGACGCGAGGGAAGTGGTCGCGCATGGCGTCGTAGCCGATGTACTCGGAGACTTCGCCGAAATGCAGGAGGTACTTGAGCGTGTTCTGCGCCAGGAAGCCAGCGACGATGCCCATGGTGGTGGGCAGTGAGGCAGCGCAGACGCCCTCTCGCTTCGCCTCTGACAGGCCGGTGGCGACAACGAGCGGAGGACAGCACTCGTAGCACGGCGTGACGCCGGGCAGCAGCAGCTGAATGTGCCCGCTGACGGCGTTCTCGGCGACGCCACTCTCCATCCACGGCACCTTGTACGTCAGGCACGCGAGATTCACGGTGAGACGTGCCTGGAAGTTGTCGACGCAGCACAGCAGGAGATCGATTGGCGAGTTGGGAGAGACGCCGCCCTTTGTCAGTGAGTCCGAGAAGCGTTGCCATTGCTCTGTCGAGGTAACGTTGTAGGCGTGCGGCTCGACGACTGTGTCAGGGTTGATGTCCTTCAGTGTCTCCTTGGCGGCTTCCACTTTCTTCAGCCCCTGTTGCTCGGGGCGGTAGAAGAGACGATTCATGTTCGCCATCTCCACCGTATCGTAGTCGAAGAGAAGGAGTTTGCCGATGCCGCAGCGCGTCAGCATCTCCGCCACAACGGAGCCTACGCCGCCGGCGCCGATGATGGCGACCGCCTTATCGCGAATACTCTCATAGTCGTCCACGACACCCATCCGTTGCAGTGCCATCAGACGACTGTAGGGGTTGTCGTCGCGCACCTCGGCGCTGAACTTCCTCGGTGCTGGCGAGGAGGAGGACGACATTGCTGTGACGGAGGGGAGGGGGGGAAGTGGTGATTGACGATCGAGGCAAGACTGCGATGGCGACGACGGCTTGCGTTAGAGCAATACGAAGAAATAAAGAGAGCCAAAGTGACCTACGAAAGACTCGCAGGCGTTTGCGTAAGATGGCCGCGCACGCGTGTGGTTTGCTGACGATTTGTGTTCCGCCTGTCTCGTAGTGGAGAGGCTGACGGCAGCAGCGGGGTGGTGGTGGTGGATGCAGGGAGGTACGTGTGCACGCGCTTCTCTCTCTCTCTGTGTATGTGCGGTGCCCAGCGCGACGTACACGAGAGAAAAGGAAGAGGGCACGAAGAGGAGGGCAAAGTAAGAGGGCGCAGAATGGAGAGCCCAAGTGGCGGTGCTCAGCTGTGTGTGCGCTGTGCCGCTCAGGGGTGCCTACTCACTCCACCTGCAAATGTGGCTGGGGTGGTGGGGAGAGGGAGGGGGAGGGCAAAGACAACCACACTACACGAGGATGAGCACAGCAACGTCCTGCACTGTTGCAGTGCAGCCCAATCCGATGAGTCCCAGCCCCCTCACCGACCTCTACGAGTGCGGCGCTTGCGTGTGTGTGTGTGTGTGTGCGCGTCTCTGCATAGGTGTGCGAGCCATTCAGCTTGATGTGTGCAGTCTCACCTGAGAAGAGGCGATCGGGTGGTGGCAGAGAAGCAAGGAGAGGTGTGGGGGTGCGGAGCGGCAGGGATTAGCGACACTACCGCCGCCACGCACTCCTTCTCTGCAGCGCCATCGCTTGCCCGTCCGCTCCCCACTCACCCTCAGCGTGCTCATCATCGCCGGGTTAGTTCTGCGTTGGTCCTCACGACATGGAGGCGACACAGCTGGCGAGGAACTCGCGCAACTCAGCATCCTGCGCATCCTCCTCTTCCGCGTCGCCGTCCGCCTCATTCATGGAGGTGTAGGTGCGCACAAACGCGTCGAAGTCGAGCGGGTACATTGTGTTAAGAGCAGTGAGAGTTGTGGTGTGCGAGGACGAGATCGGCTGCTCCGCAGAATGCGCTGTGGCACCTGGCATGGTCACGGTGGAGCGCCCCGGCAGCGACGACGCTGTGACGCCCCTTGGGAGGTCAACAGCTTTGTGGGCCGCGTCACCACTGCCGGTATCAGCACTACGGGTGCTCGGAGTGTCGCCACCGGTCATGACCATCACCAACTCCGACGGGGACGCAGTCGGTCGCGGGGTCACATACGCTGAGTTGACGGTGCTGTTGCTCTCGCGAGACAGGCGCCCCACCATTCCACTACCTCTGGTGGCGGTATTGGTGCTCGCCAAAGTGGCCTCCACATGGGACAGCGTACCGCTGCTAACCAGCATACCATCGTGCTCCCCGTTCTCCCCCTCTCCGTACCCTGGTGTCGGCGTCGCGGCCACGGCAGCTTGAGCGGCACCGCCGCCCTTCGACGTTCGGTGGTGCATGCTGGTGCGAGGGGAGCTGGCTGCGGAGCTGATGGCGGTTGCCATGCTCGTGTCTGCGACACCGACAGGTGCGCCACCGGATCCAGAGGCTCTGCCGGCGCTTGGCGTCGAGTCCAGCGCTGCGACGTACAGAATGAACGAGATAAACGTTGGTGCAGAGGTGGGAGGCGAGTTGCTCGTCACCAACAATGGGCGTGCTGCCGCGCTACCAGTGCAAGTTAGGCTCTCGCGCCATTGCTGCACCTCCTCTGGTGTGATGCTCGCGATGATGAGCGGCACACCTTCCTCGCCCGTGAGGAGGTGCAGCTGGACACCGAGCTGCTCTGCTAGCCACGCAGCATTCTTGAAGGGTTTCACGTCAAACGTTTTGCTTGGCAGCGAAACAAAGTTCACTGTAGCGGTGGCCCATGGTGGGTGATCCGGGACAGAGACCGCAAAGTTGCGTTGGGGACGCTGCTGTTGTTGCTGCTGTGGGGTAATGGAGAACGGCGTTGGTGACACCTCTGACGGGCCAGCCTCCAGCTCCGTTGCCGCAGCGCCCGTGCTTGCCACCGGTGGTGAGGCAGTGGGTTCGAAGAAGCGGAAGAGTGTGAAGGTACTCTCGAACGCCGTCACCACCGTGGAGCTGCCGTCCGCTGCCCTGGTGCTACCCGAAGGTGCCGCAGCTGAGCCGCTCTCGCGACTGCTTGCTGCCGCCGCAGAGGATGACGATGATGACCCCGCCTGCCGCACCGAGCGCAGCTCCAGCCCGCCACTCTCTGGCAGCGTCAACGCACACTGATTCGCACTCGATGGCAGCGAGGCAAGAAGGCTGCCATATGTGCGGGCGTCTCCACAGACCTCAAAGCGGTAGCGCGACACGTCTGCGTAGACGCTGGTCGGCTCTCCTTCTGCTAGGCGGAGAAGAAACGTCTTGGTGAGGTTGCGCGCATAGGTGCAGTGCCACCGCACCACGTCCGCGTCCGCGCGACCCTTCCAAAGATTATGGTCAGCATCAGAGCTGTCCTTATCCGCGTCGCTCTCCGCCATTGCAGCCGCCGCACTGCCGGAGGACGCTGCGGTGCGGTACTGAAAGTCAAGGCTTTGCACGTTGTTGTGCTGCCGCAGTACTGTCGCGACGAGCGTCTTGGTGAGCAGACACAAGGAAGGGTTGGGGGTATCCAGGCTGCGGACGTCTGCATTACTCCCCGCGGCTGCATCCGGAGCTACAAGGCCGCTGCCATGATCAGCGCTGCTTCTGTGAGACGGGGGCTCCAGTAGGAAGCGGTCGAAGCAGCGCGCGTGCACCCTCACCGCCATGTAGCCATTGCGGCCCGGCGACACGGCACTGATTTCGATTCCGTCGCTCAGCCCCACAACGTACACGGCCTCACCGAGGCGACTGACACAGGTGAGAGCACTGAGGAGAACACGGATGTTCGGGCCACTCACCGTGAACTGGAGTGACATGCGCTCACAACAGCTCCCGCACAGGGTATTGTTGCTGACCTCAGCCCTTGTGTGTGCGTGCGTGTGTCCCTCTCTCTGAATATGTATGGATGGGCGTTGAGCTTCTCAACACTGCTTCTCTTGCTCTTCCGCGTCCTAGTAGTGAGGAAGGGGGGAGGGAGCTGCAGTTTCCTGTGAATGTTGAGTTGCTTCGCCAGCTTAGTTGCAGTCTCTGTCGCTGCTGGTGCGCTTGCGTGAAGGGGATGGGACCACTGTGTGGTGAGTCCTCAATAGGGCTAAAGTGGAATGCCCTTTCCGCGTTTGGTCTCTCTACACGGGTGTATCTCTCCGCGAGTGCGCGTTTCACCCCCACAGAGAGAGAGAGAGGGAGATCTACGCACACAGCAGTGCAGTGCCGCATCGGAGGGTGGGGGGGGTGGTGGGGCGGGCCGGATCGAGTGTGTGTGTGTGTGTGTGTATTGAGGTAAGGGCAGAGGCAGAGGGAGAGAAAGGAGAGGCGATGCGTGAAGCAAGAGTGAGGGAGGAAAGCCGACGCTGCAGCGTGCACCGGATGAGCGCCTGTACCTGTGCTCTTCTACGTGCCCCCCTCTTTCCTTTGAAAGCGTCGAGACACGCCCACGCGCGTGCAGGTTGGGCATGTCTCCTCTTGGCGCAATGACGTCTGCGGTGCCTTTCCTTTTCCATCTCTTTCAGTCAAGACGCACGCCAATGCCGACGAGGGCATCCACGTGCGGGCCCAGCAGAGGCGCAGGGGGTCTTGCAAGGCGCCCAGCAGCCTCTCGTGAGCGTGTGTCTGTGCTCATGCCTGTATAAGTGTGTCAGTGAGTGCGTCCATCAGCCTTGGCGGAAAGCGAACGATCACCGAACAAAACTACACGAAAGAATGGCGCTCCCCCCTCTTCCTCCACTGTGCGCAACAACACCACCCGCTAAAACATGTGTAGGGGAGGATGCGTAAAGACGCCTCCTTGTCTTTCTTGGTAAGTGCGCGTGTATGTGGAGAGGGGCTACAAGGCGAGAGAGAGAGAGAGAGAGTGGGAGGGGAGGGGGAGATCGCTCTGGGTGTTTGTGCTGTGCATGTACTCTCTTCCCTCCTCCCATGTACACTGGATCGACGGGAGAGAGGAAATCAGAGATGATACCGGTATTCCCCTGCCCTGGCGTAACTGACGGGTAGGAAGTGGTGGAGGCGTAAGCACACGCATAGCAGTGTGCCAGAGAAAGGGAGGAGGAGGAGGACTCACAATGCTCCCCACACCTTCCCAGCCATCTCCTTGCTATGGACACCACCAACGTTATCTGCAATACACTCAAGCACACGTCTCTGCCCGCTGCACCTCGCCTCGCCGCCTCTTAAGACAACCCCAACCCCGAGCCGAGCTGCAGAAGAGGGACTTTCTAAGATGCGGGAGGAGCGAGAAGGGGTGAGCGAGTCAGAGGATGCGTGCGTACATCGTACGATGCGGCAAAGACAAAGGATAGTATGAGCACGCGACGCCACTACTACTACTACTAGTGGTAGTGCGAGTGGAGAGGGGGAACAGTTGTGTAGCCACCGCCTTACGCATGCCAGCATGCCAGGGCACCGCCACGGGCAGCACAGAATGAAAAACCCAAGGCGAAACCCCAACAAGATGACAATGACCAAGCGACACCAACCACACACCACACAGCCCCCCAAACACCACACACTACACAACCCACCCACATCATCTGCGCTGACATTGTTGCCGGTTACTCGCGACTCGCACGCTCTTCATCTTCGTCCTCCATTTTCAGTTCTTGATAGACTTCATCTCGATTGCTGGTCCAACGCGCTTCGTCGATGGAGACGACAAGCGCTTGATCTCCTTCGATGCCAGGCCAGGGTTGAGGAACTTAGGGCATGTGATGGTGCAGTTGAAGATGTTGTGGCACATGTTCACCAGGCTACCTGTCTCGAACAGGCGCACACGCTCGTCAAAGTCGCGGTCGAGGGGCTCGACGAGCCAGCGGTACGACTGCAGAAGCACAGCGGGACCTAAGAAGTGTTCGCGGTTCCACCAGTACTGCGGGCAGGAACCGGTGCAAGAGGCGCAGAGCACGCACTCGTACAGCCCCTCGAGGCGCATGCGGTTGCTGGAGTCGACCTTTTCCTTCAGGTACCACCGATTCACCGTATAGTTTGCGTTGGGGGCGCGACGCGTGATGAGGTGCATCGCCGTTTTGCTGTTGTCCTTTGCCGTGTACAACTGTGGCGCCTTGGTCGTCGAGTTCTTCATGAGGTGGTGATACATGTACAGCGGGCTGCTGTAGTTCACCAGTTGACCGGGGAGAGGTGCGGACGGCATTTCTGTTCTGCGTGTCAAGCGTGTTTGTCTTCGCTTCTATAGTGTGACTGTGGCAGCGGCGCGTGTGTGTGTGCGTGTGTAGAGGAGGGGAGGAGGTCAGTTCAGTGTACTTCATTGCAGACACACTTCTTGTGTGTGTGTCTGTGTGGGTGGGTAGTGGTGTGCGCGCCAGCTGTCGTCTCGACTGGGGCTATTAAGTCCGCCTCCACACTCGCCTCTGGGATCCTAGAAGGCCACAGGGGATTGGCAGGGGGTGAAAGGAGGAGGAGGAGGAGGGAAGAGGGCACTAGCAGCCCCTCCTTCCGGAAAGAGACAAAGAGGAAAAGGCACAGCGATGCAAATGCTCCCCTGTGTTAGGTGGTGTCTGCTCGGCTTCACAGAGTGGCCTCTCCCCCCGCGCCACCCGGGCCCTTCTGGGGTTGCTGGACGCCTTGCTTGTCTGCTGTGTCTTTGCCAAGTGGTCGAACAGAAGTGTATCAAACGAGAAACGAAAACGAGGAAAGGAGTCAGAGAGAATGAGGAGGCCGGCGAGACGGCGGGCCACACCACTCGTCCTCCTTGAAGCTGCTGCTGCCGGTGCTGCTGCTGCTGCGCGCGTGTGTGTGTCTGCATGTGTGCCTATACGCGCAGTACAGCACGGAACATCGACAAGCGCCCGTCGAGACTCGAAAACCGCGCACTCGATCGCATACGCAAACGAGCTTAAACCCACGTGCGGAGAGAGGGAGAGTGAGGAAGGGAGGGAGGGATACTGCTATGTGCACACCTGTCTTACCAGTTCCAGCGGTGCGGCGCATCACCCGGCTTCACTGTGAAGACAGAGCGCAGGTAGCCGGCCTTCTCCTTACCCTGAGCGTCCTTCTTGATGGCCGCGACGAGAGCGGCGTCGATCTTCTTCTGCAGCTGGGCGCGCGCATCCGACACAACGGTCTTCTTCTCCGCCTTGGTGGTTTTCTTGGCAGCCTTCTCCGCCTTAGCCTTTTGCTTATCACCCATGAAGTCTCCTTCGCACTTGGTCGGCTTCTCCGCCTTGGGGCGCAGAAACACCTCAGGGGTGATGGACGACGTGTCAACGCTGGAGATATCGATCTTGGTGCTCGTGGCGATCACGTAACGGGAGTCGATGCGGCGGATGGGGACGCCGTTATACTTCATCGGGCCGGACACGACCAGCGGGCCGTTGTGCGGCAGCTGCTTCAGGATCACGGCGCGGCGACCGCGAAAGCGGCCGGCGAGGATGATCGCGATGGCGCCAGGGACACAACTCTTGCGCAGGGTCGTGTACTCAGGGCTCTTGCGCGACACTTTCTTCGCGGCCTTCCTCTTCGCAGCGCACTTGACAGCGGTGGCCATGCTTGGGAGGCTCTCTGGGGCGGAGGGGAGGGGGACTATAGGTTTTGTGTGAGTACCTCGCTCTGTTGTTCGTGTCGTGTGCATAGAGGCATCATCAGTGGAGCGATTAAAGGTGGTGGTGGGGGGAGGGAGGAGGAGGAGGAGTGTGGTGGTGGTGGTGCGTGGGCAAGTGAGATGGGCCGAGAAGAGTGAACTTCGAAGATGGACACTCTGAAGAACGTGGAGAAGGCATGAATGGCTCCTGTGCGTGTAGCTCTTATAGGCTCACTGGCATCACCACGCGTGTGTGTGGGGAGGTCCGACGCGCGCAAGGGACGCGTGTGTGGGGAAGATGGAGTACACCCCTCGAGTGTACACCCAACAGGCGTTCCTCCGTCGACCGGCAATGCCGCAGATGCATTTGTTTCTCGCTTGCTGAGTGGCTTGCGACGTTATGTCCTGTGAAAGAGATGAAGGAAACGCACATCACACATCACACATTACACATCACACAAAGAGGGAGGGAGGGAGGGGGAGGTGAGGGGAGGGGAGGGGAATAAATACGACTGTGTCCCACAATAGCGGTAGCGACAGCGGCACAGTGCAGTATATGTGGTGGTGATGGTGATGGTGATGTGTGTGTGTGTGTGTGTGTGTGATGTGTGTGGAGAGCGAAGAGAGAAAGTACGGCGCACGTTTGCGCACGATTCGTCAGCCACAGCGAGGGCAACTTTGCCGTATAGGGCGAGAAATGCTGAGAGAGAAAATACGAAAAGTGTTGCGGATGAAGGGGAGTTAGTGTAGTCGTGGGTCGCAGTTGCAATGGTGGTAGCTGCACTTGTGGAATTATCCACCCACACACACCCACCCACCACACACACACACACACCCACACACACCCACCCACCCACACGTATACACACACCCCTACGGAAAAGGTTACCAGCGATCGTACCACGTCCACGTCTGGGTCCCCTGTAGGGATGGCTGTTAACCCATCATTACTTTTCCACTGGGCACCGGGTGGCGAAACAAGTAAGCAGAGGACCCCCTCGTCTACATCACTGCGGACTGTCCGGTACACCCAACGGACACCAACGTTATCGCAATCCATATGTGCGTGTCGGTGCCGCTTCCGTTCGTTTCACCAATCCGCGCGCATGGCGCGCATCGCACGATGGTGGTGCATCGTCCATTGCACCTGAGAAGGTCAAGCAAAACGAAAAACAAAAACGAATATTACATACTCTCTGTACGTGCGTGTGCGTGTGTGTGGGGGGAGGAGGGGGGAAACAACAGGAAATTAAAAGCTACAACCCAGAGAGGGAGAGAGGATGAGGGGGGGGAGAGCGAAGCGCCCGGCTCCATAGTTGAGGGAAGAGGGGAGGGGGAAAGGAGGCCACGGCGCGGTCGATGTATCCTCTGGCACGGTGCGGTATCGGAGGGGTCTGGTGGGGAGGGAGAGCCGAGGGGTAGAACCATACCCCGAACACGCATTTGCCCGAGTGCCGTGAGCTTAACGAGGCACAGGACGAAGCTCATAGATCCACAAAGTGAAGAGAGGAGGGCTCCTCACACACACAGACACGCGACCAAACGAGAAATAGGCTGAGAAAGAGAAGGAAGGAAGGAAGGGAGGGAGGGAGGGAGGGAGGGGGTATGGGAGGAATGTGTGCGCATTGTCGTGAGCGTTTTTTTATTCCCCAATGCGGCATCTCTCACTCTGCTGCTTCATATCCTTTACGCGAACGTCGCCGTGAGGAGGGGGAGCAGGTGTGACCCACACACACACACACACACACGCACGCACAGGCACAGGCTTCTGTATATGTAAGAGAGTCAACGGGAAAAGAGGAAGGGGAGGGGAGGGGGCAGGAGAGAGAGAGAGAGACAGACGGCCTGGTAGGAAAGCAACGAGGCGTGAAAAGCACTACACCGAGGAGTAGAGGCCGTGGCGTTCGGAGTGTTGGTGGTGGCTGTCCACGGAAAAGTGCCCAGAAAGAAAGAGAGAGAGAGTGAGGATGGCAACAAAGGCGAGCCTGGCATAGTCTGGGAAGCAAGCAAGACGCTGAGCGCCGCACAGGAGCGTCGCAGAGAGGGAGACTTCGCGGTGGCGGCGGGCGTAAGTGAGTAAGGAGATTGGTGCCTACATGGGTGGAGGAGGGTCGCTTTCTCACCCTTCATATTACCATTACCAGGATTACTGAACAACAACAACAGCAGCAGCAGCAGCACACACACACACACACACAGAGGTGCCAGCAACTCTGGGCGTATGCGCGTGCTTACCTGTGTGTAAGCAACAACGCCATAGATGGTGGGTATGCGGGGGAGAGAAGTGGGTTGGCTGCGTGTGACGTGCTCAGCAAGTTCACACGTGCGTGTGCTCTTCCCCAAGCTAACGCTGCCAAGAAGCGGACCATAACCTTTCCTAAAGCTGAGACTGGTGACCAGCATATGAGTCGCATTTCAGCTACTCTTTACCTTCCTCCTCTTTGCTCGGTCCCGTTTGCCCGCCATCTGTTGCTCGCGCAATCCGCCCTTCATGCGGTGCACGCCTCCCCCTCCCCCAACGCTGTTCTGAAGCGGGACTGAAGGGATGGGGAGCGGGGGAAGAGGAGAGGCTGGAAAGGATGGCGGTGGAATAAGCTGACGGGATGCCTCATCATTAGCCCTGCCTTCCCCCCTCTACTTGGCCCACTTTGCCACGTTGGTGTAGACCTCAGTCATGTAGCGGAAGAAATCGAACTCGTTGCTGTCCACACCAGTCTGATAGACGTAGCGAGAGGCCAACCACATAGCGCAGATCGCGTGCTGGTAGTTCTTCGGCACGCGCTTCAGCATCACATCCACCGGCACCACCTCTTTCAGAGTCTTTGGCGCGTATTGTGCCATCACATAGCGGACCAGGTCGTCGTTCAGGAAGATGTCGCTGCTCAGGATGTTGGAGCGGATCTGCACGTTCTTCTTGCTCAGCGCATCAGCGATAAGCGTCTTGGACTGGTGCGGGTCCTTCTCCCACTCGCGCCAGATGGCGTTGAACTCGAGCTTCGCGTTCTCCTCAATCCGGTCCAGGATCTCTTGCACATACTTCTTGTAAAACTCCGGTGCATCCACTGCGCTTTTGGCGGACATGTACTTCGCATGCTCCTCGTCCGAGAGACAGAGCCCGGCAAACACCTCCAGCGAGGAGGATGTCACGCCACCCTTGTTCGCGGAGGCATCTTTGATGAGCGTGACACCGCACTTCTCGAGCGCCAGACGGGCGTCCTGCGAGATGAACAGGTTGGCACCTTCTACAATTATCTTGAACTTGAGCTGCTCTGGCGACAGGTTCGCGTACTTGTCGCTCATCATGGACTCACCGTCCGCGTCCGGGACCTTGAGGAACCTGCCAACGTTTTCGAGTGTCACGCTGCGCGGGCGGCCGCCGCACGGCACGAAGATGTCCGCGTCGGAGTACTTGAGGAAGTGGAACTCATCACGCAGGCGAGCTCCGTCCCCAATGAGAGTGCCGTCGGGCAGCCTCACATTGCGGTCCTCCGTCAGCACCAGGAATCCCTCCGGCGACAGCTTGCTCCGGTCGAACTGGCGCAGCGGCAGACGGTGGTGGGCGAGGCGGGCAAGCTCCTTGCGGTCGATACCCTTTGGGTCATGGAGCGAGGCCGAGATGTCCACCATGCCGATCATCTTCTCCTTGCTGTGCAGCACTTCGTTCGAGCCAAGGTCGCCATCCGGTCCGCCGGTCTGGAACTTGCGCATCTCCGACTCCTTGAGCCCGAGCTTCTCGTAGATGGATGTCACGTAGGCTCGCACGCTGTGCGTTGTCATGCCGTACACGTCGTGCGGGATGCCGCCAAGCTCGGGGTCCTTGCCCGTCGTGAAGGACTTCCACGCCTTGTAGCCACGCCCCTTGCTGTAGAGCGCGCCAGCGGCCGGGAAGGTGCCGGCGGTGTTCTCATCCGGGCCGAGGAAGATGATCTCCTCCGACTTGAGGCTGTCCACGACGCCCTTTTCGCCAGGGATGATTAGGTCGAGCATGGCATCGACGTACTGGAGGAAGATGTGCTTGCAGCGAGCCTCATCGAACTTGTTCAGGTAACGGCTGGAGACGAGAATGGTCCCCTTGCTGCCACCTTCCGGGATGTCTTTGTTTTTCAGCAGCTGTGTGTGGGCGAGGTTGTAGTTCTCCTGGAAGACGGAGCGCTTGTTCTTGCGGTAGTCGCGCTCCTTGCAGATGATCATGCGCACACCGCCGCGCGCAATGTCGGTGAAGCGGATGTGGAAGCCACGCCACTGCCCGCCAGCGAAGAGAAACACACCGTGCGGCACACGCGGGAACTCGAGCTCCTTTAGAAACGTCGGGTCCAGCCGAAAGGCGAGTGCAGCCTTCTCCGTCTTGCAGAAGTTATGCTTGATGATCACCTCGTTGAACTTGAGGAAGCTCATGAAGAGGGTGCGGTCGTACTCTGGACGGTCGTCTTCGCGTAGGCGGTGTGTAATCTTCTCAGCAATGGCAGCGCGGCGCTCGGGCGTGGAGCCAAGTCTGAAGTCGTCGTAGATGAGCTTCACAAACTCCGGGTAGAGGGCGATGACGGAGCCGGTGTAGCGCTCCGACATGACTTCCTGCGTCAGAGAGCCGCGCAGGTTGTTCAGCCGGTTCACGCCATTCGGCTCCTTCGCCAGGATCGCCTTGAGGTGACGGTAGTCGTCTGTCGTCGGGCTTGGAGTGAAGTACATGGCAAATATGACGGCTGCGTCGATAAACACCGTCTCCTCGCATGACAGCGCGCCGGCTTCGTGCAGGCACGTGAGGGCTTTGAAGGGGCGGTTCGGCAGAAGTCCAACCAGCGAGGCACGCTCCTCTATCTGATCAGCCGTCGCACCATGGATCTCAAATCCATACACCTGCACCCCGTTCGAGAAGCTGTAGGAAACACTCGTCATGACCTCAGCCCCGGCGATCTCCTGAAAGATGGACAGGAGCGAGGCGACATAGTTCGTGCGCTCGACCATGGTGGCCATCGTGAAAGACACGTGGCCCTTCTTGATCTCCTCAACGTGGAAGAGCGGGAACACAGAGCTGAGCTGGCGGCGTAGCAGGCCACGGATAATTTCCTTCTGCGCCTCTGTCATCTGCCTAAATGCCGTGTGCGTCGGCAGTGCTGGATTTTTGGGGTTGACGTGCTCCTTCTCGACCCCGCTCTCGATGAAGGTCTCGATGGAGGCGGTGTAGATGGCAAACTTGCGGTCTTCGCTGACGTAGTGGTGTGTGTTACTGCCGAGGTTGGGGTCGTCGTTGAGGGACACGAACTGCGCCATCTTGCGCAGCATGCGCAGCTTCTTCTGAGGCTCATTGTAGCAGATGTAGAAGGCGGTGCGTTGGCTCTCGTGAACGTACTCAAAGGAGTCACCCATGCGGAAGCGCGCCTCCGCTGTCAGCAGGCCCTGCACGTGGTCAATCATCTCCGCCTGTGAGAAGTTGTGTGTGTAGCTCGACTTCTCGAGTCCACTCACAAAGGTGTTTGTGAGAGACTCGACAATCTTCTTGTCGAAGACAGCCTTCGTCGTCACAGCCTTGATGATGGCATCACGGTCCACCAGCGGTGGCACGGTTGCCGAGGAGGCAAAGCGGCACGGGCTAGCGAGCGAAGGAGCACCGAGCAGTGCCACAGCGGTGATGGCGTGATTAGTCGGGAGGGCACGGCCACGGAGGCTGGCCATGGCCTGGGACACAGTGTGGCGCATCATCTTGCTTGGGTTTGATTTCAAACGCTGTGTTGTTCCGAGAGGCAGTCTGATGCTGAAGGAAGAAAAGAAAGCGCGCGCTGTACTACGTGGGCAATCACCAACTTCGAGAGGGAGATGTGGAGGGCGTGGGTGTGAGGAGGGGAGGGGAGGGAGGGAAAGGCTACAAAGGAGGTCGTTTTGTACGTTTAGGTAGGGAGTTGCTCTAGCGGAGAAAGACACGCACACACACACCACACACACGCACCACACGCACACACACACGCAGGGAGGGAGGGAGGGAGGGAGGGAGCTGTGAAGTGTAGATGACAACAACGCCAAATGATGTTATTCCTGATGGATCACTTGACTTGTGTTTACTTTCTCGTTCTTCTCTGCGTGTTGGAGGGAGGGGAGAGACTCTGGCGAGGCCTTGGCGAGAGCGAGAAAGACACCAAACAAGAACAGCAGAAACGACGAACACAGGGTGACGTGGAGGACTGCGACAGACAGATCGGAGGACCGACACGGGGCGAACACAGAAGGGGAGAAAGGAAAACAAGAACGAGAAGCAACGACGACAATGCTCAGACCCGCGAAGACGCACCGAAGTACACCGAAACAGAAAGCGAAGCAGATGAACAGAGAGGGAGAGAGGGAGAGCCGAAAGAGAGAAGAGGAATGGACAAGCGACTGCTAAAGCGCGTTTTCCTGTTTACCAGTGAGGTGCTCTTTTCGACTGCGCTTTTCTTTTATAAAGCGAGAGAGAGAGAGAGGGGGTGGGTGGGTGGAGTGGGGGAGGGAGGCAGCACGTCGTCACACACACACTCACACACACACACAGACACAGACAGACTACCTCTGCGTTTTCCGTCGATTTTATCTCTTCTTTGCTCTGGTGAAGTTTTTACAATTCATTCACAGGTCTACGCGCGTGCGCGACAAGGTGTAGGTGCTCGATGCCGTTGTGTTCTCCGCTTTCTTCTAGTTGTTGCTTCGCCTGCCGGCCATTCAACGCTTTCAAGTCGAGGCGCGTGCGTCGCTCGCTCTCTTGCTGTGAGTGAGTGAGTGAGTGAGCTGATTTCCTCTTCTGCTTCGTTCTGCGTTGCCGTTTTTACCGTTTTCCGGCACCCGCACGAGACTTGCTTGCGTGCGAGTGCGTGTGTGGGGTCAACACAAGAAGAGCGATGATGGGGGATGAGTGGGCTTGACAGCGCTTGCGTTGGGAATCAAAGAGGGTGCACGGGAGAACAGCCGCACCGGAGCACTGCACTGAAGAAAGAGCCACGCTGCACACAAGAGACGCGAGAGAATACTGAGATGCAGAGCAAAGGAGAGAAAATACAGGAAGCGAGAGGGGGGGGGAGAGCGAGAGAGAAAAGAAAGCTTAACTGCTACACCGATACACAATGTGAGGCGGGTGTGGTGGTGGTGGTGGCACGAGTGGAGCGGAAGTACGCCGGCGAGTAGAGAGGATAGAGGGAAGAGAGGGCAGTGATGAGCAGCCTAGTGGAGGCACACACATCGGTCACGATGTGGTGGGTGGCGCGAGAGAGGGAGAGGGCATAGACCCAAACACGCGCACAAGCACACAACCATACGTCGGTGGAGGGTGCTGTGTGTGTGTGTGTGTGGGAGAGAGAGAGGGGGGGATGAGCAGCAGCAGTAGCGCCGCCTCTGTGTCTTTTGATTTTCGTTTCTCCTCTCTGTGTTTGTGTGAGATTTGCTCCGTCTTTACTTTCCCATCTTTAAAGCCGTGGCGTCACCACGGTAAGACGAGGTTCCAAGTTAATCGTAGCCGCCGCCACATGTTGGCTGTGCACCCCCCCCGTTGCGTGTGCGTGGAGGTGCGCCAGCAGTGGAAGATGCTGTAGAGAAGGCGCGGCGGAAATGAAAGCAACGTCATTGAGGAAGGTTGCACGCGCTGATAAAGCCGCATTCAGTGGCATATCACTGCGGTGAGATCGACCCCAAAGTGGAGTTACGCTCTGATCGCTACTGCGCCCTCTGCAGTCGCCATCGGCACACCGATCCCTCCCCCTCTTTGTTTTCCCAGTGGAGTTGGCAGTCGGTGTGGAAAAGAGAGGGCCCGAGCGCGGCCACACCTCTTCAACTCTCCGTTGCGCGGCCTTCTCCTCTACACTCTTCCTCAGTGAAGGGGAGAGGGCCCAGGGTGTTAACGGTACTACCCGCAACAGCGAGTGCGCACAACGTCCGCGAAGAACAGCAACAGTAGCCAAACAGCCGGGCAACACACACCCACACCCACACAGAGACACACTAGCGCAGGCTCACGACTTGCGGTTCATCACCATCAACAGCGCATTCGCGAGTGCGTCGCGCGCGGGCGAGTGGTGCAGCTTGTGCAGTGACTCGATCCCGAGCCGGCAGTGTTCGTCCGCGCGCTGTATTGCCTCGGCCACTGCACCTTCTTTTTCCATTGCCTCCAGACAGTACTCGACATCACCCAGCTCGCTAAAGCGGCGTCGCACCATCTTATCCACCTTCGCGTTGCGCTGCGCCACGAGGAGCACCGGTATCGTCGCGGTGCCTTCCTTCATGTCGGCCAACTTCGGCTTTCCCATCGTCTTCTCGTCGCCGGTGATGTCTAGGCAGTCGTCGAGGATTTGAAAGGCAATGCCAAGGTGCCTGCCAAAGTCGAATGCCGTCTGTTCCAGCGCCTCATTACCCGGGTCCACTAGCACCGCTGTGGAAGCGAGCGAGTTGGAGATGAGGGACGCCGTCTTGCAGAAGCTCTTCTGCTCGTAGCGAGGGATGTCGAAGCAGCCATCCATCTGAAGGAGCTCCCCAGACATCAACTCCTCCAGCGCTGTCGTCATGAGAATAACGATGCGCGGCACCTGCAGCGTTGCAATATAGAAGGATGCGCGGGCCAGAATGTAATCACCGGCGAGCACCGCACGCTTCGTGTCGTAGACCTTGTGTAAGGCAGGACGTCCACGGCGCATGTCGCTGCTGTCGATGACGTCGTCGTGCACAAGCGAGGCTGTGTGGATGAGTTCGGTGACCTCTGCTAGCCGTAGGAAGGGCAGAATGGTGCCTGGCGTCACCTCGTCCAGCGATCCGATCGGCTCCTCAAGCAGACGGCACTCACGTCGAGCGGCAGCATTGCATGTGCCATGAGAGCCACCAGCGCCGGACGCATCAGCTTGCCGCCCGCAGCCAGCGCATACTTGCCGGCATGATCCAGCACTTCGTTGTTTGTGTTCGCCACGAGCGACTGAATGTGCTCCCTGACAGCGGTTATCTCGCGATGCACTAGGGCAAAGGGGCGGCCCTCCGACGTGAGCGCCTTGCTACCCTGCGTCTGCGCGGCTGTGCATAGCCACCCAAGAGAACGATGAAGCATTTCTTCTGCCTTTCTTCTCTTGCTTGGCTTGGGGATCTGAGCCTCGTGTGTGCGTGTGTGACCACGTGTGTGTGTGTGTGTGTGTGTTGAGCCCAGCCCGGCGGCGAAGATGTGCTGTGCAACGACAGCGTTTGCAGTCTACTCAAAAGATTAAGCGCGCACGCAGAGAGGGAGAGGGGTCGAGTAAGTCAAGGGGAAGATGAATGGCGCAGTGATGATGGTAGCGGTACCATCTAAGAACAAGAAAACCAGCAAGTAAACAACTGCGTGCGTGTGCGTGTGTGTGTGTGTGAGCAGAGGTGTCGTGTAATGGCAGGCTGTGCTGTTGGGTAGGGCGCAAGAGGCACTAACTGTAGTAGAAGTGGCTTATAGACGATAAGCAATCGACGCACACGCACACACACGCGCAGACATGCAGCTGCCAAAAGGTCCACACGATGAACCAAATCGAAGATTACGTATGCCTACCGCGAAGGGAGAAAAGGACGCGCACGTGGCAGCAGCAGCAGCAGCAGCAGCAGCACCTGCAGGAGGCTGAGGTGTCATGTTGTGCCATCAAAGCACTCATCACGCAGGCAGACGGAGAGGGGGAGGGAGGGAGCGGTAGAGGGGAGGGGGGGGGGGGAGCGGTAGAGGGGAGAGGGGGCCCAGCCAGAAGAGCGAAAGGGGGATGTGGTGTCGGCTAAGCGGTGGTGGCCCTGGAAGAGATTGGGAGGAAGAGAAGGACACGGTGGACTGCGGAGTGCATCATCACCGTTTCCACATCCACTCGCCGTTGCTTCCACAGACGTCGACTTCTCTCTCAGCTGCGCTCTCGTTGCTTTTTGTTTTCAGGAACAAAATTTTGACACCACACACACACACACACACACGCACACACACACACACACACACCGAAGCAACTTCATTTGCCGCCTGTCATCATCGGCGCGAACGCATCGATGAGGCTCTCGTCTGCGCTCATTTTCTCTCCTCATAAGCGTTGCTTCTTCTTGACAAATTGGTTGAGCTCGAAGCTGCTGCTATCATAGTCGTCATCGTCGCCGGCACTCGCTTCGTCGTCCTCGCGCAGACGAATGCCATCGTGATGCCGCGGTTGCTGCCCCTCCGCTTCGGCGAGTGCCTGCATCTCACGTTGAATGCCCTCGTTGCTGATTACCGCACTCGCGAAAACGCCACCGCGCACGGCGGGCTTCCGGTAACCGCCCACGGTGCCGTCGCCGTCGTCATCGCCGTCATTGCCGGTTGCTTGACCGCCGACTCCTCCGAGTGCCCCTTGCTTTTCCGTGAACAATGGCGCCGCTGTAGGGTCGGCCGATCCCGCAGCACCGCTGCTGCTCTTGGAGTATACAGAAGCCTCTTCCACGGACCGTAACAGCTGCTCATCCGCCTCCAGATCCTCTACAGTGATATTTAGCCTCGTGGCGGCCCGCTCGCGCAGACGTTGCTGCTGCTTCGCAAGCTTCTCTTGCTCTCGCAGCTCTCGCTCCAGGCGTATGCGCTCCATCCGCTGCTCCCGCGTCTCCCTGCGCTGGGCATGGGCGGCGAGCTCAGCCGCCTTCTGCTCGAGCAGTTGACGCGCTTTCTCTGCCTCCGCTGCCTCCAGTGCGGCCTGCCGGCGCTCTTCCTCCTCTGCTTTCGCTCTCTCCTTCTCTGCCAGCTCCGCTGCCACCTCCTTCGATGCTTGCTGCATTGCCACCGCCAGGTCCATCACGGCGTCACCCATGCCACCGTCGGGATCTAGTCGGTCATCCTGCTGTTGGGCAAGACGCTGCTCCACTGGAACGATGAGCTTCTTCCGATTCTGCCAGTTGCTCACGCAGAACGGGACCACTACCTTGCGTCTATTGGCCGAGGCGGCGTCACCACCACCGGCGCTGTCCTCGGAGACCGCCGCCAGCATCATTGATGAGGACGATGTGCTTGCAGCTAGTTCGCTGGATGCACTGCCGCTACTGCCCACCTGCTGCCTCTTATTGTTGCCGCCGCCGGAGCGCAGCAGCAGTGCATCTGTAAAGAGGGACTTCTTTTCTTTGGTTGGCGAGCGCACAATGGGGCCCGGGTCGCTCGATGCCCCATCAATGCCGGTGGAGCTGCTGCCCACCGCCTTGATTGTCAGCGCAAGCGCCTCAGCGTTTGGCTTGTTTGATTTGGAGCGGAGACGGCTCTGCACGATGAGGCTGTGACTGTCAAACACATCTGTTCTCTGGCGAGCCGCGGCCAGGGTTTCTTGCAGCACCTGTGCAGTACGCGTTGTTGTCTCTTCAGGTGTTTCCCCGGCTGTGGAGGGAGAAGCAGAAGCGCCACAGCTCAGCGCAGAAGTCGATTGCGGGACAACAGTCAGCGCCTGCACAGTGAATGGTGGTAAAGGGGAGTTGGCTGATGCCGATGGGCTACTTCTGCTTGCCGACGCCTGGGAGAGAGCCGCGGCGGCAGCGGCGAGCACAATGGCGGGTGCGCGCTGTTTCCCCATGCCATGCGGGTATTGGATGAATGGGCAGTCCGCAAAGGATCCGCCATCGTAAAACTGAAGATTCATCACAGCGCGTGCCGGCGTGTGCGTACGGTTGTACGTATTGGATCCTACGAAAGATTAGCGAGGTGTCGCGAGCACTGAAGCTGTGCACGTGCGTTGCTCAGAGGAGGCGGTGTGGAGGGGGAGGGGGGGGAGAGTACAGCAAAGACACTTTTGGAGGCGATAGGCGTGCTTCTAGAGGTGTGTGGCTGTGTCCACCCAATCGCCCTTGGTATGATTAAGGGAGGAGGAGGTGATAACTTCCGGGGATGGGGGGGGAGGAGAGCCGGAGGGAGAGGGGCGAGGGAGGGAATGATTGAAAACGAGGAGAGGGAACAAGTGGCCACAATGCTTCCCTCCGCCTCCCCTCTCCACTTCGCTGTTTTCCCTTGTACTCGATGTGCCTCCCAAACGAGTCTGCCTCGTCCTTCCCCCTCTTTAGACCTCACCACTGCCACCCGCCGTTACCGAGTCATTTGGCACGCCTTCCCTGGAACCGACCGCGCCTCCCATCACGGGAGGCTGATGCATACAAGTCAAGCGAACACAGGAAGAGGGAGAGACACACGCCCCCCTCCCCCCCCCCAACACCCACAGAGACACAGGCAGACAACGACTGGCCGAACAAGATGCTTTGGGGAAAGGGAGGCAGGTGGAAATCACGAGGAGGTGGATGTGCTCGGCGTTTTGCTTTGCTCGCGTTGCGTCTCACTCTTCTGGTGTCTTTGGGTTACCTCTAGCGGAGCAGCGTAGGCACACTTCAGGATAAGGAAACGAAGGACAACACCCCACAATTGCCCACTAAAAAGCGCTTGAACGCACACCCGCTACACTCACCAGCAGGCGCCGATAACGTCAGCACCGGGTAATTCTCGCTTAGGCACATGCGCACATCACGCAGTATGAAGGTTGGGTGAGAGGGAGGGAGGACACAGGCACCGAGAGAAAGAGGCGTGATGGGTGATGGGTAGGACAGGAGGACGCAGTATACACGTGGAAAGCGCACCTGCTCCATCTACGATCGCTACCCTTCTCGCTTGCCTCATGTGGCCTCCTGTGATGCCCCCCACCTCCGTCGTCATGGCCGACATCGTCCACATCTCACACCCGAGGCGCACACATGACTCTCTTCTCAATGCTTCCATTTCCGGTCATATCGCGTCAGCTCTGCCCGCACCCCCGGCCCTGCCACAGACACCCTCCACCCCCTCGGGGTGACACACACACACACACACACACACACGCTCCCCACGCCAGTGGGCAGTGAGGGCCGGGCGAGGTGCATTGGGGTCGCGCTGGCACTCTGCCCATCGCATGGATGGGCACAAGCGGGTTCGCCACCGCAGGCCGCTCCGACGCAGCGCCGTCCAGGACTCGACCGCCGCCATCCGTACGGAGAAATCGCTCGGCCCTCCCCCGTGCCACAGGCACCTGGCCCTGTCAGCACCAGAGGTGGTCCGGCATTGGCAGAGAGGGATGGGCGCGGTGGGGGGGCTGCTTGGCTTCCCCGCACCGAGTGAGGGGGTGCTGGGCCCTGGGATACCGCGCGCACTGAGGTGTGTCCATTCCTCTTGGCATCAGGGGAATCCCAGGCAACAAGGGAGAAACAGAAGTACGCGGGTGACCGGAAAGCAACGCCCAAACCCAACACGACCTCAGCGCCAATGGAGAGAAAAATGCGAGCGCGTCAAAGAGCGAGACACGTGTACAGGGAGGGGATGGTGATGGTGGCGGTGGTGGGGTGCATCCGTGCCGCCCGCCCGCCCCCCCTCTCCCTCTCTGTACTAAGCTCCTGACAGCGCTGCGCGCTTGCCGCGATGGGGCAACCAGCTCAACAGAAGAAAAACGAATGCCTTCCATAGCGAACCCGCAAATCCGCAGAGGAGCCCTCTAAATCACCAAAGACAATGGAGGAGGTCAATAGCGACGACTACCCGGCAACCCGCCATCCCCTCTCCCTCTCCTTCGGTGAGGGCCTACCGATGTATCCTCAGCGCCTACCCCCGCTCCTGATCTCGCACAGTCGCACCCCCCTTTACCTCCTTCCCTCCACTCTGTACGTGCCCCTTCCACTTCTCATTCATGGCCGCTGCAGCTCATGCCCCAATTAGATAAGCATCGCGCTGAGAAGGACGCGGAAGCAATAGGGGAAGTGGGGGTGGGGGTAGGTAGGCCGAGGCCAGGGAGAGGCACCCCGGACAGAACCGCAGAGCAACATTACGAAGCCTGTGGAGACTCTAAAAGGCTGATAAGCGTGCGCGATACACAATAGCTGGCGTCGGCCCCCTACACCGTGCTGAAGTAGCCCTCAATGGACGCCTGTCGCTCTGGTTTCATTGTGGGCTCGCCCTTCTTCCAGTTGGCGGGGCACACCTCGCCGTGCTTCTCCACGAACTGAAAAGCCTCCAGCAGGCGCAGCACCTCCTCCACGTTGCGGCCCACCGGCATGTCGTTGACGGTGATCTGGCGCAGGATCCCCTTGGGGTCGATGATAAAGAGGCCGCGGTAGGCAACGCCCTGCTTCTCATCCAGCACGCCGTACGCACGAGCGATGGACTTGGTCTTGTCGGCCAGCATCGGGATCTCCATGGGGCCGAGGCCGCCCTTCTTGCGTTCCTGCAGCGTCCACTGCAGGTGCGCGTACTCGCTGTCCATAGAGCACGCGATGACCTCGCAGTCAAGCTCGCTGAAGCGCTTTATGCTGTCGGAGAACTGGATGATCTCTGTCGGGCACACGAAGCTGAAGTCAAACGGGTAGAAGAAGAGCACGACCCACTTGCCCTTGTAGGAGGCAAGGCTGATCTTCTTGAAGGCGCCGTTGGGCATGAGCGCCACTTCCTCGAAGGCCGGCGCAGGCTCGTTCATTTTGGCGTCACCGCAGGACATGATTGACTGGTGGTTGTGGAGAGAATGGAGAGAGACCGCAGATAACGATGGAGTGGGGTGGCTCCAGGAAAGGGGTGTGGGGGAGGCGGGCGCCAAGGGAGGGGTGGGGCCGAGGCACGAGGGGAGGGAGCGGGGGTATATGTGAGCGGTAGTCCTGCGTGCGAGAGGGTGGTGGGAGAGGGCTGGGCATAGGGACCCGGGTCTTCGTGTGCCTGGGGGTTTGGAAGAGCGCTGCCGTGTGCTCCAGCTAAAGGCGTGGCTAGCGGTGAAGCAGGACGGGCACACATGCGGGGCTCGCCTCTCTAGCCGAGCAGGGCACCGTGCCGTCTGTGTCCGGGTAGTGTCTCTGCGGTCCGCGGCAAGTGATTGGCGGGGATGCCGCTGGCCTGCCTGGTGCTAGTGGCGCCCTGCGTGAGGGGGGTTCGCGACATCAGTGCAGAGTGCGAGTGAGCACATCTTGGATATCTGGTCATCCTGGTGGACGGCCCTCTCCCCGGAGGGTCTTGAAGTCGAGGGAGCTGCTCCGCGGTAGGTGTGGCGGGGCCTCACGTTCTAGCTCAAGCGACCTCAAGTGCGGCATCTCGCTCGTCATCGAGTACCCGAGCGATGTGGGCAGCGGCGGCGGCGCCAGCACTGGCGGACACGTGGCGCGCCGCGCTGTGAAGCCGTCCGTCGACCGGAACACATACTCGACCAGCACGACAACGCTGAGGATGAAGGCGCCGTGGAAGCGCAGCGAGGCAAAGCGTGCGCCGCGTGCACCGCGAATCTTACGGTGGTCCTTGCGCTTCCACCACTGCTCCAGCCAGAACACGGTCATGGCTCGATGGGGTGGGGGTGGTGGCGACTGACGCGTGCGCAGGTAGCAGCGCGTGCCGGCGTGTATGCGGTGGTCTCCGTCAGGGCGGCCCCTCCCTGCGCTTGGAGGCGGCAGAAGAGGAGGAGCGTGGTAGTGTGGCCGTAGTGGGTAGCAGTGAACACAAACGCCTATAAGGAGATGAGAAGAGCATGTGTGTGTGGTGATGTGCTGGACGAGGGGGGCATGCAGGGAGAAGGGGAGGTGAGCGCTGCGCAGTCATGTTGGTGCACGTGGGACCGACAAGATGGAAAGGAAGGGAGGGAGGCGGGGGGGGGCGCGATGGCAGCGAAGGGTGCATGCGGGCATGCGGCAATACGCCGCGAAGGCTCACGCGCATGCAAAGGCGGTTACGGCTATCCATGCGGCGCTGCATCTCCCGTGCATGCTGTCTGTAATGCTCGAAGCTCTGCTGAAGTCACTGATTCGTGTCGGCGTCCCCGACTGAGAGAGCACGGGTGTAGAGTGAGTACAGAGTGCATGCGTGCCGGGTCCCACGTCAGGCGAAGTGAATGTGAAAACACGATTCTCACAAACAGAGGAGGGAAACACCCCCGGCGCAGCCCTCTGGCTTCTTCGGTAGACGTGGGTATACTGTGAGAGGGTGGGTGGGAGGTATTTCGTATGCCTGTGCGTGTATGTCTGCAGGTGTAAGAGAGAGAGAGAGAGGTGGGAGGGGGTGGTGGCGGGGGGGGGCGGGCGTGTGGGGTGTCTGTACGTTTATATGATATATACGACCACAATACGCACTCACGTCCACCCGCAGACACGCTCAGTCAGCCGCGCACATCAACGCGTTCACTGAGGGCGACGCGCGCCGCGTATTTTGAATTAAAGACATCAGAGAGGAAAATAAAGGAAATGCGTGGCGGGGAAGGGGAGGGGGGATGAAGCAAAGACGAACACGTTCCTGAGCATGTCTTGTAGAGGGAGGGTGGCTGTGTGTGTGTGTGAGCGAGTGGGGGGGGGGGAAGAGGGGGGGCTGCAGGGATGTGTGTCTTCACTTGCCAATGGTAAGCGCAGGTAAGACCTTACAGGGGCACCTGAGTACTGACGCAGGAGAGCACACTCACGCACGCACAGACCACCTCGGCAGGCAACAGCGTTCGTGAACGGAAGAAAACAAAACCCACAGAGATGAGAGATGAAATAGGGGAGGAGATTGGTTGGGTGGATGCGTGCGTGTGTGTGTGTGTGCGTGTGTAGATAGCGGAGGGTGTGTGTGCGTGGCTGTGCGAAAGAGATACAGCAACCGGTGCTGCGTTGCCGCGCCTCCGTAAGAACTGCTCCAACGACACTAACCGCGGAGAAACTCCGCTATCGGGAGGCCTTAGAGCAGACAACAAGGCCCACACAGTCACGCACAAACGCACGCTGCTTATTTTGCCCCCGCCTTCAAGCCGGGATCGCCCTTCTTCCAGTTGGCGGGGCACACCTCGCCGTGCTTCTCCACGAACTGAAAAGCCTCCAGCAGGCGCAGCACCTCCTCCACGTTGCGGCCCACCGGCATGTCGTTGACGGTGATCTGGCGCAGGATCCCCTTGGGGTCGATGATAAAGAGGCCGCGGTAGGCAACGCCCTGCTTCTCATCCAGCACGCCGTAGGAACGACCGATGGACTTGGTCTTGTCGGCCAGCATCGGGATCTCCATGGGGCCGAGGCCGCCCTTCTTGCGTTCCTGCAGCGTCCACTGCAGGTGCGCGTACTCGCTGTCCATAGAGCACGCGATGACCTCGCAGCCAAGCTCGTTGAAGCGCTTTATGCTGTCGGAGAACTGGATGATCTCTGTCGGGCACACGAAGCTGAAGTCAAACGGGTAGAAGAAGAGCACGACCCACTTGCCCTTGTAGGAGGCAAGGCTGATCTTCTTGAAGGCGCCGTTGGGCATGAGCGCCACTTCCTCGAAGGCCGGCGCAGGCTCGTTCATTTTGGCGTCACCGCAGGACATGATTGACTGGCGGTTGTGGAGAGAATGGAGAGAGACCGCAGATAACGATGGAGTGGAGTGGCTCTAGGAAAGGGGTGTGGGGGAGGCGGGCGCCAAGGGAGGGGTGGGGCCGAGGCACGAGGGGAGGGAGCGGGGGTATATGTGAGCGGTAGTCCTGCGTGGGCGTGTGATGTGTGGTGCGGACGTGGGAGGGGAGGGGAGGGGGCGGGGGTGGGGTGCGTGCGAGAGGGTGGTGGGAGAGGGCTGGGCATAAGGACCCGGGTCTTCGTGTGCCTGGGGGTTTGGAAGAGCGCTGCCGTGTGCTCCAGCTAAAGGCGTGGCTAGCGGTGAAGCAGGACGGGCACACATGCGGGGCTCGCCTCTCTAGCCGAGCAGGGCACCGTGCCGTCTGTGTCCGGGTAGTGTCTCTGCGGTCCGCGGCAAGTGATTGGCGGGGATGCCGCTGGCCTGCCTGGTGCTAGTGGCGCCCTGCGTGAGGGGGGTTCGCGACATCAGTGCAGAGTGCGAGTGAGCACATCTTGGATATCTGGTCATCCTGGTGGACGGCCCTCTCCCCGGAGGGTCTTGAAGTCGAGGGAGCTGCTCCGCGGTAGGTGTGGCGGGGCCTCACGTTCTAGCTCAAGCGACCTCAAGTGCGGCATCTCGCTCGTCATCGAGTACCCGAGCGATGTGGGCAGCGGCGGCGGCGCCAGCACTGGCGGACACGTGGCGCGCCGCGCTGTGAAGCCGTCCGTCGACCGGAACACATACTCGACCAGCACGACAACGCTGAGGATGAAGGCGCCGTGGAAGCGCAGCGAGGCAAAGCGTGCGCCGCGTGCACCGCGAATCTTACGGTGGTCCTTGCGCTTCCACCACTGCTCCAGCCAGAACACGGTCATGGCTCGATGGGGTGGGGGTGGTGGCGACTGACGCGTGCGCAGGTAGCAGCGCGTGCCGGCGTGTATGCGGTGGTCTCCGTCAGGGCGGCCCCTCCCTGCGCTTGGAGGCGGCAGAAGAGGAGGAGTGCGTATTTGCGCGCGCGGTAGCGGCAGTTTTGTGGCGTTGGTTGTGGAGGTGGAATGGGCGCATGGGATGTGCGTGGGGAGCGGGTAGGGTGAGAACAGGAGAAAGCTGGTGGTGGGGCATTCACACGTAGGCGGGGTGATGTATGCGGACTGCGTGTGTGTGTGTGTGTGCGCGACCGGCGCATGACATGGGCCAGCTTTGCCTTTCGCCATTGCCCTACGCATGTCTGGTGCTCTCACGCTCTCACCCGCACCGCGTGCTCCCCCCTCACCGTCACCATGTCCGATGCTCGACTGCACAAGAGTGTAACACTGCCGTGGCCTGCATGCGTCGGGAGAGGTGGGGTGGAGAGCGGAGGAGACAGAGCTATAGCGAGACCGCCTTGAAGCGAGAGAGAGGAGGTCGATGCGTCACTTTATCAGTACTCACCAGGGAGAGTTGGGGGTGAGAGGAGAGGGAGTCAGAACTGTGCACACGGGCTAGTTCACACCAACGCGTGCGTCCACGTCTGTAGAGTAGGAGGAACTAGTCCCACTCCTTCAGCCGGATAATTTGGTACCTCGTTCGAATTCCGTTCTCACCCTCACCTTCTCTCTCTCTGTGTTGCTGTGTTGGTGTGGTTACTTCATGTGCTCGTGGGCTTCAGTATGCAACTGAGAGTCAGGCGCAAGACCCACCTGGCAAAGCCGCGATGCACGAAGTCTTTACTGACAGACACCCACACGTGGGACAGGAGAGAGCGCGAGGGAGACAAGACACAAACAACAACGATTGAAGAAAACGTTAGGGCGGAAGATAAAGAAGGGCCCTCCACCCCCCGGAGGCTCGCTGGGGGAATGGGGGAGAGATGAAACGATGAAAGTAAAAGTAAGAGGCCGAAGATACGAACCGTTGGTGCTGATGCTGAAGTCGACAGCGCCGAAGAGTCGCTGGAGGAGGCCGTAGGGGTAAGAGGTGTGTGTGTGTGTGTGCAACGTCCTCGTGCATGGCGCAGCATCGTTTCTTCTTGTGTCACCGTCTGTAAGATGGGGTGGGGTGGGGTGGAAGAGAAGGCATACACACAGGAGGCAGACTTGCACTGACGCAGCGAGGTGCGGTGGAGTGGAAAGAGCGACACACATCATCACCATCTTCATCCGGAAATGTCAACTATAAACAAGAGGAAGAGGGGAAAGGAAACACGAAGAGCCAGAAGACCCACACGCGCACACGCATACACACGGAGAGAGAGGAGGGAGAAAGGCGAGCCGGAGCTGCAAAGAATACTCGAAAGAGCCCTGGGGAGAGAGAGAGAGAGGTGAAGGGAGAAGAGCAAAGGTGCGCGATGCGCTTCGCCTGCCTTGCATCTTGTTCTTCTCGCTTCACCCTCTTTGTTTGGCTTCGTGGTTATCATCCGCTTCTTTCTTCCCCGTTCGTATGTCGATTCCACGAAAAGCTGAGCGAACGATTGAAGTGAAGCGAAGCGCTGCCAAAGGAGAGAGGCGCCACCTGCGAGCCTCTGTCTCCCTCTCCCTCTCCTCTCTCTGTGTGTGTGTGTGTGTGTGTGCCGGCAGGGAGTGACGAGACAACTGAGGCACGGAGGAAGAGGAGAGGAGTGATGGAGAGGCGTGCGTACCGAGGAGCTATGTGCGAGAGCACCACTCATCACTCCCTATGCTCGTTTCCTTTCCTCTTTTCCTTTCTCTCGTATCCACTCGGCAGTAGCGACTAGGGCGACAAAGACTCTCGTCATACACATGAGTTTACTGCTTGCTGAAGTAGCCCTCAATGGACGCCTGTCGCTCTGGTTTCATTGTGGGCTCGCCCTTCTTCCAGTTGGCGGGGCACACCTCGCCGTGCTTCTCCACGAACTGAAAAGCCTCCAGCAGGCGCAGCACCTCCTCCACGTTGCGGCCCACCGGCATGTCGTTGACGGTGATCTGGCGCAGGATCCCCTTGGGGTCGATGATAAAGAGGCCGCGGTAGGCAACGCCCTGCTTCTCATCCAGCACGCCGTAGGAACGACCGATGGACTTGGTCTTGTCGGCCAGCATCGGGATCTCCATGGGGCCGAGGCCGCCCTTCTTGCGTTCCTGCAGCGTCCACTGCAGGTGCGCGTACTCGCTGTCCACAGAGCACGCGATGACCTCGCAGTCAAGCTCGTTGAAGCGCTTTATGCTGTCGGAGAACTGGATGATCTCTGTCGGGCACACGAAGGTGAAGTCAAGCGGGTAGAAGAAGAGCACGACCCACTTGCCCTTGTAGGAGGCAAGGCTGATCTTCTTGAAGGCGCCGTTGGGCATGAGCGCCACTTCCTCGAAGGCCGGCGCAGGCTCGTTCATTTTGGCGTTACCGCAGGACATGATTGACTGGTGGTTGTGGAGAGAATGGAGAGAGACCGCAGATAACGATGGAGTGGGGTGGCTCTAGGAAAGGAGTGTGGGGGAGGCGAGCGCCAAGGGAGGAAGTGACCTACGTGAGGAAGGAATGCTAGCAATGTTGTGGGTGTGGGTGTGGAGTGGGCCATGCCATGTATCGAGAGAGGAAGGTCACGAGAGGAAAGAAGAGGGAGGTGGAGGGGGGGGTCGATAGCCACTCAAGACACCTGCTGAAGCAACGCAACAAGCCGCAACATGAGGCTGAGCGAAAGGCACCGCATATTGTCGGAGTAGGGCGAGAAGTCGCAGCTGACACTCTCGTCACCGTCGCAGCACCATCGCCTCCCTTTCCTGCAAGCCGACTTGGGACTCGGAGGCGAGGTGCTCAAGGTGAAGGGATGGAGGAGAAGCAGTGAGTAGGCCGGTAGTCTGGCGGAGGAGGCGCCTGTAGTTATGATTCACACGTGTGTCACCAACACGTTATGGCAGTGCAATCCTCGCCGCTGCCTTCTCGCATGCGCGTGGCTTGAGGCAGAGGCGAGAGCGCAAGTACCCCATCCGCCGTAGCGAGTCCCCGACCCCCTGACAGTGAGGGAAGGAAAGACTCAAAAGAAAACAAACGGCCCGGTGCTCGTTACCTGCCGGAATGGGCATCTCGCGCGGTTGGCACGTGCTCAGCACCGATCACGACGCGCGCAGCTCGTTTTTCGATGTCTCGCTCTCTCTCCCTCTCTCTCGGTGTTTTCTCACTCTTTGCTTGCTGCGGTGACTCACACAGTCCCCCCCCCCTGACGATTGTCGACGATAATTAGAGGGATGAGCACCGTGCCGCCCTTCCCCACACCCTGCAAGTCATCCATCCTGCAGCGCCGGCGACCGTGGCGCAGGGAGAGTAGGGGAGCAACTGCGATTACGTTTTTGACCAGCCCCCGCACTGTTTGGCACCGACGGCGCGCTTGCCGTCATCGACTCCGACTTCACTGGCGCGGTGGACTTGTACTCCTCCGTTTTGACGGACGTGGTCACTACGGCCTCACCCACTGTGCGTACGGCAGCCGTTGTGAACTCTGGCATTTGCATCAGGCGGTTGAACTCGGGCTGGATCAGTGGCACCGCACGCTCAGCCACTCGCATTAGCTTCTCTACGCGCACCGGCTGCAGATGCGCGTTGGACGCGAAGCTGCTGTACAATGTGGCCCGTGACGGCTCGGCACTCGGGTCGGTGGGCGGCGGTGGCTTGTTTGGCCACTGAAGCCGAGGCTCTGTGCGTGCCAGCAACACTGCCATGATCACCTTTTCCGCTTCCACGAACACCGCCAGCTCTGACGCGCCGGGGTCGGACTTGTTTTCGCATTGACGTATCGCATGGAAAAGCGCGAGGCAGGGCATCTCGTAGTTGATGAGGGGCAGTTGCAGCAGCTGCACGTAGTAGTGAATCAGGTTCGGAACGTACTTCTTTGCCATCTGCGCCATCTCCTCCCTCAGGTTCGTCGCATCGATGATCTCCAGGCGCCGGGACTCGATATCCTTGAGTGTCCCGTCCAACACGCGCATCTCGCTCAACGGGATAGGCTGCCCCAGGCGCTCGGCCGCCAGCATCAGGGACGCCGCCGCCACCTCTGTCTGATGCTCGACTCGCACGCCACGCTCTCGGCGAAAGCCAACGAAGTGCTTCGCCAAGGCAATGGCGTCGCGCAAGATGGCCTCGTCGTAGCGGCGAGAGAGGCGAAAGAAAACCTCCAGTTGTGCCGACATTCGGGGGTGCAGCCTTGTCTTCGCGTACTTGGCTGTGTCACCGAACGGACCCGCGTTGGTGCCCTGCACGGCAGTCACGGGACACCGCAAAAGGCCCGCCGCGCATGCGGCCGCTTCTTCCCGGGTCAAACCTACATTCCTCGTTGTCGCACGGCCAATGGCGCCGCCGTTCTCCACGTCCCAGTCGACGTCGCCGCCCCGGTCGACGTCCACGTGCGTTGCGTCCTTCTCGAAGCGCGTTGCCATGCTCTCCTCGAGGCCCATTGCCACTACAGTGGCGCAGTTAACGCAAGCCGCCTCGCCGCGTGCCTCGTCCGTCTCGATACTATCGACGGCCCCGCAGTAGGGGCAGTTCTTGCCAACGTAGTCCGCTGCCGTGGCCATGGTCGAGTGGAATGGTGTACGTGCTTGAGTACCACCTCCTCTCTCGTCAACTACACGGGTGGGGTGGAAGAGGGGCGAGGTGAGATGAGGGGGCGGGGTGAGGTAGTAGCGGAAGGCGTAATGATACGAGAAGAGCTGAGCGTGAGCACAGCACACATGTTGTGCTCTTCGACGCCTGTTTCACGCCCATGTTGGCAATGCTTGAATGGGAATGTGGGGCGGTGGCGTGGAAAGGCGTAGAGGGCCGCATCGGACTGCACGCGGGTGATCCCTACCACCGCTACAGCGCGCGGCCTGATGTTTGGCACTCTCCTCAGATTTGTGTGCACATCGCTTGTGTTCGTCTGTCAGCCTCGCATGGGCGGAGCTCCTTTTCTTCAGGTCCTCTGCGCTGACACCCCTCTTTATCGAGGACGCGACGCAGACGCCTCTGCCGTTCCACCGCACTATTCCCCCCTCCGTGACTCTGTGCCGGCCGACTCCTCCGCCGCGGCTAGCATGAGAAGGAAAGCAAGAGACACGGAGGAAGTGGTGAGTAAAGGTGTATATGGAAGACACCCCCCACACAGACACACGTGAGGGCACCCTCGCTGCACGCAAGACACCTCCTAATGCATCCACTATGCCGACGCGCCCTCTTTCTGTTCACATGTATTCCCCCTGTCTTCGCCGTTCAGCCCCGTAGGCGCACCTGCACATCCTCACAGCAGCGCCACCAACTGCTCACGCATCTCCAGTTCTGCTGCGTACACTTCTTGCAGGTCTGCAAGCACCGCGGAGCTCGTCGTGGGTGCTGCGACGGTGCCCGAAGGAGTTGATGGCACCCCATGTGGGGCTGCGTCCGGCGCTGTAGCGGCAATGTCGCTGCCAAAGGTGTCGTCGTCACGCGACCACGTGCCCTTGGCGCTGCTTCTGCTGAGGTTGGGCAGATGTGCTGACGGTGGCGGGGGCAGCTGGCATGTCTCCTCAGTGGGGACGGCGATGCGAGCGTCATCGCCACTCCACCCCCAGTCATCGTCGTCTACCCCCGCATTCGGCAGCGGCACCCCCTGGAAAGTGAGTGCTCCGGGCAAAGGCAAGGGCCCTGCAAGAGAGGTATGGCTGTGCAACACGCGGTGCACGCGTGCCGCGTCCGAGCTCGGCGCGAATTGAGCTGACGACGACGCATCATCGGCCACCGCTGCTGCTGCTGCTGCTTTGCCGACCTTCCCCGCAGGTTTCGTGCCGTGGATGTGCACTTCGGGGCTCATCTCCGCATTTTCTTCGTTGACATCAGCTGCGACCACGTCCGCCACATCCTCAGCTCGCCGGGCAGTACACACCGGACCGAGGCAGCAGGGTCGGACTGGGTTTCCCTCCCCGCCTGCGCCTCAACCCTTTTGTTCATGCCCAGCGCTGCGGCGACTGTTAACGCAGGTGTCTCTGGTCCACACAAAGGAGAAGGGACGCCGTGGCTGCTCCTGCCGCTGCTGTGGTTGACCGTTGATAACTCACTCCAGTCAGTGTGTGGAACACGCGCCGAGGGAGAGCCTTGCGGTTGTGTCTGCAATGGCGCGTTCTCCCGCTGCGCTACCGGCGACGGCGCCCCTGTGGGCTCTGAGAGGACCTCCGTGGCTGCCGCCTCATTCGACGGCGGTATGTGACGCATTGGGTTCAGCATGGCCGGAGCCTCCGGCGAGGAGGGTTGCTGGTGCTGCTGTCCACGAGGCTGGTTTACCGACTGGTGCAGAGGCAGTGGAGACGATGGCGCTTGGAGTGCACCGTGAGTGGGGCCAGAGGAGGAGACCGGCTTTACGAGGACGGCAGCGGCAGCGAGCCCTTTTTTCCTTCGAAGCGGCTTTGGTGTCACGACCGCTCCCGCCATTGACGTACCGCCGCCACCGACAGCGGGGCCGGAACACGTCGCTACTGTAGTATCCTGCTGAAGACCCTCGTTCGGCGCCGCTGCCGACGTTCTTCCCTCAACGGAGGTTCGCCGTAGAGGGATGATTCGGCGAGCGGGCAAAGACAACACCGTAGCGGCGCGCGTCGCGTCTTCCTTAGTCGTCAACTCAGGAGGCTCGACCACGACGGGTGTTGGTGGCGGCACCTCCTTGGCGATGGGGACAGTGACTGACGCCTGCCCAGCCGTGCTGCTTGTGGCTGCGTCTGACGCTGCTGCTTGCCTATCCATAGCCCTTCCCCTGCAGCGTGTTGGCGGGGTCGGGGCGACGGTTTCGCGCAGTGCCGTTTGCCACTGCGAGAGGGCGCTGAGGAGACTGCCGGCGCCGCTGATGGTTGACTGCACTGCTGCCTGTGCCAGGCCGCCGCCCCCATACTGCCCCACGTCCTCGTCGCTCTCTAAATGTGTCGTGTGTGCCACCAGCGAAGCGCTGTAGGGCGGCACTTGCTGCGGCTGCGGCTGCGGCTGAACTGTCGCTGATGTAATTGCCGTGACACCCGCTCTCACCGGTGCCGGTGTGAATGCATCGCTTGCCTCTCGCTGGCCAATACCGCTGCCAGAGGAGTGGAGGGGAACCATGGCAGCAGCGCTGCCACTTAGCCCTTTGCGACTGCCTCGCCGAACGTTCTTCTGCGCTGCTGCCGCCGCAGCGGAGGACGACGATACCCACAAAGAGGAGGACATGCGGCTCCCCTTCCTCTCTGCCTGCACCGCAAACAGTGATTGGTGTGGGCGCGAGTCGGTCTCCTGCTGCTCTTCCTCTTGCATGCGTTCCCAAATTGCTTCCTCTACTTTCCAGTACGCCTCTTCCTCGGCCTCCGCAGCACGCTTTGTAAGCTCCAGGTGTGCACGAGCCGCAGCCACCGCTAGCCCATCTCGCGCGTCATCCTCGAGCGCTAGGACACCGGCACGACCCTCCTGGTACAGCGTCCACAAGCGCCGCTCTTGCCGCTCCGCATCGAGGAGGAGATGCCGGGCAGCGTAGTCAGTGGCCTGCACCCCCATGCGAGCGTCACGTTCCTCCTGCAGCAGCCGCCGCATCGCCAGCCGCTGCCGCTCCCCCCATTCACACCAGGCACGGCGCAGCTCCTCGCGCGCGTCATTAAGGCGCAGCTTCTGCTCTCGATGGGCTAAGGCAAATATGAGGTCGTGCTGATCGAGCGCATAGTCCACCAACTCCATCCGACGCTTCTCGATCCTCAGTGCCACGTACACCGGAGAAGACTGCTGTGAAAAGTGGGGGAGGCGAAGAGCTGCTGCTGCTCGCGCAGGAGATGCCCGCTACACTGGCGTCTCTTAAAGGCTTCCTCTTTGAAGAGCAGCTGTAACTCATTGGTGCTAGCTACCGCCAAGCCCGAGGCTCTGCTGCCGTCGCTGTCTCTCGGGTGCATTCCTAGCACTGCTTGCGACTGGGGTATATGGGAAGGCAGCGAGACTGCGACCGGTGAGCCCGTAGCTGGCTGCGCTTCTCCCCGCGGCAAGGAGACAGCGGACGAGGGTGTCCGAACATGTTGCTGCTGGTGCTGATGAGCAGCACGAGGAGCTACTGTCGCGCCAATGGTGTTGAAGAGTGAGGTGCGCAGTGCACTCCCGGCGTCTAACCAGGTAGATCCAATAGCCGTTGCTGCGGCCACGGCGCTGCTGCCGGTGGCCTTTGCGCCACGACAGTCCTGTGACACTGCAGACACTGCCTGCTGTGGCGCTTCGTCGTCACTCAGCCTTGGCAGAGCCATGCGCACCAGTTGCTGATGATCCGCCGCCGCGCACATGCTGAGGCACTCAAGCATCGCTGCCGCTTTCTCATTTACGTTGCGTGCCGCCGTCTCGTTACGCCACTGACTCCACTTGATGTGCAAGTCCGAGTCATGGTAGCTCGCTGACACTGGTGTACCGCTGCCCAGCGACGCTGCCGCACCTTCGGAGCGGGGAGTCGTCAGGTGCTCACGAGCGAAGTCGTCCGTGAGAACTTGCAGCGCCACCTTTTGGCCGGCATCCTCCATGCGCTGGTAGAGCGGCGCCGCGACGCCACGGATCCACTGCCGCAGCAGCAGCAGGATGGACGCATCAGCGCACTGGACCACCGAGGACGACGCTTCCTTGGCTGCGGGGTTGCGTTGCGTCGCTTCATCCTCCACGCCCTCAACCTCATGCGTGTGAGCATTGTTACTCAAAAGCCCGTAAAGGACGTCGAGGACGAGCAGCAGCAGAAGCGGTTGGAGGAGTGCGAAGGACATCGCCTCCACAAGCGCACCGGTAAGCGGTTCCACAGCGTCTGCCAGGGCGTTGATGAAGGCCTTCAGTTGCGCTTCGGAGATGTCGAGGCGCCAGTGCGGTACCAGAGGGCAGGGGAGGTGCGGCGCTGCATCAGCTGTCGCATTACCTGGAGTGGCCCCGATGACTGCCTCTTCTGTATGCATAGTCACCGACTCCTCTAAGTAGCCGTTCATGCGCAGCTCTGCCAGGATGTAGCAGCGCAACTCTCGGCGGAGGACTTCGCAGGCCACGACTAGCCAGCCAACAGACTGCAGCGACGCTGCGGACGGTGACTGCCGTAACAGGAAGTCTCTGCATTTTTCATCTTGTCCGGCACTCGCGCGATTCTTGGCGTGATCCATGGCGACTGCCGCCGCGGCCGTAACGTACGCAGCTGCTGGGGAGAGAAAGAAGTGGCGCAGCTCCAGAGCTGCTTCGCTGTCGTCACCGGAGGCGGCGGCGGCGCCACTGCTGCTGTTGCTACTGCTACAACTGTGGCCGGAGGCGGCAGCAGCCGCGAACGGCATCGGTGCCGATCGCTGCCCAGACCTGTCGTCGCTATCAGCGACGCGTCGCGTCACGCTCTGTTTAACGCTGCGTAGCGCGATGCGCCGCTGCGCTGCTGCCAAGTTCCCCAACGTCGGCTGTATCGCCATCAGTCGCGCCAAGGTATCGAAGCGAACATCGCGGCGTTGCGTGGAGTAGATGCTAGGCGAGGCTGATGGAGGCACATTGTACAGAGCGACGAGGCGCCGCAGCTGCCGACGCACACGCTCACACACTTCGCCGGCGCAGAGCCGCACCGGCACACGCCCGCGATGGGGTTCCTTTTCACCGTTTGGCGTCGTGCCACTCGCTTTCCACATGAGAGGTTCGCTGTACTGCGGGTACGACAGAGCTGGCGCTGGGCTGCGGTTGCCGTCGCCGCTGCTGCTCCCCAGATCTTCCTCCACAGCGAGCTGCTCAAGGGTCGGCAGGGCATACAGAAGGCAGGGCCGGAGCAGTGCAAAGGTGACATCGGCTGCTGCTGCTGTTACAGCGGTGGCGGTGGTACTCCGCTGCTCGCCTCGCTGCGTTGCGGGTGCCAGGGCGGCGAAGAGTTGCTCGTACATGCCAACGTCTGTGACTGCGTCTGGACTGCACAGCAGAACGTTGACCCAAACCTGCACTAGCCACGCTGCAATCACGTCTGTCGCGGCAGCACCTTCGTTGCACATCGCTGTCGTGGTCATGCTCAGCCTTGTTGCACTGTGGTGATTCTGCGTCTGAGCCGCGATTCGCCAGCTCTGTAGAAACCGCGTGAAGACTGCGTAGGAGTGGGCATATTCCTCTGTCACTGACTCATTTGCTACCTGCTGGTGCAAGCCCATTGCCCGCGAGAGCTGTGCGCGTAATACACGACCACTGCCAGAGCTGGTGTATAGGAGGTGCAAAGCGCGCATGATGTCTCCAGCATGCGATGCCGTGGACGCAGCGGCGGTGCAGCAGCGCTCCTGATAGGCAAGCAGAGCACCTGCCGAGCACATCGGCGGCGCTTCCAACGAGAGAAGATGCTGCCAGGCGATCAGATACTGCGACACCCACGAACCGCTAGCGGCACTGGCTGTTGCTGTTGCTGACGTTGAACCCGCCCCGTTAGCCATTCCCGCGTGCTGATCTGCCGCTGTGCACACTGGTAGCCGGAATCTCGCTGTGGGCTACTGTTCCCAAAGCGCATGGCGGCGAAGAGCTCCTCGGCGCCGGTCGCGTTTTCCTGAGTGAGGCACCGTAGTACGCACACGCCGCGGTGAAGCGCCCGCAGCTGATCCCCATCTCGCAGCTTCGCACACCGCAGCCACGGCGCATGTTGCTGTTCGTCAGTAGTATCAGCTTCTGGTGGTTTCGCCGGTTGCCTCGCTACTGTGGTCTGTGATGCCGCTGGGGGAAAGAGCTGCAGTGCAGCACACAGGCGGTGTGCCATGTGATACCAGAGATACACGGTGAGGAGCGGCGGGAGAAGCATGAAAGGGAACGGGGCCGACACAGTCGTCGCCGCCGCGGTCGTGAGACCATCGAGTTCAGGTGTGCTGAGCAGCGGGTAGACCGGCATCCGGTCCGCCGCATCCTCCACATCTGTCTGTGCATGACTCGCCCCCTGGACTTGCCGTCCGTCCTCATACCCACCATGTACCCCCCAGGTATCCAGTGCCGCGATGGCAAGCCGCTCGTACGCCTCCGCAACTGCCATGGTGTCGGTTGCGGCCGGGGAGACCGTTGACGTGAACGCCATGGCAGCGTCCACGACGCAGCACACGAATGTGAAGCCGAGGGGTGGGGCGGCGTCGTGAGGCCGCCCTGGTGCCCAGCTGGCACATACAAGAGCGTGCAGGTCTGCCACCGTGAGTACACCGCGCACGACGAGCCGCTGCAGTCCACGATGCCCTTGACTGCCTGCAGCACTCGTCAAGGCGGAGTTGTTTTGCAGGTATATGGCGGGAGAGACTTGTGCAAGGCGATGCACCACGCAATACAACTCCTCTGGTTTCACCAGGCGTAGCAGCGCGTATTCTATCGACTCGCGCAGCTCCGCCGTATCGCGCGTCGGCCACGGAGGCCCGTTGATGCGGCGACCTGTGTGGCCTCCAGTCTTGTCTCTGGCTCCAGCGACACCCCTGAGGCCTCGAGGATGTCATCGACCGTGAGCTCAAGAGGCCGCTGCGTGTTCCTGCAGATAAAAAGGAGAAGCGCGCGGCGTAGCCAGTCCAGGGGCAGAAGAGGGGACAGGGCTGGAGAAGGTGCCGCTGCACCAAGCTGCAGAAGTGCCTGCATCGCCCGGCCCTCCACCACAGCGGCCTGCTCCCCCACAGAGGAGATGTCGGCGGTGGCGGTGGGAGATGGGGGGCGTGTGGAGACTGCTACAGCAGCGACGGCGCCGCTGCCAAGGAACCACCGCCCAAACCACTGGCAGCACATCCGCCCTACTACGTCTCCTGCGCACCAGTCCAACTCCACGAGGGTGCGGAGTACCAGCCGGAGAAAGACACCCGCCGCCCGACGCATGTGACGTGCCTCCATCTCAAGCGTGGCGGCGTCGCTGCCGTTCTGCAACACGAGGTGCTCCATCGTGAGGGTCTGGATTGCGCGTGCGTAATAGGAGAGGCGCGTCTGATGCTCCGGGGCGTCCGTGGCGGTGCTGCGCACCACCTCCATGAGAACACGCGGCCACTGCGGCAAAGTAGGCCCCGTCTCATGCAGCACAGCGTAGGCCCATAGGACCCGCATGGCCCGGTACGTGGCGGCGGCGACAGCGGCGTCGCTTGGGGGCGTTGTGAGCGAATGGAGATGCCCACGAACGTGTTCCGCGGCTACCCACTCCGCCACGTGCGCCTCCCACTCCTTCTGCGAGCCTGCCGCTGTCCACGGGAGCCACACAGGCGGCCGGAGCAGTGCGACAACCCGCTCCGTCGCTGCTTGATCCTTTTCTTCGTCCATAGGACCCGCGGCGCCGTTGCCGCAGTACCACAGCATTGTGAGCTCGTGGGTGAGATCGTTGAAGTAGGGGAAACCGCGGACGGCAGAGTTGGTGGTGGACGTCGAGGAAGACGCGCACACACGCGATTCCACCGCCGTCACTGTCGCCATGAAGGAGACCGAGGCAGATGTGGTGGTGCCCTCCGCCTCAGCAGTGCTGTGGCTCGCCATCGGGGCCGCGTAAGGATCCTTCACGCACATGCCATCTGCGCTACCGCCCGCCGCCTCTGACAGCCATTCCATCCAGCGACCAACATCCGCAACGTCCCAGGCAAGCACATCACGATGGGCCGCCTGCACCACGTCCTGCATTGCGCCGTGTTCATCACCATATTCGCCATCAATTATTCCTGTAGCACTCGTTGGTGCCGGTGACAGCACGACTGGGTCCAATCCCAGCCACAGAGTTCGCATGGGAGGCACGTGATGGACACGCCCCTTCCAATTCCCGTCCCCTGCTGCCTCCTTCGGGCTTTCATGACACGCCAGTAGCGCCAGGGCATCCCAGGGAAGCGTCTCCGTGAGGTAAAGGCCTTGAGGAGGGGCGGTTGCTACAGCCAAGGTTGTAGGCGATGAGACGGCCCGCGATGCACCAGCTAGTCGCTCAGCGCTGCTGCTGGTGTTGCGAGTGTGAATACCGTCCATGATGAGCATTAGGAGGCTTGTACATGCGGGGAGCACCGTCATCGGGGTTTCTGGCGACTCCCAGCTATCGCCCCCGACGCGACGATGGTGGGAGGGCCAATACACGTGGTCGGACATCCTATAGTAAGCTCGTACACAGTGCGCTCTGGTGGCGGTAGGAGCTGCTCGATGATCTCCTGCACTGATGAGTGCGAAGTCCGTCTTGGCTGCTGCATGGCCTTTGCATACGAGTCCAGTTCGGCACTGGACACACCCAGCGCACCGTATGGTGCGTCGCGCTTGAAGCCCATGCAGAGGACGACCGGTGGCGATAGCGCAGAGCTGGTGACTCGCGACGAGGCAGTAGCAGTAGATAAGGACGGCGCTACTGACGCGTGAACAGGGGCGCAGCTACAGGGTAGCAGCGCTACAAGGCTGCCGCACAGCTGCCCATCATGGAACAGGTGTACTCCACGGGTATCTGCTTCCTCAACAAAGGCCCAAAGAAGATCAGGTGGGTCAAGTGACACCGGCGGCGGCCGCCACCGCGACGATGACGGCGTGCCGTTCTCTCCATCTGCGCTGCAGCGTGCGTGTCCCCAGCCGGTACCACCACCGCCGCGGTGAGCGCTGTCCTCTGCTGAAGACCTGTGAACACTTAACCTAAGTAGCGGGATCGTCACAGCGTGCCGTACTAGAGTTTGCAGTGGTTGCGGGTTGTCTACTGAGGCGCCGTTGCTAAAGATATCCGCGACACATGCCAGCACGTCCCACGCTGGATGCTGCGAATGAGCACTACCGACGTTGGCAGAGTCGGTGGTGTTGCTGAGGGCGGCAAAAATGTAGACCAGACGCATAAGCGGCACCTCCGCAGCGGCAGCAGAGGTATGACGTGGAGGCGGCAGCGGGACTCCTGCGACAAGCAGCAGCACCGTCGATGGTCTCGGCGGTGCGGTGAATGGGCAGGGTAGCGCTGCTGACGCCGCAATGCGCATCCATGAACACGCACGTGACACGGGCCTAATAGCAACCGTATCACCGCTACTCAATACGAAGCTGTCCATCAAGCCATAGTGAGCGGCGTCGCGGAGTTGATTGTTGGTGCCACTGCTCAACGCGGCTGCTGCTGCCTGCGCCGCTGCTGCTTCCGAGGCCTCCGTGGCGACCAGGACGTGGCGGCTGCTCAAAAAGAGAACGCCACCGGTGCCCTGCAGCGTCGACCGCGCGAGTGACGTTGTGCGAGGGAAAAAGAAGCGTGCGCGCGTTGGCTGCTGTGCTGCCAGGCCTGCTGGGTGCTGATACTGCCCTCGATGAAGCCGCTGCTGTCGCCGTGTTAGCTACGTCGGACAATAGGCACGGGCTCGGGATCCAAATGAATTCCCACGCAAACCCGCAGAGCCCGTCATTGCTGCCGGGGCTCTCCGCGTCACCACCCATCGGCTGCGTCGATGACGCCGCAGCCGTGCTGCCCACGGCCTTAACATCCACGTGCAAGGAGTAGTGTGCCTGCAGGGTGACGATGCACGACTCGTGGCGTGACGCATCGACATAGCTCCATCGGTGGCATGTGCGCGTCATCACATGCTCCTCTGGCGCGCTGGACACCACCGACAGAGAGGCAGACGAAGCAGGTGCGTCGGCGTCGGTGGTGCTGCCAACTCCCAACTTGTATGTTCGCTGAACGATTGGTGGCATGCCCTTTACGGTGGTCTGGTGGGTTGTAGACGAAGCTCTGGCAGGACTGGAGAATGCCGCCAGTAAATATGTGAAGTGCGCGTACAATTGCCGCACAGGTGATCGCACAATGACGACAGTATTGACCAACTTCGATGCCGTTCTGAGAGCTGCGGCTGGATAGGCCGAGACGACACACACCCACACTCACCATAGATGCATTGCGTATGAGGCACATAAGTGTCCGTGCGTGTCGTCGTCGAGGGGCGCTCCGAGTAGAAGGCGCACAGCAAACCGAGAGGGCCCACATCGGGACAGGAGACAGAGAGAGAGAGGGAAGGGAGACGTTGACGATAGGGAGCGAGTTGGTGTGCTGCACTCGCATTCATGGGCGTGCCTTCCAACGCCAGTTTCTTTCACTTTTTCCAGCAGCTGCTTTGATCTCAATCGAGCACTCGAAAGAGCTGCTCTACCTCACAGCAAATGAGAGTGGGAGCGGCTGAGACAGGCATGTGCCGTCCCCCAAACGTGTAGTCTACGAAGCAGCGGTAATCGCCTGTGTCGGAGACGCACAGACTCGGTTGAACACGCCGTGACGGCAGCTGCTACTGCTACGAGTAGGCTGATAGGAAGAGAGGATATACAAACTGAGAGCTCAACGGCAAGCACATATGTAGAGAGAGAGAGGTGGGGTGCGCGGCGGAGAACAACAGCCACGCACGCACGCACGCCCACGGCGAATTGTTTTCTTCCGGTTGTGTGGTTGCAGCGCTTGGACTTCGCACTACAGCAGCACTTTCTCTAAGATGCCGCGCGCAATCGCGTAGAGCGGCGGCACGCCCTCCTGCGGACTCATGGGCGCTGACAGCGTCGCCGCGCTAGCCGGCAGCCGGTGGGTCTGCCGCGCCTCTATCTCAGCGTCGTTCTGCGCGAGGGGGAGATCACTCGTGTAGTAGGCAAAGCGCGACGTCAGCCCGGGGTGGGCTATTCCCTGCCGGTAAAAGTCCTCAATGACACGGGCAAAGTACGACCCCTCCATCTCCGTCCCGATGCAGCGCCACACCTGCTGATAGTACCGCAAGAGTTGCACGTTCTGCAGCATCGTACCCGTCACGGTCAGCACCTTGCCGTTATGCACCTTGACACGCGGGCCGGCCAGTTCCTGTAGGCGCTGCACCGTGAGATCTTGGTTGCGGCAGTTGCGTAGCTCGTCCTGGTTGTCCTCGAGAATGAGCGAGGACTTGGAGAGGAGGACGTGACTAGCAAGCTGGATGTCACCGCGCTTGCCGGTGAGGCCGCCGGCCTTGCCCACGACGCTCACGCTGCGGATGCGCTTGCCAAAGGCGCTGAAGATGACGCGGCAGATACCTTCGGCCTGTGCTCCAAACGCAAAGTCCATGTTGATGAGGAAGTGCTGTTGCAACCGACCATCCCTGACGTGGTGGGCTGCCGGAGTGGCCGTGGGACTGCCGCAGTTGCTCTTCATGTTCGCCGGCTCACTGAACTCGGTAAAGGTGGGCTTCTTTGTCGTGCTTGCCGTCGCCAGGTTGATGGGCCCGGGTTCTACATCTGAGTCGTTGGCTGATGTGTCGCCCCTGCTGCCCGTCATCATGCACCCCAGTACGTGGGTCTTCGAGCCGTCCTGGGAGCGGCGGTAAATCGGCTTGCATACCTGCGCCCACGTCGGCAAGGTCGAGCCGCCCGTCTCGCCTTCGTGCTTCTCGCTGTCATTCTTGGTCACCTCCTCGTAATTCTTGTGCATCGCCTCACGTATGGTTTCATCAATCGCGTTGAAGTTGAGCCGATGCACCGGGATGACCTCCACCTGCAGCCCTGTCATGGCCGTGTCCTGCAGCACCGTGATGCCGTTCTCCTCGAGGCTGCGGTTGTGCTCCTCCTTCAGGTCTGGCCGCTCATTCTGCAGGAAGCCTGTGAGCGCAACATAGAGCATGTCGTCGACGTTGTGCCACTCCTCCGGTCGCCCGAGTCGCTTGCTCTCGGTGCGGCACGCGTAGTCGAGGATTTCCTTGCGGTACTTGCGGTTGAAGCCGCAGAGCAGATTCTTGATGCAGTGGGTGTTGCTGCTGATCACGTCGATGTAAAGGTTGTCTGGCAGCGCGGAGAAGCGGTCGAGGCCGAGCTTCTCGAGCACGCAGCTGCGCAGGTTCAGTGCCCACTCGTGGAAGGGGTTCATTTGAAACTTCATCGAGAGGCTCGGGTCAACGCGCACGTTGTACTCCTCGCGATGCATCATAACCTCGTAAATACGCAGAGTGTGTTATGCCCCCAGTTGCGCAGCAGGCCAGCTGCTCCTCCTCCGTAAGCGGCATGCGCTTCAGGATTGCGTGCACCCGCTGCATCTCGGCGTCGCGCGTGACGCCACCGGTCGTCAGGTACTTGCCCTTCAGTTCCTCCTGCTCGCGCTGCCGCAGGTACTCGTCAAGTATGTCGATCGCCGGTGGGTGCACCATGCCCTGCACGCGGCCACGCAGCTTGTTGCTTTCAATAATGTGCACGCACAGCATTGTTAAGAAATCGAGCAGATCGGTGAAGCCGTCGCGCAGCAGCACGAGCGTCTTCCCCTCCATCCCGAGATGCCACGTGCAGCGACGGCGCTCCTTTGTGCGGATGTACGTGATGGAGGAGCGCATGCTGCCGCCCTTCATTGCCAGGCTGTCTACCCCCCTGCGCGTATCGGCCGCGCGCGCCTCGACCTGCATGCGCCTGGCAATGAAGGGCGGCAGGGCGTGCACGAGGTCGAAGCAAAAAGTGGAGGTCAAATTCGCTGGCAGGCGGTTCAGCGCGTAGCCCCACGCGCCGGTGTCGACTTGGTGGCTAAACAGTTTTGTGTGGATGACGTTGTGGATGCGGGTGTAGCTCTCCAGGATGGACCACAGCGGCAGGTACTCATTTTGCGCGCTGGTGGGCGAGAAGACATAGCGGCAGAACTCACGGATGGAGCCGAAGACGTCCATGGAGTCGGTGATGCGGACACCAACGCCCTGAGCAAAGCGGGGATTGCGGGCAAGCACCGACTGCAGCTCCTCGTACGGCAGTAGCGAGATGGCTGTCTTGGACATCGCGCTGCCGGCGCGGAAGACGTAGTGCGAGGCAGCGTTGAAGACGCAGTTCTCGATGCCAAACACTTGGCCCGGGTATAGGTCTGCTACGTGGGTGTAGACGGCATCCGATGACACCTCGCTGTTGGTGTTGGTGCCCTGCACGTCAGTGAGTCGAAGGCCGTACGGGGAGAGACTGCCGCGACGGTCACTGGTGCGGCTCAGCTTCATCGACACGCTTTGGTGAGACGCCACGCGAAACGCTTCCTCCATTGCCTTCCGCTCGTTGTTGATGGAGTCAACCCGAAAGACTTCCACATTGCCCCACACCACCACATACAGGTGCCGCACCGGCGCCCCGCAGTCGAGAATAAGCTCGCCATGAGTGTACTCGCGGTAGAGGGAGAGCGGGACAAGGTGCTGCAGGTCCTCGGGGCCCAGCAGGGACGTGAGCTGGGAGTGGCGGTAGAGCCAGGTGAGTTCCTCGCTGGTGTGTGCCGCTCGCCCCTTTGCCACAATGTACTCCATGACACGATTGCTGCGCACCGGCTGTGCTGCATCCAGGTGAAGGAAAGTGCTGGGGGAGGCGATGAAGTCGTCGTCGTCACGCCAGTCCGTCTGCCTGCAGCTGCACTGCGTCGCTGTCGCCTTGCTCGGCGTGTCGTGGGCGTTGCTGTCGTTGAGGGTGCCGTCCACGTCCTCCTGATCAATCATCCCCGCCGCCTGCATGACAGCCCGCGCGACCTGTGCAATGCGGCACGCCGTGCGCTCCTCCTCACTGCTGCCAGACTCGGTCAGCATGGAGACACTGCCCTGATGCAGGCAGGTGTGCACGTGGTTCACAGCCCTCTTCAGCGCCACCAGCGCGTGTTGCTGAGTGGGGATGCACTCGCCACGCAGATCCATCGGGTTCGTTGTAGACGCCGTCAGCGAAATGGCGGTGCTGCTCCGTACAATGCTGTTCACCACAGCGTTGGACTGATGATGGCGCGCGGACGCGGCAACGATAGCAGCGCTACTTCCGGCGAAGGAGGCGGCGTGGGAGGTAGCCGTCAGAAGCACTGGTGAGCGACTGGGTGAAATTTGACTGTTGTGCGATTGCAAGGAAGGCGGCCGCGCCACGGCGCTGGTGGGGATGGGGCTCTCTTGGTTCGTGTTCATCTCCACCGCGGGTGCTGAGATGCTATCGCGGTCCCGTGATAGGGTTGCGGACGTTTCTGGAAGTGGGGGCACTGGCGTCGTCACCGCTGAGGCATCAAGGTGCTTCATCGCTCCTTGACCCACCACCAGGGTCTCTGCACGCGCGGGCTTCGCTTTGCAGCGGCGGGGACGTCTGCCATAACAACCTCGCCTGCAACGGGATGCAGGGCGGGACCACTTGGGGTGTTGAAGGGGACGATGAAGGTGCAAAGGTGAGGTTGTCCCTGCTGCCGATGTCGTGGGTGGAGGTGGCTACAGTTGCAGAGAGAAATGGGTGGTAGTCGTGCTTGTATATCGCTTCGCTGGAGGAGGGCGCGCGGGGAGGGGGGGGTGCGTGCAGGACGAGAGTTACCACAACGATACGGCCTAGGGGAAAAGGAAAGGACGAGAGTCGCACGTTTGATGCAGCGGACGACTCGAGCGAGGCGCTGGCGACGGAGGGAGGAGGGAGTGTCAGGTGCGCATAGGCTTTGTGCACGGCCAGGTATTCTCTATCACGTCCTGACAGGACTACCAAGAGAGAGTCAATGGAGGTAGTGGCGAGGACTCGTTCAGCTCTCGTCCATCGGCCCACGTACATGGGGGGGTGCAACAGTGGGGTGGGGTCGGAGAGCAGAGGGGGTGCCCCAAAGCGTCCATACTCTGACTTTTCTTTGGGCTGTGGGTGGTTCTATTCGCGACGTCTGCCGTGAGTCACGCGGGGAGAGGAAGGGGGAGACGTGATGGGGGAGCAAAGGCCCCGCCCCCTTGAAGGAAAACCAAAAGGAGACGTCGATTGGGAGGCGGGTGGCAGATGAGAGACTGAAGAGTGTGACCCAGAGGGCTCGCGCGGCACACACACACACACACACACACACACACACACACGGTCTTTTCCATCTACGAGGCTCGCGATGCGTTCGTCGTCGTTGGTGTCAGTGGTGATGAGTACGACGTGACGGGCAGTGAAAGATGCGAGACCTCGTCTAAAAGTAGATTCACCCGCTGCAGCACCTTGCGCAGCAGGTCCTCTACAGTCACATCATCGCCGCTGCTGCTAGCACTGCGCCCGGGCACGCTGGGTGGGAGTAGTGTGTCAGACACTCCCGTGGAGTTATGGCGCACCGGGTCCCGTACTTCCGTTGTGTAGCAGACCTCTGCTGGCCACAGAGGATTGCTACAGCGCATCGACAGCGGTGGTGATGCCCGCATTGCGAGCGGGCTGGTCATGCCTTGCTTGGATGGCGGAATCATCACGGAGGCCGTACGGGATGAGAGCAGCTGCGGCAGCTCGGCAGGAACGATGTTGATTCCCATTCCGCTGGGCTGCGGTGGGGCCGCCGTCGCTATTGTGGCCACCTCAGACGCGCTGCTAGCGAACGCAGGCGGGAGAAGGGTGGCGTTGTGAAGGGTCGTGGACTGCATCGCGCTCTGCGGCAGCGTGGCTTGAAAGGCCGTGATGGTGGAGGAAGACGGCGTGCAGTCGAAACTGTCCTGTACTTCGGTAACTGGGCTTCTACTTTCCCTTAGGCGGAGCTGCAGGATGTGCTGACGCTGCCGCGCCTGCAGCTGCGACAGCACATCCTGGAGTGCCTCCTCAATGTGTCGCAGGTGTGCGAGGAGGAGTGGTTCGCTTTCGGTGGTGGGGCTGCTGAAGAGCGGTGCGTCTCGTGCATCGGCACTCCGACGGTCCTCACTGACGAGCGTGGCGGTGTCGCCACCTCTGGCGCGGCGTTGCTTTATGTCCTGCTCGCGTGTTGCAGAGAGGGTCTCTGCTGTGAGGTAGGGGGAGCTTCGCAAGGATGACTGTCGGGAGAGGCCGGAGCGCATCGAACCAAAGGCGGCGCTGGGCAGGTCGTCGTCATCATCACCCTCACGGCTCCCGACAGCGTCTGCCACACGTCTCATCTGACCGTCTCCCTGGTGCGTATCGGCCACCGCCAGATAGACGCTGCCCTCGCTGCTCAGCGGTGCTGGGGGGCGGAAATTGCCGACGCTGCTACCTCCCCCACCGCTGCGACTGCCGTCAGCTCTGTGGCGCCGTCGTTGCTGCCACATTGCCCGCGCGTTGCTCACCGATAAGGTGGAGAAGACCGGTGGCGGCGCTACAACCGCGACGCTTGCGTAGTGCTGCTGAAGCATGGCGCTGTTGTTCGTATCACCTGCCATGCCTCCGGTGATGCTGCCGTCTGCGGAGGCCACGCTTGACAGGGTGGTGAGGCTGATCTGGGCGGGCGTAAAAGGCCCCCCGGCGCTGAACACGGGCATCCTTGCGCTGCTTATGTTGGAGGGGGTCGCTAGCGTCGACGTCGTCTGCGCTCCGCTATAGAAGGGCACGGACGACCGGTCCTCCACCACAAAGAACGACTGGTTGGTTATCGGCGGCCGTACTCGGCGCCGCCGATGCGGTGGGGCGGCAGCCCCCACAAGAGGCACGCTATCACCACGCGGTGTGATGCTGGCGGTGCCATCGTCTGAGGTGTACGAGGCGGAGCCCAGCTGGCTCGAGACGGGGTAAAGGGAGCGGGAGGCAGCAGCGGGTGCCGCTGGCATGGACAGGAGATTCGGCAGTGTCTGCGGCCGCGGCAACGTGGCCCCACTGTGCTGCACCCCGTTTCCGCCCTCAATCAGTGCCGGCTCGCCCTGCCCACACACACCCAGCGGACTTCGGGTGGAGGGGCTGCGGCTCACTGTCCAGCCCCGCTGCTGCGACGGCGTCTCCGCCACGCTGCTGCAGTCTTCGCTATGCCCTGCCCCTGCCAGTGGGCTGGTCACGACGACTGTGCAATCGGTGTGACCGTCCCCTTCTCTTGTGCTAGAGGGCACCACGTGGCTTCGCCCACTGCCTGACCTCTCTCCACACAGGAGTGTCCTTGAGGACGGCTGCCCCGCGCTGCCGGCGCTGCTGACCGTCTCGACGCACGCTGCATTGTTCGTGTGCGAGTTCGCCGCAAGATGGTTGAGGAAATCGTTTGCCGCGCTGTTCAGTACCTCGTCCATGTTGGCGCCCAGAAAGCTGATGTTCTTGTTGAAGCTATAATTGAGGAATGAGAAGTTGCCTGGCGGCTGAGCGAAGGACGAGTTGACGAGACCCATGGCATTGCTTGGACTCAGCGCGTGATCATTCACGTCACCAAGAGTGGACAACGGTGTGCGCGGCGGAGCGGTGACTTCGGCCGTCGCTGCTGCAGCAACCCCAGCACCCCTTCCAGCGGAAACACCGACTCCGTGCTGTTCGCACTTGCTGTCCGGCAGTGTCGCCCCGCTCGTCATGCTCCGCAGCCGGTCAAACGACACGATGTTGCCAGCCTCATCCAGCATCACGTTGCGGCGTCGGCCAGGAAAGTTGGGGGTGTAGCCGACGGCTTCGTTGCGAGAGTCAGCCTTATTGAGCGTGCGACCGCTGTTGTTGCTGCTCCTGCTGCTGCTGCTGCTGCTCCTGCTGTTCGACGACGTTGCGAAGAAGGCTTCCTCAGTACTGTTCGTTGTTATGGTGGTGGTGCTGCCTCGGTCCCGTTGCTGATGCGATGAGCTCCGCACTGGCAGTGGCAGTTGTGTTTGTGGACGAGAGCGCGTCTTGGAGCGCTTCTTCGGGGTTGGAGAGTGGTCATACGCTACTTCTGCTTTCGGGTTGCGCGCATCCGGCTCAGCTTTGTCGTTTTGGCCAGCAACACCTGTGACGGGGTCGCAGTGCCGCTGGGAAGTGCGCTGCGCACCTCCATCCCCACCCGCAGCGGGCGCCATTGCCTTCGGCCTCCTATTCGACTCGGCAGACGAGGAGGAGGATGTGGAGGAGAAGTCCCACTTGCGCAGGTAGCGCCTGGAGGTCGATGCCGTTAGATTCAAGCTGCTGCCCACGGCGGTGACCGGGTTGGCCAATGACGCCTCCGCGCTTGCCCTAGCAGCCCTCGCGCCGTCGGGAGTCTCGGAGGTGCCGCTCGCCGCCTTGTCGCTGTGTCGTGGGACGTCCGTCTCAGACTCGTCCTCGTTTCCTTCCGCTACTGCGGCGGTTGCACCCTGGCACCGCTTTTCGCCAGCAACTCCTTCAACTTCCGCAGCGAGCGCCGACTTCAAGGGGCCGTCGACGTCAGTCTCCTCGCGCTGCCGCTGCTAGCGGTGTCGCTGGGGCTGCTGTTGGAGCTGAAGAAGTCGGAGGTGAGCCGGCGCACCTTGACGCGGTTATGCCGCTTCTTCAGCTTATCCTCCGCTTGGGGCTCCTGGAAGGCTACGAACTTCTTCAGCACGTGCAGGAGCTGCGCCCGCTTCAGTGCCTTCACGGCGGAGTTGCGGTCGCCATGCGTCGACTCACTAAAGAGGCTCATCTGTAGCAGTTCCTGCGCGGAGGCGCGCTGGCTCGGGTCAGGGTTCAGACACGCTGAGACAAACTCCACGATGGAGGGGTGGCACTTGAAGAGCGGCGACAAGTCAGGGACGTCCGTCAGCGACGTGATGAAGTTTGTCAAGCCTGCGGGCCCCTTAATAGACTTGATGTGAGCGAAAGGCGGCTTGTTTGTTGCCATTTCCATCGCGACGCAGCCAAGCGACCATATATCGGAAGGAAAGCCATAGCCGATTCGGTTGCCCTCCTCGTCCTCCTCCCCGGCTGACATACACTCGGGCGACATGTAGAGCGGGCTGCCCTGCATCACGTATAGCAGCTCCCCATCCTGTACTGTGCGCGCCGTACCAAAGTCGCCGATCTTGCCTTTGCCATCATTGCTCAGCAGCACGTTGGCTGTCTTGATGTCGCCGTGGACGTAGTGCTGTGAGTGAATGTACGCAAGCCCCTCTACCACATCCCGCAGCAGTGCCCGCAGCTCAACGTACTGGAGTTTTCCCTTTCGTTTCAGCAGTGACTGCAGCGTGCCGCCGCCAGCGAACTCCATAAACACCCGAATCACCTTCTGCTCCTTGCTCTCCTCGCAGTAGAAGTAGTGGATGATGTTGGGGTGCTGCAGGTTGCACATGGTGCTGATCTCCTGCACAAACTGCTCGATCTTGGCGTCGTTATTGCCCAGTCGCATCTCTTTCACGGCCATCTTGCCGCCTGTCAGCACGTCGTACGCTTCGTACACCTCGCCAGAAGATCCTTTCCCGAGGAGGGCCCCGTGACGCCAGGCGCCGCGGCTGTTGCGCGCTAGCGTTTCACGTGTCTGCTCGATACGCATTCTTTCTAGCTTCACAACGGCCGACTTCTCCTCTGCGTGACGGATCGCTTTCATGGCCTGGACAGGGGTGCACGGCTTCTTCAGTGTAATGAAGCCGGCCGCCGCATACGTGTCACTGCTGACGAGGTCGAAGTTGGTGGAGGTGATGATCACGGCCATGTGCCGTAGCATCTCGCGCAGCCGCGTAATGGGGTCGAGGTCATGCGGAGAGGTAATGGCGGACTGCTGGAGGTCAATGATGAGAATGTCAGCGACTCCGGCAAGACCGACGACGTCCTCAAAGGTGAAAGCCGTCAGGACCGCGTGGTGGCGTTCCCACAGAAATGAAGAGAGCATGATGCGGTGGGCCGGCGTGTCCTCTGCGAGGCAGGTAGTGTAGCTGAAGTTTGGTTGCCCAGGCACGGTGACGGCGGCCCCGGGCACCGACGGGTTCGACAGTCCACTGACCTCGCCCGCGGGGGTGGTTGCAAACGACACACTCCCGGCAGCCTTGCTGTAGCCGCCAGGCAAGAAAGTTGCACTAGGCCCTCCGCCGGCACCAGTTGCTGTGGCCGCAGCGGTTGGGGGTCCGATACCGTTGCCCATCCCTGCCACTGGCATCGACTGACTTGCGCTGGTGGAGTCGGCCAAGGTGCTCAGTGACTCCTCTACGAAGGCATTCTCGGCGTCCTGCTCGCTTGCCGGCATGAAGGGGATGAGAAAGGCGATGTTCGAGTCTTGCTGGTTGCAGAGCATGCGCAGTGTCCCACCCTGGTCCTCGACGGCGTGTTGCACACGGAGCAGCTTGCGCCGCAGCCCAGGCCGCAGTGTTTTCCGTAGCTCTGTCGATTCCTCTGCGTAGTTCTCACCGTCGTCGTCGCTGTCGCCGTCCTCGCCGACTTCGAGGCTGAGCGTTGCGCAGGAGTCGCTGTGCTTGTTCAGCGACGAGTCCAAGAACCTCGCAATTGCCTTAGGCATGCCATCGCCGGTGAGGTTGAAGTTAATCACCAAAAACTCGAGTCCATTTTTCTCCGTGACGGTAGTCATGATGGAGACGATGCTGCCGCCGGGTTCGCTGTACTTGAGACACAACTTCATTGCGTAGCACAAGCACTTTGGCAGCAAGTCAGCGTCAAGGTAGGCGCGCTCCGACGGGAGCCCTTCAAAGCGCTGCCGGACAGAAATGCCGCGGCTCACGCATTCGCCGCCAAAGTTCATGAGGACATGGCCCATCATCTGCCGTATGTTCACCACTCGCAACCGCTCCGTTGACACCGTCATCGCGCGGTAGGTGGACTCGAAGTTGTTCAGCGTCTCCGCGATGCACTCCAGTCGCTCCTCGAATGTCTGCGTGCCGTCCGCCAAAATGGTGCGAATTTGACCAGAGAGCCACTGCGGCTGCTCCAACATTTTCTGTGGCCCCTCCCTGACCTCCTTGCCAAAGCCCAACACCACCTCCGCTGCGTTGCCGCCGGCTGACACGACTGGCGGGGCAATGGTGAGTTGAATGGTCGTCTTCGTGAGGCCGTCGCTGCGGGCGAGCGTGAATTGGATCGACTTTGTGTTCGGCTGCTCCAAAAATGCCGCTGCTTCACCAGCGTAGTTGCGCGCCGCGTTGATGGCCCTGTACATGGACTGCTGCTCCCGCTCCGAGAGGAGGAAGGAGTAAATGTTCTGCCCCACTACTTCGTCTGCAGAGTAGCTCATTAGCTTCTCCAGCACTGAGTTCCAGTAGATGATGAGGCCGTCCTCGCGGAGAGCCAACACGGCCACGTCCTTGCCCGCGACGGGCGCAAAGGGGAACCGCAGCAGCCCCATTGACAGCTGGTCCGAGTCCCCCGCTGCCTGCCTGCGTTGCCCATGCGTGTTGGCACCACCCTTGACCGTTGAGTCGCTGTTGGAGGCACCACCCTTGCCGTGGAGCAGCGCTAGTGGTGCGCTTAGCAGCACCTCTCCTTGTGGATCGGTGACCCCGATTGCCGTCCACTCATCATGCGAGGCGACGCGCCGATGCTTGCGCGACGACTCGATGCGGTTGAGCTCGCTGCGTACACTCTCGTTCGCCACCTCAGAGACGTAGTACTTTTCGTAGGTAGAGGAGGTTGCGACGAACTCCTTCAGGCGGTCTTGTATAGGCCCAATAATGAGCTCGAAGTGCTCGCGACTAATACATGCCGTCCGAACCTCGCGAGACGTAGCCACAACGTCTGCCACAGTGAGGTGGTTAAAGAGAAACTCGAGCTCGCCGACGACGTCACCGGCGCGCAGGCGTACTACTTCGACTCGGCGACCACTGTTCCTCCCAATCACCTTTACCTCACCCTCGACGATGAAGTGCATGTAGTTGCCAGGCGAGCCGAAGCGAATGATTGTCTTGCCGTGCTTGTAGACCCGCGTCTCGAGCGCCTCGGCAATCTTCATCCGTTCAAAGTCCGGCAGGCCCCGCAGGAAAGGCACGCTCATTGTCAACTTCTCAAATCTGCGCCGCTTCTGCAGTGAGCTTGACATGACAGCGCGGTGGTAGCTCGCCTCGTCTAGCGTGTAGAGTACGCACCGCGTCACACACCGGATCGTTGCCGCGCACATGGCCTGCTTGTACATGAGCTCCAGCTCGCCAAAGGTCCCGCCCGGCTGCAGCGGGCCGAGCGACTTGCCGTTCTTAATGGCTTCGCATGTGCCCTCGCTGACGAGGTAGAGCTTCTCCGTCGTGGGCTGCCCCTGCTCCAAGATGGCCGCGCCGGCCGCATGTATCTCCTTGTCCATAGCCTTCAGGACGGCCTCAAGGGTGTCTGCCTCAAGGGAGGAGAAGCTGTGGCAGCGGTGCAGCAGCCGACGCAGCTGCTGTTCCTCCGCCGCAGTCTTGGGCACAACGCGTAGGGGAGGCGGTGCCGTGGCCGGCGCATCACCACTGATGATGTCGAGTGGCGACGTGTACGGCGCCGCCGATACCGCGGCACGTCGGCCCTCGCTTTGGATGCGAGTTGGAAGTTCCGGCAGTTCGCGCAGCAGTGGGTCGTCAAGCAGCGTCGTGGTCGTTTCACTAAATTGAGTCGCGCTGGTCGCCATGAAGGCTGACGGGGGATCATCGTGCTGCTTCGACCTCCGCAGTTCCTCCTCACGCGTGCCGGCAGACGTGTGGGAGCTGAAGGAGACGTCCATTGGGCCACCAAGGCCGCGTGTGGACTGGTTGTACAGGCTCCTATTCTCCAGTATCTGCGCCAACGATGGGCAGTCTTGCGCGCTGGGCGACGTCGTGCGTCGCCGCGAGCGCAGAAACGAGAGACCAGCGAGCCCCTCAAGGCTGGTGGCCTCTCGGGGCGACAGGATACTGGAGCGCCGACCCTGCGTCATGCTCATCGAGGTCACCGTGCTCTGCGACGCGTGTGTGTAGGACTCTACGTCGTGCGACGACTCCGTACATATCGTGGTACTGACATCCACCGGCGTCTCACTCGTCTCCTGCGTCTCCAACGCGTGAGCGATACGCATCAGCGTTTCTTCGGTGTCCACATCACGGAGCATGTGAATGATGTGCTCCTTGAGAATAGCGTTGCTCTCTGTAGGGTTCAGCAGGCTCGTGAACTCTGCCAACGCGATGGAGCCGTTGGTGAGGAACGGCTCTACCTCTCCCTCATTCGCATCGCCTCCATCAGTGTCATTGCCGCCGCGCAAGTTCGACGACGCCGACGCACTGATGAGTGCGGTTTCGGTTACAGGGGGTGTGGCAGAGCTCGATGAGAAGTCATGTGAGGACCTAACGATCACTGGCGCGGCGGGCGGAAGCGGTGCTCGTCGTCGCCGCTGCGAGCGTAGGGACCACTTGCACTGCCACGGAGAGAGGCGCTAAGGGAGGCGGTGACGCAAGCCCTGAGCGCTTCGTGCTTTCCGACTCGAATGGCGACGCTTCTGCGCACTGCAGCGGTGGTGCATTAGCCGTATCACGACCTGCGTCACCCGTCGCCTCACTCGCCTGTTGCTGCTGCTCTCCACTGAACTCCGTCCAGCAGGGTCCATCGCTCCGCTTGCCTGTGTGGGCTCAGGGAACAAGTCCATGTTGACCGTAAAGCAGAAGGGAGAGGAGAAGGACCCAGACCGAGAGTCAGCTAGGCGGGGCGAGAAGAGAAACTGAACGCGCCACTCGCCTGATGTGGTGAGAAGAGAGAGTGAGAGAGAAAACAAAATGGGCGTCGCCTTCACAGATCCCCAACAGCAAAAGTGCGCTGCAGACGCACACGCACAGAGAAGGGGGATCGTTAAGGGCAAGGCGGTGACCGAAACGTACACCCTCACCCAGCGATTTCGGAGACGCAGACACAGCGAGAGGGAAAGAGGAGAGACGCCTTTGCCAAAGATACAACAACAACAGCAATAGCAAGAAGAAAGCACACGAAGCGGGCAGCACGAATAGTAGTGGGGGCGCGGGTGCTGAGGCACACGGCGGCCAGACCGTACTGGCAGGAAGACAGACAGAAAAGAGATCGGGACAGTCCTGAATAGGGAGGCGTCGCGCAGCTCGGCGCTGACGACGTGGCGCGGACACACTCAGAGAGAAAGGGGAGCGACTGGAACACCCACCCACCCACGCACAAGGGAGTCCGTTCCAGTGAGTAGGGCAAGCACGCCCACGGATACCAACTCACCAAACAGCTGCAGTTCCTCGGTGTTTCGCCCACACCGCTATTCTAGCACCCTCCCCCCCACTCGTCACTACACACCAACGCACGGACTCGCAGCAGCCGCACCAGTGAGGCAGTGCGAGCCTGAGATGCCACTGATCCCGTACACGAGCTGGTGTGTAGCCACTGATTTAGGCCTCGACGACCCCACCTAATCGCGTCTCTCCTTCTCTTCTTGTGCGCACCGAAGGTGCCCGTCTGACTTCCTCGTCTGTCTTCCACGAATTCCCGCTTACGTTCGTACGGCTGTGCCCTGCGTCGTTGCACAAGGGCGAGGGAGGAGTGCAGCGCGGCGCGTTTTGTTTGTTTGTGCTCCCCTTTTGGGTAGGGCTGTTGCTGGCACGACTGCACCTACGCGGAAGGGCGTGTGTGCGCCTCTTCTCGAGCTGACGGGTGAGACCCTTCGAGTGTTTGGCTTTACCTTCCCCCCCTTTTTTTTTCGTGGTTTGTTTGGTTCTCTCCGTCTCTCGCGACGCCCGTCCGTTCTGCAGCGCCACACAGGAGAGCGGAGAAGAGCAAGCGCAAGTACGCATGGATGAGCAGCAACAGCATCAACAGCAATGATACCGCGTGTGTATGTGTGTGGGGGAGGAGAGGGGAGGTGAAAAGAGAGACAGTGGCGGGTGCAGATGTGAAAGCAGTGGAGGAGAAGGCGAATGGTGGCTTACGTGAGCGTGCTGGACCGTCATCACAGCGAGATATGAGGGAGTTTCACCCCCCTTCCCACCGACACAGCGACCGCCACGGTACTGGTATCAAGAGATAGAAAGTGAGCAGCAGCACGGAAAGTGGGGGGGGAGGGCTGGCTGGCGCAGCGAGAGAGAGAGACACCCACACCCAGGTGACACACAGTCTAGGTGTCTGTCAGCACCGCCCAAGACGTCCGTCGTTCGTGTGCTCGTGTCCCCTTCGTTGCTTCTGCCTCCTTTTTCTCTTTTGCTTGGCGAGTAGAGGTGAGGCGAGTGCACAGCGGCACACACACACACACACATACGCGAGCTGGAGGGGACAGATGGGGTGCGTGTGCGAGCGGTGTGTGTGTGTGTGTGCCGCTGTGCATTGACGGCAACAGTGGCCAAAGACAAAGTAAAAGAAAAAAAACAAAAGGACGCAGGCAGACGCGGAGGAGAATGGGCGGAGTGGGATGAAGACAGCGACACCTGTTGTTCTCTCATCCACGCATTCTCCTCTGTGTGTTTGTGCCGTATCACTTTCCTGAGTTCTCTGCCTTGCGCAGGGCTCCGTCCGCTCATTTAGCCACACCACATTCCTTGTCCCTACAACCAAGCGGCTCGCTATGCGGCATGACGAGAGACACCCACACCCGCAGAGATACGGTAGTGGCGTGCAGGAAGAAAGCGCGGGGCGGGAGAGCAAATAGTGGAGGCTGATATGAAGACAGACGAAGGGGCGGCAAGAGGTGATTCAGACGCCACGAGAATGAAGGTGTGTGGAGGAGAGAGAGAGAGGCGGTCTCTGCCACACACGTCATAGCTCGAGAGGTGCCGCTTGACTTAGTCGAACAGACCGAAGCCCATGTCATCGTCCGCCTCCTCCTCGGGCTCCTCCTCCTTCTTCTTCGTCGCGGCGGCCGCCGGGGCTGCAGCGCCCGCAGCAGGAGCAGCACCGCCCGCAGCGGCACCAGAGCCGGCCGCCGGCATCGCGCTCATCTTCGCTGCACCCTCCGCCAGCAGCGCAGCCATGTCGCGTCCCGCAATGCTCTCCATCACAAAGGCGAGGGTGTCCTTCTCGACATCGATGTGGACAGCCCTGCAGATGGCCTCCACATCCGCCTGCGACGGGGACGCCTTGCTCAGGGAGGCCAGAGCGTACGCGGCGAGGTACTTCGTGGACATGATGGAGAGTGGGCGGCTGAGTAGAATCAAAACGGAAAGCTGTCGTCAGAGCCGAAGGACGGGTGATAGTTCACGATGGGGGTATGCATGGGTGTGTGCGTGCGCGTTGTGTGGTGAGCAGAGATGCGTGACAGGGGAGAGGGTGAAAGAGATCGGTAGAGTTTGGAGATGAAGAGCAGTAGGACAGGCTCGTATAGAGGCATCCATGAGCGCAGAGACACACGTGCACCATGAAGGAGGCATCCATAGCCAGCGATGTGATGAAAGGCGGACATGTGAAAGGGAGAGGGGGACGTCTCACCGGTGTCGCACTGACAGGAGAGAGAGAGAGCATCGGCTTGGCCCAAGCAGAGAAAGGCCCAGGAACAGTCAGGGTGGGGGATACCCAGGCGCACATGAGCGTCTGCCCGTCATCCTCCCCCCTTTTTTACCACCACCGCCATCATCGTCACGCCTTTCCCAAGACAGTTCGGGCCACTTTCACTCGTTTGCTTTCGGCGCTGCAATCTCCTCCACAGTCCACCTCTCCGCCCCCTCTCACAGCCCCGTCCTCTTCTCCTCCGCTATCAGCTGTACGTATGCTCTTCGTGTTCTCGCTCCGATTGCTTGTTTTTCGTCGCCTGCATTGTACGTAGGGGAGGGAGGGCTGTCTGACACACCGCTGAAGGACTCTCTACGTTATCCTCATCATCCATCCGTGCGCTCCTCAGCCTTGATGGGTCCCACAACGCAGTTATGCGATTTAGTACTCGTTTGTGAGCCGACAAGGCGAGGGAGGGAGAGACCCACACCGAGACAGGCGCTTCAACACGCACGCGGGCCCCAACCAGAAGAAACTCCGCCGCAACCACAACTCCCCTTCTCCTTCACAAACACGCGAGGTGCCGCTTGACTTAGTCGAACAGACCGAAGCCCATGTCATCGTCCGCCTCCTCCTCGGGCTCCTCCTCCTTCTTCTTCGCCGCGGCGGCCGCCGGGGCTGCAGCGCCCGCAGCAGGAGCAGCACCGCCCGCAGCGGCACCAGAGCCGGTCGCCGGCATCGCGCTCATCTTCGCTGCACCCTCCGCCAGCAGCGCAGCCATGTCGCGTCCCGCAATGCTCTCCATCACAAAGGCGAGGGTGTCCTTCTCGACATCGATGTGGACAGCCCTGCAGATGGCCTCCACATCCGCCTGCGACGGGGACGCCTTGCTCAGGGAGGCCAGAGCGTACGCGGCGAGGTACTTCGTGGACATGATGAAGAGTGGTCTAGAAGACAATCAAACGAGAGAGGGAGGGTGTGAGGAGAGACTTGAGAAGCTGAAGATGAACTGCACGGGAGCATATAGGTGGGTAGAGTCACGAAGATCGAGAGAGTAGCGGGTGCAGACGGTGTCAAGGGCCGATGAAGTACAATGGTGGTGGTGGTGGAAGTAGGTGAGCGTGCCAAGCAGTAACAGAGCGATGGCACAGTAAGGGAGGAAGAGGGGGTCGCGACGACGTGGGAAGGGAGCACGAAGGAGAGGATCATCGACTACGTGCGCTGTCCCCTCCCCCTTTCCCTCCGCTGGAGGCATTGACGTCCAACGCACGAGGAGAGGAGGTGGTAGGAAGGAGACGGAGGCGCGGAGTCGACACCGAGGCATGGTGACACTCGCGGGGTGCTTTGTGCGCTTACTGTTGAGGTAAATTCTTCTTTGTGGGGGGGGGGCGGGGGGAGTCGCTCCTCATCTCTGTAGGGGACAAGAGCGACGGTACCGCACTACCGACTCCCACCATCATGGTAATCGCCATCGTTGGCGAGAGGGGGAGGGAGAGGGGGAAGACAGCACACTGGTGCGGCACACGCCAGCATACACAGAAAGAAGACGCACACCACACAGCAGAAGACGTGGCGGCGGCCAACGCGCGGCAAGCAACAGCAGAAGTGAAGCACAGTGGGAGCAGCGCCGTGAGAGCGCAGAAACACACAGCGGAGAAACAAGAGGAGTATCCGCCGCCTGGGCCAGACACCACAGCCACCACTGTCATTGGAGAGGGGCGGAGAGGAAAGGGAGTTGAATGCCTCCCATGCGCACTTCAGCTGCGTTACTCCATTCCGGCCAACATACTTGGTGGGGTGCTGAGAAAGTACTCTACGAGAGCTAGGGCGTCGTCGTTCTCCTGTTGCAGTTGCTGCCGCACCTGCTGGTCAACGCTGCCTCCCTGCTGCAGCCGAACAGGAATGGCCCCCTGCGCATCGGTGGGACGGCCAATCAAGACGGCGCTGAAAATGTGTGCCAGGAGGGTCGCGTCAAGCTCGTTGTCGGAGCTATTCACGGGCCTCAGGAGATAGTTCAGCAACGACAAGACGTAGAGCCACACATTCGCGTGCATCGTCGGCAGCTGACGCAGAAACTGCAGCGGGGCCTTACCCTTGGCACGCCCCGCGGCGAGGGCAGCGGTATACTGCGCGTATGGCACCACGGGCTCGCGCAGGTTCTTGAGAAAGGCCAAAAGACACTCTGCGGCGCAATGCACGTCTGTGTCCACTGGCAGCGCCGCGTTCTTCGTGTCCAGCAGCTCCATGATGTGACGGCACACCTCCTTGTTGGTGGAGCGGGTGAAGAGGCCTGGCTCGCGTGGGTGCTGCGCGATGACGTAGACGAGGTACCACAGCTCCTTCGGCACGTGTGGCCGCACCTGGCGCACCACCTCTTCAAAGTCCGCCTTCTGCGCGTATGCCTCCACGCACGGCGTGTCCTGTAGAAGGGCGATATTCTCCAATGCGTTGCCGAACACGCTCGGGCTCAGTACACACTGGCACTCGACAGCCTGCACTGGGCCGTTGCGGCAGCAAAACAGCAATACAGAGCTGAGTTCAATACTACCGCGGCCCTGGTACGGGCGCCAGGCGGCCATCCACAGCGTGCAGCGCGGGTGAAAGGCTGTCTCGATCTGAACATCCTGTGACTCTCCTGGAAGGATGGCGAGCTCCTGCGGGGTGACGCGCAACCAGCTGCCCTCCGAGTAGTCTCCATCGCGTTGTCGCACCACCCGAACGACAGCGACACAGTTGCCGTTGTTCTGCACAGTGACCACCTCCTGCGTCCCGCAGTTGTGGAAGCACTGAGCCTGAAAGTTCACCTTCGACAAGCTCAGGGATATCTTCGCACTCGATGCCTGCGCCAAGCCGATGGTCGCAACCTTTTCCCGCAGCGACGATACTATCTGCGCCTTCTGCGTCGGCACCTCCACGCTCACCGGGATCCGTGCGAGCGCCTGCACAGGTTTGTGGTCGCTACTGCGCACTTCCATGAGGGCGGAGAGGCGGTCTAGTCGGATGCGAGACTCCATCGACTTGCGACGCGACCACACACATATGCGGTCCGTGTAACTGGGGATGCGGCGCTTCTCGCTTGTGTCGTAGACATCGGTGCCAATGTCGAAGCGGTACGTGGGCATGTGCGTTGGTGTGAAGTTGATGAAGTTCAGCCATGGCGTGTGCGGGTTCTTCATTTCGGCTGCCAGCTGGTCGTGAACCAGCAGCTCGCTGAACTGCCCCGAGTTCGCTAGATGCACGGCAGTCTCGTACGGGAGTCGTAGGCGGTAGTTCAAGTCTCCGGCCACGATGATGATGTCGTGGTCGCGAGGGTAAAGCTCGAGAAAGGCGGACTCGTCGATCGGTGCGTTGGGGCTGGCACTCATCTGCATCTCGGCGCGACGGGCAGCGTTGAAGTCCATGCACCTGAAGATGGTGTTGATGTCTTCGTTGCGTTTGCTCACATTGTCATGCCCAGCCGCCAAGTGGGCCGTAATGACGCAGATGGACGTGCGGTGCAGCACGAGGTGAAAGCCGACGGCACCTTTGTTCCCCATAGAGCCAAGGGCACCTGTGGCCACCGTCGCCATGCTGAATTCTGACACGGCGGACAGCAGCGGCCGACGGATGAACACGCAGAGAAGCAGACCGACGAGCTGCTTTGGCGGAAAGGCGTAGTACGGAGAGGCGCCTGCGCCACCTGACGAAGATGTTGCAGTGCCGTTGCTACTGTCGGCGCCGATTGCCGCGTTCAGCCCAGCTACCCACGGCGAGGCCGCCTCCGTCTCTTGCTTGAAGAGCGCTGTCGCACTCATGTCCACCTCCTGCATGCCGACGACGATCAAGTCCGTCGGCCGCGCTGGTGCGTCGTCTGTGCCACAACCGCTGCTGGTGAGGCAGACAAGACTGGTCAGCGGCAGCACGGGTTTCTTGCATCCGACATTAAAGGAGGTCACGCACACGCTCAAGTCCTCTACCGTCGTGTAGTTGACCTCGTAATAGCCGATTTCCCGCTGCACCCACGCGTCCGCGGCCATGGCAGGATCGGCAGTGGCGGAGGCTCTCGCGTTTGGCGCGAGAAAGCCAAATGCCGTGCGCTGACGGAAGATGTCTTCCACGTTCTGCCACTCCGGGTTAGGGAAGGCACGCGGGAGGCCGGGATACATGGCTGTTTGCGTGTTTGAGTTTGAGAGAGGGCGAGGGGGATGAGCTGCAGGTGGCGATTCTGTCAATGACGGTGACGCAACGAGAGAACTCGAGGGAGGGAAGGAGAGGCGATGAGTAATGCGTGGTTGCCAACCGCGATGGACGACTGACGGTGCATGTGCACCTCACAAGGACAGTATGCAGGCGTGTGGGCACAGGGAAGGGAGTGGGGAGAGACGCCACAACGGTTGGGCTTTGGCCACCTCGCACCCTCCCCCCTCATTGTTTTCCTTGTGCAGCTCTTCACTCCGTGCAGCTGCACCTGCGCTACTTCATCAACCTGTGCGGCAGCGACGCCTCCCCAACGCAGCAGTGTGAACAAGCATGACTGCACCTCTGCGAGCCGCATTTGCACGTTGCTCGTGCGAAGGAAAACAAAAAGGGCGGATGATGAGCACACCCTGCACGAATCGAGGCGGAACACTGTGTGAGATGGCCCAACGGTTGTTGTGGTTCAGCTGATGTGGCAGTGCCGCGCCGCCGCCGCAGAGGTGTGCAACTGTGCAGGTTATTAGCGACGGAAGAAGAAGAACACAGAGGGGAGGGGCGGAGACTTGGGAGGGGGGGGCGGCGGGGGAAACGGGAGAGCATCTCTGCACTACTCACACTCAGACCGCGCCGACGCACCCCAGACCTGTGACGTGCAAACCGTTACCAGGAGGACCACCAACAGATGAGTCACCCTTTACTCCCCCCGTCTTCCTCCCCTCTCCTCCAGTCCTCCGTGCTCCGAGCATCTCTCTTCCTCAGACCCAACAACAGCAAGGGGGAAGAAGCAATGAGGAGGTAGCAGAAGCCCCAGAGAGAGAGAGAGCGACTCGATGACATGCTTGTTTAGTCTGCGGGGTAGGGAGCAGCAAGTAAGCAAATGACGTAAGGACGGGGTGGGGGAATAGGGAGGGATTTGCTTCCCGCTGCCGGTGTGCGCGTTGATACATACAAAGACGGCGACCCCCATGAGCGCACCCACACGTCCAGTTGCACGAATGCCGACTGCAGCTCATTACGCTGCCCTGGTCGGCTTCTTTCTCTTAGCGGCAGCCGCTGTGCGAGGCTTGTACCAGGCGTTGCCCTCCGCATCCACCCTGTGCCAGCTCGGCGCCGGGCCGCGGTGCGGCTGCAGCGTTACCACGTTGTCTGCATCCTCGGCAGTGGCATCACGGTCGCACTCGCCGCTGCCGCCAAGCACTTTGGTGATGATGTCCATCTGCGCTGGCGTCAGCGAAGGTGGGAAAACAACGTTGATGCAGACGTACAGCTTCCCCTTCTTCAGATGCGCTACACCGGCCGCCGAGCCGCTGCCGTCACCGCTCTCATCGGCCGCTGCGCCGCCCCTCGTTTGTGCCTTCAGCGGCATACCCTCGTTTTCCACAACAAAGACGTGGTGTGAGTCGAAGAGAAAGTGCGGCACGTTGTCCTCCCGAAGCGGCGATGCCAGACGCACCACACGGCCGTCAAGTAGCTCGACAGGGATCGAGAAGGCGTCGCGGAAGAGAGACCAGAGCGGCAAGCGACAGTTTGAAAGTAGAAGATCGGTGCTGTTCAGGCGGTGATAGTGGGGATGGGGCAGCTGCACAACGACGACGAGTATGTCGCCGGCGGCGTCAAAGTCAGGCAACTCATCACCCTGGCCAGGGTAATTCAACGCGTCGCTATCTTCCGTGCCTGGCGCAATCGTGACTTTGATCTTCTTCTCTTCCTCAACAACGCCTCGGGGGAGGGTGCCGGATAGCTGCGCACGCTGGTGCGCATCGTAGATTGGTCCACATCGTGCACATGGGAACTGGATCGGGAGCTTGCCGAGGCCTTGGCAGCGGTCGCAGCGGCACTGCTGGTACGTCATGAGGCCGCCGAAGCTGAGGCTTTTCATGACTGTCTTATTCCCCTTGCACTGCGGACACACCGGGCTGGGTTGGCCGTTCGACGTGCCGTGGCCGTGACAGGTGGGACAACGACGTCGCCGACGGACCAGCAGCACTTTCGTCGTCCCGCAGTAGAGCTCCTCTAGGGAGCACTGCAGCTCGACCAAGATGAAGGACGGCTTCGCTGGCCGCTGCTGCTGCGACTTTCCAGGGCCGCCACCGGCAGCGAAACCAAAGAAAGAGGAGAAGATGTCCATCGGGTCCATCCCCGGACCAAAGCCATGCCCGAAGCCTCCGGGGAAGCCGCCGCTGCCGCCTGCCGCGCCGCCGGGTCCGTTGCGGCCGAACATGTCATACTGCTTGCGCCGGTCCGCATCGCTGAGGATCTCATAGGCTTCGGACACCTTCTTGAACTTCTCCGCCGCCGCCGGGTCACTGTTGTTCTTGTCGGGGTGATACTGGAGCGCCTTCCTGCGGTAGGCAGAGCGGATCTGCTGCTCCGTGGCATCCGGTGAGATGCCGAGCTCGTCGTAGAGAGCCGTTTCCTTGACCATTTGACCCAACTGCAGGATGGCCACAGGCGTGAGGGGTGGGGGGTGAAAGGGTGGGCAGCGACAGCGAAGACGGATGCGAGGGAACGAAGAAAGAGGTGGCCTGCGTGTGCGTGTGAATCTCGTCGAGGCCCTCCACGCAGTGCTTGCCCAAGACACACGCAACGCAACCGAAGAGGAGGCGGGCTGGCACGAGGGAGGGCGAAGAAAAAGGGTTGGGGGTAGTGTGGAAAGAGAGAGACGAGGGGAAGGAGGAGGTTGCCCATGTGTGTGTGCCTGCATGTACGCGCACGGTTGAGAAGGCAAGGCGGAGGTCAGATGACCATTGCGTGGGAAGGAGAAGAGAAGGGGCGGCATGGCGCGCCGCACAAAACAACCAGCGCCAGCCTCAGCTAAGGTTCAACTTGGACTACACCCTGTGCGTGGGTCCGTTGATCTGTGCTGCACTCGCGAAGTCGTAGGCATGGGTGTGCCTGCCGGTCTGAACGATGCTCTGTCGTCGTGCGTGTGTGTGTGTGTGTGTGCTTGAGGATGTCGCCCTTTCCCTCAATACATACGCACAGAGAACGCCCTTCTTCCGCGTTCGTGTGTGCTGTGACCGAGGAAGCGAGGAAGATCCATTCCCAGTCCCTGCGCTCCTCTCCCCCTTGCGCTCTGCCCCGCTGATGTGTTTTACTTTGGTCCCCCTCTTCCACTCGCCCTTTTAGTTTCGCGTGAATCAAGTAAAGAACGACTCCACCGCGTTGCTTCACGCTTGTCTCTTCTCCGAGTCCCCCTTTCCTGTGTTAGCCGCCACTAACTCCACTTTGGTGGAGGGGGCCCGAAGGGAGGGGGAGGGGGCAGTGGTGAAAGACGAAAGAGCGGGCGTCCTGTGCACCCCCGGAGAGAAAGGGAACAAGTGAGGTGAAGAAGAGGGCACACACACACACACACGTCTACTAGCGAGCTCCCTCCTGCTGCGGGCGCTACGATTCACATGGATCCCATCAGCCTGCCGTATGGAGAACCAATCTTTCCGTCATTGCTCTCCGGGGTGTGCGCGTGGGTGAGTCAACAAGAAAGCGACTGAGTGGAGATGAAGATAAGAGAGAGGAGGGGGGGGCGAGGAGTGAGCGGTACACATCTGCAGGCCGAGGTAAATAGAAGTGCAAAGTTCCAGCGATCATGAGAAGTGGAGGGTAGGTAGGGTGGAAACCTCCCAAGAAGCAAAGGGGTGAAGAGCTGCGCATGAGCTGGTATGTGCGCTAAGATTACTAGAGGAGGGCTTCGCCACGCGCAAGCCAGCGGACGTGCAAGACGCCAGCACAGGCGCAACCCTCCCACAAATGACATTAAGAGAATTCCACCATACTCATCAACAGAGGGCTATGCGGATCTAACACTCTTTGACATGCCTGAATGTGATGGACGCACACGCATGCATCTGAAGAACTGGAGACATACGTGAGGGGAGGGACAACAGGAAAGAAGGGAGGGAGTAGTGCGAGGCGCTGCAAGCAGCAAGCGATGATAGACGAAGCAAAGTGCAGAATCACTTCCACTCACCCCGCACCGCACATCATCATGGGTGCACCACCGCCTTCTCTTTCGCCCCTCAGCGTCTCTCTTCCACCCCCGAACAGGCCAGCAAAACAGACGCGGACAGAAACCACCGCTCACTCGCTTGCCTCTGCGCAGCACCGCGGTCAAGCCCTCGTCGTCCTCGGGCGAACCGATCTGCCAGTGGGTGGGGCCATGCGCCTGAGGGGCTTTTATTGTCCCTCCGTCGCATACGTGCTGCGCGATCGGCGCCCCACGGACTCGGGTGGACTGCACGCCTTGATCCGAGACTTGGTGACCAGGCCTGCAGTCCATGTAGTTGGCGTCGGCGCCTCTGACATTACCCACTTTACAGGCTTGTTCACTCTTCGCCGTTGTGCTTCAGTTCACAACGATGAAAGAGAAACGGAAGTGAGAAGCTCATGCGACGGGGTAGTGGTATCAGCATTTATGCCCATGTACGACGCAGCATGCCTTCCGCATGATCGCACAGTCGTTGCGAGAGTATCTGCTCGAGTAGCCTCTCAGATTGCTTGTCGGCAGCAACGGGCAGCTGAACTTGAGACCATCGTCGGACTTGTGCGGCCTCTGTAGAGGTAGCACAATGAGTTCCTCTTTTCACGTGGCGGGGGACGCAGCCGGTGGTGACGCTCCGGTTGTACATGTTCAGCAGTGTGCTTCTGCCCTGCATCGGGAGGGTATTGACGCTCTCGCAGCAAATTCTATCGATGCTGGGGCCCAGCTGCAGTGAACTTCGCGGAATGCCATCTTGAGCTTACACGTTGTGAGCCGTTTGAAGGGTGTGGGGCTGTGCCCCGGTGGGGCGCGAAGGGGGAGAGCTGCCGGATGTGACGTTGGCCTCTGTTGGTACATCTTCACCAATGCGCTGGCCTGCTCTATCGCACTGAGAGGTATGGGTGGCCTGGTCTCACTGCTGGTGCGCGCAGAGAGCAAGGGGGGGCACGGATAGCTTGAGTGCGTATCCAGAATCGAGGGTTACGGGGGAGGGGTCAGGGCATTGCAGAACTGTACCCATCCTTTAGGGCTGGCTCTTTGGGCCTCCGTGATGAGCATAGCCGAGGGAGGGCAGTGCTCGGGCGATGCACAGGATACCTTCGTTTCAGGAGCGGCTTCTGATGACGTCAGTTTTGGGTTGGCGGCTTCTGTTGGGTGTAGTCATGGATGTCACCTCGTCACTGTGAGAGGAATATTTGGTGATGGTGGTGGCGTTGTGGTGGGTGTCACTCTGCATGGCGCGATTCGCCTTCGCCTCCCTGGTGCACCTTCGGCTTGTGGTGGCGGTTGGGGTCAGCGCGGCCTTCTGGCGCTCATGTGTCTCCGCTTCGCTGTAGCTTTGGTGGGCAGGGTACTCGCGGATCGATTTGGTAGTTAAGGTGGAGTTCTGCTTTCAGCTGGGGTTGTGGAAAGAGTATAATTCAGCGCCAGTTATTACTGGCGGCACCAGGTCATATCCTTCCTCAAAGAGGGCAGTGAACCTGACAGCACAGTGGCCATTCGACGTCATGGTGATGGCGCCCTCATTATAGGTGAAGCAGTCAAGTGCCAATGCGATGTGCGATGGTGTCACCGTAGCCTCGCCTGCGCTGTGCCATGCTGAGATGTCTCTTCTATCGTTTAGGCATGCCAAGTAGTTGGCATTGAGACTACTGTATGACATTGGCCCCGGTCCAGTCGAGGCGTCCTCTCGAGCCCCACAACGTGCGGCGCGAGTCATCGCACCGATTCGATAAGGCGTGGACTGGGTGCAGCGTCACTTTGGCATCTGATGGAAGAGTTTCCCGTGTTAGCTGGTCCCCTTTGGCCAGTTAACCGGTCGCAAAGTATAGCCGACGAGTAGGGTCGTCGCTGCAATGCGAGAGCGCCGTTACTGCGTCTTTTGGGAGCGGAAGGGGATCCTCCAAGCACATATAGGGCCTATTGTATGACCACGAAGACGTCACCACAGTGCGACTCTTGCAGAGTACAGGCCTGTATCGACGACCCGTCAAGGAGTGTGGGGCAGAGCCACAACACACCTTGACGGGTTGTTCAGTCCACTGCAATGCTGCTGCAGGCAGCGCAGGCCAGCACCAGCATTACCATCAACATCACCACAGCTCAGCAAAGGTTGAGGACACAATGGGTGAGTGTGTACACCTTTATCTTCTATCCTGGACACACCTCACACTGAGCGGGAAGCAGCGTGATCATGGCCGCATGTCTCTTCGGCTCAGCGCCATCCCAGGCCTGTCTTCCGACATCAATAGTCCGCACAACCGTACACCTAAGGCAAGTGGCAGGTCACCGTACTCTCCCCACAAGGAGTGGGGCACTGGACCCCTAATGCCAGGGTGCGGTGGTCAGCGCTATGAGGGAGTGATGAATCAAAACACCAGCAACGCTAAGAGGGGGAGGGAGGGAGCACGTACGCGGTGGGACGCACAAGAGGACTTGCCCACTCCCCTCCCCCCCCCAAATGGAGGAACACAGCAAACCAAGCAAAACTGAAAGACAATACGACATGAGGGAGAAGGAAGGAGACCGGTGGTTACATTGTCAGCAACATGAAGAAGAGAAAGCAAAACACACGTGTGCGTGTGCGTGCGCACCTCAACTAGAGAGCGAAACACGCGCATTCTCACACGTAGACATCCCTGCACCCCCACTTAAATGCCTTGACGGGCGGCTTTAGTACCGCTCGCGGATGATCTGCGTCATGATGCTGAGAAGGGTACCAATCACACCGCCGACAAGAATGGAGATGCCATCAGAGTACCGGCAACGAAGCGTTTGCCGTCATTGTCGAGGCCCTTCGACTGCGGGTCAAGCACCAGCGCCATCGAGACCACGTAGTCGTTCGAGAAGCCGAGGATAACCTGCATCACGTAGCCATACGCCACTCCCGGGATGTAGTGGTACGAGTGCAGGAGAAGCAGCGGCACGAAAATGACGCGTGTAAAGGATGCCGCCACGATGATCCAGTGCTGCTTGCGCGACCGCGGCCACATGAACTTCAGCGACGGCGAGAAGCGGCCGAGCATATCGAACACATTGAAGAGGAGCACAGCGATTGTTGCAAACCACTTCGAGTTCGGGAACGTGCCAACAGCGATACTGGGGAACAGGAGCATCGTGGTCAGGAAATCAAAGCCGCAGGCGACGAACATCTCCTTGATACAGCGCAGCGTGCTGACGATGGCGGTGGCCACGAGGATCTCGTTGCTCTTCTGGCACCCCCCTCACTCGGCCACCTATCCTTTCTCGCCCCATCCAGGTATTCGTCGAGGCTGTCCTGTTCTGTAGCCGAGCCCTCTGACTTGTGACTCTCCTCTCCTCATCCAGGTGCTCGTAGGGGCTGTGGAACACTATCCCTAGGTTGCCGGTGCCCGTCTTGCTCCTTGCACTACCGAGATCACCGAAGCAGCTCTTAGCGAATTTGTTGTAGCGGAGCAGAAACAGCGCAACAAAGGTTGCGGCGTGGATACCCACACCCAGGCCGTAGTAAAGCTTCGACTGCTTTTCCACGCCCACGTACGTGTCCGGCAGCATACCTTTCACGACGATCTGCAGCAGCAAGGTCAAGACGCCAGACACCTGACCCCACCCATCATGATCGACGTGAAGCTCGAGGGGAAGGCACTGAACATGCCGTACGTTGTGAGATCGAAGATGCTCTTGCCGAGGCCGCCAATGAAGCCGCCGCAGCAGTGCGTTGCCACCGCACCGGCCTCATTGGTGCCACGTACAGGCACCACCATCAACACGATAACCTCCATGATGAGGATGAGCAGGCGACTGAACAGACGCGTCTTAATCGGAATCCGGCGGAACCAGCTGAGCAGCGTCAGCGGCTCTATGACCGGGCTTGTCGAGAGACTAATGCGGTTGTAGTAGGTCATGACGTTGTTCCAGAAGTCCGCATGCCGCGGAACCGCGTCCGGGTCGTGCATGGCGTAGCAGTAGTACGTCATAGTGTATCCAGACGCGGTGAGGATGGCATTGGTGGGCATCATCATGGACACGCCGCACATGAACGCGACGACGTACACATAGAACTCGCCCGCGGTCATTGGCTACCACTTGCAAGCCCTGACCGCCGCCTGGTAATCGGGGACGGCTGCGCCGTGCATGAGTGGAAGGTGTGCGGGGGTCACGCCAATCTGCGGGTAGGAAGTGAAGAAGGACGTGAGGTGCAGGGGGCCGGGGGCGGAGCTTAAGGACTTGAGCGACGAGTGTGTGTGTGTGTGTGTGTGTGTGGAGGGGGGCAGGATGTAGTGGTAGGGGGGGTTAGAGAAGGAGAGAAGAGGGGAGAAGGTTCACATGAGTGTAAGTACACGGCGTAGGAGCATACACACGTTGCAGCGCCTTTTCTGTTATATGCCTGCCGCGCTGATGTAAAGACTCCGTGTCGTGCTCGCACGCCACCACACAGGCCTCCATGGACATGCGCGTGAGTGATGTACCGCCTGGTGGTTCACTGCTCTGGAGAGTGTGAGAGAACATCTTTGTGCGTATGCCACGTACGCCCCTCTCTTGTTTGTCGATTGAGAGTGGAGGAAAGCGAGACGGCAGAGAGGTGGGGAGGAGATGGGGGAAGAGGCATTCAGAGCAAGAGGAGTGCTCGAGTGAAGGAGGAAGTGGAGGTTGGGAGGAGGAAAGAGCCCCCAAATTACGCAATCCTATGCGGCTTACCTGCTTTCCCTCCAACTGAGTCTCCGCTCCTCCCCCTTGCCACACCGCACACACTCAGATAGTAAAGCTGCCTCCTTCTCGTTTCTTAGAGATATGGTGGATGTGCGATAGCACTGCGTCCCCCTTCCCACCCTACTCTCCGGCCGCTCTCTCCTGACCTGTTCTCATTGCAGATCCCCACCCCATCACTTGCTATGCTCAGCATTCGTGGACAACGCTGCTGCGCTGGCGGGCTTCAAACGCCCTTCTTCAACAATAGCCGGCACCTCAATCGATAGCCACGGCCCAAGTCCGAGAGCAAGGGCGTGGCTGAGGCCGAAGTACGGCACATTGCGTGCCCACAGGGGGAAGAAGTGCGTCGTCATGCAGATCTTGCCGCCCCTGTACATCTTCACTGTCTTCCCCTCAAGCTGCGGCAGCGCAATCTCCGGAGGTGCCTGCGGGTACGTGACTGGGATGTCGAAGTTCATCTCGAACTCGTACTTCTCGTTCTTATAGTAGGTCCAGCAAGTGCCGTACCAGCGTGTCCCTTGCGGGTTGCTCTCCAGCTGAAACCAGTGCGAGTCGCTCGCCTTGTTGTTCTCGACATAGGCGATTAGGGAGGCGTACTCCTCTTTAAGCCGCGCTATCCACTTGTCGCCATCACGTGGACTCGCCTTCGTCTTCAACAGTGGAATGCGCGAGACGCTCTCCCTCACTGACGGCTCCATCTGTTTCGCTTCTCTTTCGCTCGTTGTAAGGAGTAGCGGCGATGATGTCGCCCTCCCCTTCGTTGGTGTTTGCTCAGACGAGTTGCGGCAACTGGGCGGCGAGTGAAATTAAGCAGCTAAAGTATGCGGGCCCCGATGTGTGCGCGTGTGCGTGACTGGAAATGCTGGACCGCCTTCTGAAGAAAAGCGATGAGCAGCTCAAAGGCGTGAGGGCGGGGAGCGGGGGCGCGCGTGGGCCAAGGTAAAGGTGAGAGGGAGATCTCGCAATGTGAGAGGCCAACAAGCACATAGTAAAGGGTGGGGGTGGGGGAGTGGATACTGTTCGCTCTGCGAGGAGAGAAGCGTATTCCTCTCTCTGTGGATACTTACCGCAGCCACAAGCACGGTCCCTGTTATGAAGGTGAGGGGAAGGGGGTGGAGTCTGCACCACAGGGAACGGCTGGCGTCCAGACCCGACTGCGCTTCGCGGCACACCGTCCACTCGACGGTCTCGTCTCTTGCATTTTCTGCACTGTGTTCTCCTCTGCCAAACACCCGCCACTGAGTACCACCACCTTAGCAGCCCCGCCCTCCCCGCACCGCACATCATCATGGGTGCACCGCCGCCTTCTCTTTCGCCCCTCAGCGTCTCTCTTCCACCCCCGAACACACCAGCAAAACAGACGCGGACAGAAACCACCGCTCACTCGCTTGCCTCTGCGCAGCACCGCGGTCAAGCCCTCGTCGTCCTCGGGCGAACCGATCTGCCAGTGGGTGGGGCCATGCGCCTGAGGGGCTTTTATTGTCCCTCCGTCGCATACGTGCTGCGCGATCGGCGCCCCACGGACTCGGGTGGACTGCACGCCTTGATCCGAGCGGGCCGCCTTCAGGGTCCTGCCGAGGACGGAGGCTGTGGTGTCTGTCGTGCAGGTAACAGGAGGTGGTCTAGGCGCATGCCGAGTGAGCTTGGGGAGGAAGTCTGCCAGCTGCGGGTCAGAGCCATCTAAGAGCCTGCCTGCGGGCCATGCTTTACCCTCTGCTGCGTCACACAGCGGTATTCCATGAGTTGGTGACTCTCTACAGCGGAGTGAGGGGGGATCGATGATACAATGCGGAGCGCTCTCGTCACGCTTCCAGCTTCTCCGCTTCATCAGAGCAGCCGGTTGGATGTGGAAGATGCCGTATGCTTTGCATTCATGTGCATTGGGATCGATCGGTGTAGATCTCTGTGCCTCTGTTCCGCTCATCACCGGTGCTCTGCCGGCCTCTGGGTGCCTTGCGTGGATGTGTGATGTATCGTGCCAGCTGTTCTAGACAGCGTGTGCGCACCCTCTTCGCGCTTCAGGATCCAGAGGCCTGCTTCAGAACGGTGTTGTTGACCGGGGCTCTCGCTGTCCGCATCTGCCATCTCCGTCGAGGGCACAGGGGGGAGGGGCATGTATGGATGGCTCCCCCTTCCCCCGCCTCTCCTTCGCACATCCGCTACACTTGCAGAGCCACGCGCACACCCACCACCACACACACACACACACACAGAGATAAGGACACTCCGGAATGGAAGACGCATCCACCTACGTCACCAACCACCAAAGAGGAGGGGGTGGTGGTGGCTGGAGGGTAAACCTATCAGGCGGCGCGTGACCTCTTGCGAGGCAGAGATGCGATCGCGCAGGATAGGATTGGGGTGTCAGGCACTTGAGGCGCCGACCCCTGCGCCGCTGTCGCCGCGGCTCTGCTTCGCATCTTGGAACAACTTCTCTAGCCGCGCCACCTCCTTGGCCTCCTGCCGCTGCTGTTCCAGCTGTTCCTCCGACTTCGCCCGGAACATGTCCCGCGACTTCATGACGTGCTCGTCCACGGCATCGTGGTCGACGATGGAAATGAGGTCAAACGGCAGGAAGCCGTAGCGGAAGAGCGCGCTCGCTCGGTTCAGCGCAAAGTTGTAATGCCGGCACAGCTCCTGCCCCGGCAGCACGTCGCGCAGCGTGACGAGGGTGATGGCTCCCTCACCGCCGAGCACGGAGGAGGGGCCAATGCGAATGGCGCAGTTCGGCCGATTGCTGTGATTCACGAGGTCCAAGTACGGCACCAGCGCCACCTCCGCTGGTTCTGGTATTCTCCTCAGTCGTCGCCACCGACGCTGCAGTCGCCGGAGAAAAAGGCTCCCGCTGTAGTAGTCGGCGGGTGGCACATGTTCCACTCGCGCCAGCACCAGCCGTGTGATGCGCTGAAGGTGCTCGATTTTGAAGGGCAGGTTAAAGGTCTCATGGATGGCTGTCAGAGCAAGATGGTACTTCTTGGTCATCTCTTCGTAGCTCGCGCGTTGCCACGAGTCGAGGGCCATGCCATACATACCAAACACGAATTCCTCGTTGAAGTCTTCATCGTCCAGCATGCGGGCATACGGCGTGGCGCCGGCGCTTAGAATCTGTGCTGTCTGACTCACCTCCACGGCCGAGCGTACGCGTGTTATGTCAGGAATCGCAGCGATGATGGCGCTCATCTGCAGCCCCAGGTAGAATTGCGGGGCCATAATGCGGAACTCATCATCCGTGATGGCGTCCCGCACCTTCGCCAGCGTTATGTGCGGTAGGCCATTGGGCTTCGTCGCCATATTCGACGCAGTTAAGAGCGCTGAGAGGGGGATGGTGGCGAGTGGTTTGTTGGCTGGCAGCGGGGTGGTGCGGGAATGGGAGAGGAAGAGGCCGCGGAGCTGCGAAGACCGAGTGCCGATGAAGGTCTCCTCGTGTAGGTGCACTTTGAAGTGCGCCGCGCAGCAGTGGAAGAAGTCGCCGGGGAGAGTCGACGAGGGTCCGTAGAGCACCGTGCCGAAGCAGCGCGAGACGCCGGTGCGCTGCAGCATTGGTCCAACAGGGAGGTGATCAGAGAAGTGGGGGAGAGGGGGGGGGCGCAGCTTCAAAGGAACGGAGGAAACGAATGAAATGTACGATGCGCAGAGCTTTGAAAGAGGCTTGCCTCTCTCTCGCTCCCCCCTTCTCTCTCTGCGTGTGTGTGTGTGTGTGTGTGTGTGTGTGTGGAGGGTGAGTGTAGCGGCTCATATGTTATGCAAGAGACGAGACGAGAGTCGGTAGGAGTGGATGGGTGGGGGTCCAAGAGGAAGAAGGAGAGGGGATGGAGAGACTGGGGTGGCGCTGGTGTATGTTGATGTCACGCCAGCAAGTGTGTGGTACGCCTCCCCCTCCCTATTCCCCTTCTCACAGAGCTAACTCAATCGATTGAAGCAGAGCTACCTGAGGATGCACAACACCACTATGAGCCTCAGCACAGTGTACACAATGCCGCCGTTCGGCCTGCGCGCAGCCCCTGGCGGGACCTCAACGCTCATGCCGTAGAGCAGGAAGCAATGGGGATTAGGGGAATGAAGAAAGCGCTGAGCACTGCCAGCACACGTATCCGCTCCTTTTCCTGGCATAACGAGGTCCAGAAGAGCAGCTACAACGATGAAGTTCACGTTGGAGTTGAGCTCCTCGGCGAGGGAGCTCGACGTTTGCACAGCCCTGCATGATCTCCTGGTACTCTACCTGCGACGCCGATACGTGTGGCGAGGAGGCAGCGTGTGAGAACGTGTCCCGCTGAGCGCACGGTACCGGCAGAGGGAGCGAGGGAGGCTGTTTGGTGGCAAAGGGGGTGTGTGTGGAGGTAGGGAGAGGCGCACTCACGGACGTAAACATTTTCGCTCACTTTTCAATGCGTTCGTGATGCACCAGAGCTGGCGGTGCACAGCCACACACACACACACACACACACACACACACACACGCACTTCTGTTGTTCACCCTCCGGCACGGCGGACACCACCACTTTGTTGGTGGAGGAGAGGACACATCGAAGTCGGAAGGAGGCGTTGGTTTTCTCTCTGGGGCAGGCGTGGGTAGTAGAAAGGCGGCAAGTGATGCGAAGGACCATCACCGTTACGTGGAAGGAGAGGAGACAAGCAGCGCTAGGTGGGGCGTCAACGATGCGGCGGCGAAACACGTGCTGTTCATTCGTTTTGGGCGGTGGGGCGGGGGGAGAGGGGAGGGGAAGGAGAGGGCATTGAGTTCGTGGTGCCGTGGCGCCGCCCCTAGCGCCCCAGCCTACCATCCTCTACCTCATCACCTCGCTCACAGCCGCGGGGCGCCTTCCCTCAGTGCTGTGCGCTTCTTTTCACTGCGGTTGCCTGGAAACGAGAATCGACTGCAATCGCTTCCTTGCAGCAGGGGGGGAGGCGTGTCCCGACGAGGGCCTGGCACACGAGCTGTCCTCCGCTGCCCCTCCACCTTGAAGTGGCTTTTCAGAGCTAGGTGCTTTCTCGCACTTCCCAAAGGCCTTCAGCGTCGGGAGTTTCTTCTTTACTAGGCCCGCCTGGACCAGTGCATCAAGGGCACTTGGTTGGGTGGAGTACAGGTCACGCAGGTCCTTGGCCATGGGGCGGTAGGAGTATCGCACAAGTTGTGGGACTACGTCGTCGGCGTTTGCAATTGCGCTGCGCTTTAGCTGCCGCCGCTCGAGGCCGAAGGAAAGCCAGACAGGCTCGGCCCGCACCATGTACTCGCAGAGGCGTGCTTCGATAATCGCGACCACCAGCCCCTTGAGGCACAGCTCACCCAGGGTGATGATGTGCGGCGGGAATGTGAAGCCGGCCGGGTGCTCCTGTTCTGGCATCAGCAGCCACCGCAACTGCCCAAGGAGTTGACGCACAAATGCACTCTTGCGCGAGAAGGCCTCCTCCTCTGACTTCTCTTGCAACTTGGCAGCCCGTGCTGCTTGTAGCTGCGCCAGTCGGGTCGTGGTGTTGCTGTCGTTACCTGAGGTGCTCGCAGCGCCGGTCGTGCTGTCGGAGGTGGCGGACGACGACGGTGCAGTTGCAGCCCAAGACGCAAGCAAGTCGTTTTCGTAGCCGCGCGACGCGGAGGAACTTGTCGCGACGCCGCCCAGCCCCATCGCGGCTGGCGAGCTCGGGCCGTAGTGCTCTCGCAGTGCTACCTTGTCCAGCGTGTACATACCGCACATGTCGTATACCGTCTCCATATTGTAGCTGCACGACATGAAGTCGAGGAGGTTGGAGTAATCCTGTATGAGGCCGTTTGGAAAGAGCCGCAGAAATGGTCCCATTAGGCACTCGTGCAGCACCAGCGCTCCTTGGTGGTCGAACCCGCGCATCCCACCCATCATGCGGCTAAGGTAGGTGTCACGGCTGCTGCCAAAGTGTACCATACCAGCCTCTTCCAGCTTGACGAGTATCGCATAGAGCTCGGTGCGGCCCTCTCTGTCCAGCTTGGAGAAGAGCGCGTGGTACGGCTCCAAGCTGTCGATTCCTAGGTGCTCCATGAAGGTTGACAGCACCGCCTCGGGGTTCCACCGACGCGGCCACTCGGCCAGCTGCGAGTAGTGTAGATCCAGCAGCGCGTGGTCCTTGCGACTCTGATGATCCAACCAACGCGACACTGGTTCGTTGCACAGTTCGCACCACTGCGGGTTGCGAAACACCCAGTTCCGCTTGTCGATCTGTCCGTGCATCATCGAGTAGATCGGGACGCTGCCGCCCTCCGTCGGGTATGGAGGCCGCAGGACGTTCGCGCCACCGTCTGCCGCGACGTTGGCTACGGTGATACGTACTCGGGAGGACATATTGGAGGTGGGCCGCAACGCTCGCGCCGTTACGGCGACGGCGGCGCGGCGAACGCACGTCGAACTCAGAAGTGACGACGACGTGGGCATCTGCGCGCGGCAGGAGGACCACACCCACACAGGGAGGAGAAGGGTGTAGGGAAAACCCACCCGCCGAGAGGGTGGGGTGTAGGGAGGGCTGCTGCACAACAGAGCGGCAAGTAGAACTGTCACCGTTGGTTGTCCTCTCCTCTCCGTCCACTTTCTAGCCCAGCAGCTGATGAGCTGATCTGGAGGGAGGGAGAGGGTGAAGGCTGTAGGAGGGAGGGGGGAGGCGCGCACAACTGCGTCTCCTTCCTCCTCCCGAGGTGGTCTGTTTGCTGCTGAGGGGGCACTACTCATCAAAGACGAGCACAACGGAGCAGCGTGCAAACGCGCCGGTAGGGAGAGGGCGGGGTGAGGGGAATAATTGCCCACAGTCAGGGGGGAGAGAGAGAGAGGAGGACGATTGGAGAACGAAGGTGAAGGCCGAGGTCGATGGCGCCAAACACCCTCTGCAGGGCAAGGTGCGCAATGCTCAGAGGGTAGAATGGAGAGGGGAAGGGGGCAATGTGCGACGCACTGCCTCACTCCTTTCCCCTACCTGCTTTCCCTCTTCGAGAACACTGCACCAAGACGTCAACGCTGTGGAGGTGAACAGACTCTTACGCCGTACCTCGTCTGTACAGAGAGGGGAAGGGGGAGTGAGCAGCCTTGTTTCCGCGCTCATACGTATACTCATGCCTTGCGTGTATGCTGGGATCGCTGTAGAATCGCCTTCATGAAGGTACGCGGCTTAGAGCGGCGTTGAGGGCGAGGAGGAATGCGCAGACGTTGGCGTCAGCGGCACCCAGCACAAACGCACAGGCGAGCACCGAGTGCTTGATGCTCTCCTTATCCTCTACAGATGGGGGGGGAGGGGGGAGAGAGCGGAGGAGCGCAGGGAAGGGGTGGCGTTTCACTCACATCTCCACCCGGCTCACATCCGTGCTGTACATCAGATGGGAGGAAAACACACAGAGCCCCTCAAAGGAGGCCGCAGCGAAGAAGAGGGAGGAGGGGGGAGGCGCGCAGCAACAGCGGCCAACACTACCACCGTCCCACCGACCCCTCCTCCCACGCACGTGGACACGCGCCTTAGCGCATCTGGGAGAGTCGGCTAGTTATGATTCGCTTGCTGAGACCATTCGGCTCTGTGTGCGGCAGCCGTGCAGCTTTGCTCGGTGCAGACGCCACGCCAGCTGAAGACTCTTTGCGCATGCGTGACGGTACTTGTTGTAGACCTCCGCGCGGCTAGCGAAGGCTGCCACAAACGCCTCCGTTATGGTGACAGCGGCCAGCTGGGCGGGAGTGCGGTGCAACGCGATGTACTGCGCACTCGTGGGATCCGCAGCAATCTCAAACCACTGCGGGTGCACTGCACGCAAGCGCAACATTATGTGCGACGACACCGCCTCGCCACCAGCCAGCTGAGCGCACTGGTCATCCTCCGACATCGCCGGCTGCGTGCCCAGGCCGTTGGAGCTGAGAAGCTGCACATTTTGGAGCCCGCTCATGGGGGAGCACCGTGGCAACTCTACCTGGTGATGTCTGGCGGACTGCCTCATCTTCCGCCCCCGCTCACGCAGCCACCGCCGGCACCAATAGCCTCGACCAACTCGCTGGATAGTCTTGGTCACCTCCAGCACCTGACGTTCCCATCGCTGCTGCTTGCGCTCGCGCTCCTGGCGAATACGCTGTAAGTCCCGAAGACACACGTGGTGCAGTGCGGTCTTGTAGTCGCCGTGGCGCCGTGCTGCAAGACTGCGCTGCAGGTGCGCCTCGTAGACATCTCCAGTGCAGAGGTCGAGGAGGTTGCGCATGTCGAGTGCATCAGGGGCGTTGGCCGACTCTTGTGCGAAGCAGTCAGGGTCATGCGTATCGCGGCGAGTGGTGCCCGTCGTGTGAGGACGGCGCTGAGTACCTCCACGTTTTGACAGAGGCGTGCCGTGTGAGCTGTGAGATGATGTCGGTAACACCGTTGGATGCGCTGTGCGGCAGTGTTGAGAAGCTCCAGCGGCGTACGTAGTCCCGAGGTTCGATGCGTTGGCAGGGGTCGGTGCTTACTGGCTGTGCCAAGGTGCTCCGGGAGTGACGCGGCGGCTGTCAGAGCCATCGTTGACACCGCCTCCGTTGGTGTGGTCGTCGACAATGGCGTTGTTTTCGTTTTTGACGGCGAGCTACACGCCATCTCGCACCGACCGCGGTCGCCATCTACAGCATCGTCGTCGCCGAGGGCTACGGTGGCCAGGGCAGAGCAGAAGAAGATGGAGGACCCTTGTCCACCTCGGCCGCCGACGCAATGTGGGCTGAGTGCGCACGACTCACCGGCTGCGACGACGACGCCCCCACGCCGCCGCCGCTGCCGCCTGCGAGGTCGTCGAAAACACCGCTGTGCTTTGTGGAGGTCCGCTCGGCAGCCACGCGGTGCTCTGTCCAGGCGGCACACATCGCAGCGCGACGGGCCGAGGCCTCCTGAGCCCAGTGCACACGTATTTGCCGCTGCAGCCGCAGCGCGGCGGCATCGAGGCGTTCCTCCTCGATGAGATAGGTCTCCTGCGCGGAGCGGCGCTGTTGGCACAAGCGAACGGCGAGTCGCTGACGCCACCACTTCTGAATGCGCACTGCACGCACGCTAAGCGGCAGCGAGCGGGCCAGGAGGACTGGCGCCACGGCTGTCCAATCTTTGACGTCTCGTAGCATGGCGTTCGCACGGTACGCCGCATGCAGTTGTCGGAGCACACCTGTTACCCCTGCTGTTGACGACCCCTCAGACGTAACGTCACATGGCGAGGTGCTCAACGTGGGGGACGTCTTGTGAAACTCGAGTTGTCCCTGAGAAAGCCGACCGTTGCTGGCGGTGACGGTGCCGCAGAGTTGAAGGTGACCGCCGCACCCGTGGAGGCCGGCGAGGTGGTGCTTGCGCTTGCTGTAAGGCACATCGCCAGTGCCTTTGTGCTCGCCTCCGCTTCATCCACGTCGGTCAGACACTCGCCCGGAGCACCAAAAACGACGGCCGCGGATGAGCAGCCGCGTCTCTCTCCCACGCAGGACGGACGAGGTCGCCGGGGTGTACGTGCTTAGAGGCTTGACGCAACGCCTCGCAGACGATGCGCTGCGTACGGCGCCCGCGGACCAATTCAGCTGACGAACGAATGTAATTCCCCGTGCGGCGCACGTCACCCTTCGCTGTGCTGGGCGGTTGCGCTACGGCTGCGGCTGCCTCACAGCCGCTGGCTTGGGAAGGACAAGAATAAGCTGCACCCACGTTCATTGCTACAGCCTTTATCCCTGAGCCGCGTACGACCTCCGTCGTTGTCGAAGTGCTTTCCATTGCCTTCAGCATGCGCCGCCATGCTACGAGCGTCTCCTCGACGGTGCTTGGCCCGCTCTCCTTTGCTGATGTTGCTAAGGAAGCTCGTGCCTTCTGCGGTGGGACTGCATCGGTCCTGGCAGTCAGGCGGGCATAAACCAGCGCGTCCACTGCTGCGTTGTACGTGTAGTGCCCCGCTGCGCCACCTGCATCGCTGTGCCTTCCCTGCTGTGATGGCTGTGCGCTGGCAGCAGCAAGAGCAACGGATATTCTTGTCTCCGCTGCATCACCACTTTCCTGTGTCCCCTGTGTCGCGTGCTTGGCGAGGGGGAGTACCGTGGCGACGGGCCGCATCGTCTTCGCAGCACTCCGCAGCACAGAGCTATCCCCGGAAGCGTCTTCGCTCACTCCCTTCTCACTAGAGACAACGGCGATGGTGGGAAATGGGTAGGCCGCAGTGATGCCACTAGTAGCCACGATCTCCGTGTGCGAAGGCCCTAAGGCCGGCGACGTTGCCTCGCCGTCCTCGCTCTGGTTGTCACCCTGTTGCATAGCAGCCGTCGCTGTCGCTGTCGCCGCCGCCGCTTCTGCCATGACGGTAGGGGCCACCGGCGACTTGTACTCAGGCGATGTTGGCGAGGGTGGGGCGGAGAATGTGTGCCGTGGCGCTGCACCCTGGGCGTGCCCTCCCCCGAGAGAATTTGCTTGACTGTATTGCTCGCCGGGGCGTCGGCAGGCGCTCTCATAATGCTGCGAGTCGTAGAGACTGCGCTGCGTGGGGTGAGGGCGGTGGTGCCGGCACCACTCTGCAAAGTTCTTTAGACGAGGCAACGCGACGCAGGCCCCCAGTTGCCGGTGTTGTGCCAGCCACCGCGCCTCCATCTCTTGCACGTTGGACATAGAAGCCGCCAGCTGCTGCTCGCACTCCGCGTGAAGTTCGCGAAGCTGCTGTTCTGCACCTGGGCTGAGCTGCTGCGACGGCAATGGGTGCAACGGTAGCGGGGGCCTCCGGTGCTGCAACTGGTGTTGCTCTGCGATGGTGACCGCTACCGCCGCGGCGAGGGAACAGTTTGGCGTGGCAGGCGTGTCTACCGAAGCGGGCGAAGCAATCCACGCGGAGCTCTCGTCTCCACCGCTGCTGCGTTCGCCCACGTACTCAGGCGTTGCTTGTCGCGCACAGCTCGCTATCAGGGATTGGCGTGCACTGTAGGATAGTCGGGAGAGAGCCAAGTCATCGTACTGCTCCAACGCCTGAGCAGTACGATGACGCTGCGCTTTCAGACTCGTCATCGCAAACTGCACTGCTTGCCGAGCGGCTTGTACCACGCGAGCCGCGTCGGCCGATATCGTGGACGTTGTTGTCGCCAGCCCTGTCACAGGCGGGAGGGAGCCAGCGACTGTGGCGTCCGACTGGAGGGACAGCAGCTCCGAAGCCATGCTCGGTGTCCCTGGCGACGCCGAGCATGGCTTCAACATCGAAGCAGAGGCGGCTTTTATCGCGGCGTGCGCGTCGTCACGTGGCACGCCTCGAGCGGCCTTTAGCTGCAGCGGTGTAGAGGAGTCCATCACATTGGCCGCAGAGGATGTCGTGACAGGCGTGTTGGTGGACACAGGCAGGACACAGCACCGCGGCGTAAAAGCCTCCGCCAGATTAGATGGAGACTGGGCTGGAGGTGGAGTGTGGCTGCCGGTAGCGAAGACATTGGCAGCGGTACACGGTACGCCGTCACCGGCACGCCAAGGGGAAGAGGGGGACAAGGCGGGGACGTGGGTACTGGCGGTGGACCCTAGCCGTGACAGTGCCGCCCGCAGCAGGCATCTCGTATGCGGCCTTTGGATGGGAGCGAGACCGACCTGGCCGCTAGCACAACCCCCGGGTCGCTGTCGTACACAAACGATCCATCCGCTGCCTTCTTTTCATCAGCGCCGTCGACCGCCATGGTACGCGACGCCAGCTGGGTCGCGTGATAGGACGCGGTGGGGCTTGGCTGGGTCACCGCCACCGAGGAGCTCCACCGATGCAGCTTCTCCTGCATGTCATGTGAGTAGAGGGAAATACTGTCCTCGTTCTGAGTGCCGTATAGCTGCTGAGCCGCGCGAATGCCGCCGTCATTTTCCACCTCTCTGTCTTCTGCTGCGGGAGTCCCAACGTGATTAGTTGACTGCAGACGCTTGTGCAGCGCACCGCCAGCTAGGGCGTGGGCTTGATAGCGACCCTCGCCCAGTGCGCGGCTGTCAGTAGCAAGGGGCGGTAGACACGTGTGCGGTCTCCACCCGTTGAGGTTCGACCGTTCACCAGTGACGATACCGCGCCTCGGTGGTGGCGAGGGCGGCGGCGCGGCAAGGATCGCTTGTTGGCGGGCGGTGCCAAACGTCCCCAGCGTGCTGAGCGACGGAAGGCGGAGCGATGGTGACCCGCCGTGGCCGCCCTGCACAGGCGCGGAGAGACGAGTCGCCCGAGGCGGGGGGCGAATGGCAGGCATCTGCGCGCTGCTATCCGGAGCGCCACAACTGGAGGTTGGCGGAAGCGCCAGCGTCATCGGAGCAGCACGGGGGAGCTGTTGCAGCTGCCATTGAACGAAGCAGATGCTCGCCGCGGCTTCGCACCTGTCTAGTGTCCCGTCTACGCCATCGTCCCTGAACTCCAGGTTGAGTTTATGGGGGTGGTGGTTGGTATCGTGACTCCGCCAGACCCGCATAGAGGCCGCCAGCTGCTTCTGCAGTCGCGCTGTGCGGCTTGCCAAGACCGAAAAGACGTGACGGTCTTTGTCGCGGCGCAGAACCAGCGAGGTCCGCCGCGGCTTCGATGCTGTACCCGGGGATGAGGCAACAAAGAGAAGCTCAGCACTGAGTCCACAGCCTTCCCATTCGCACCGAGAGGACCTGAGGTGTCGTGGGTAGTGGACGGAGCAGCACCAGCAGAAGTGGCGGCCTCCTCTGAGGTTGTGTCGGCCGCTGCTGTTGGAGTTTCTGCTACGGGGTCCAAGGCGATCTCCCCCAAGGCTGCTTGACAGAGATGCAGACACTGTTGTAGCTCAGGGAGCCTCTCCTCCAGTAACAGCATGTTGGCTACCTTGTGGGCGCTGTGGATGTAGTCGAAGGTGGCGACGACGGCATCATCTTCATTGGTGTCGCTGTCATGGGGTAGGGTAAGCAGATTCGTCAGTTGAATCTTCAGGGAATCGATTTCCATGGTGATGGCGCGCGAATACGCACGCTCGCCTGTGCCGCGGAGAGGGGAAAGTGGGAAGGATGAAGGAGGGGGAGGCGACCAATGGGGAAGAGCAACGAGCAAAAATGACGCGGGACTTTAAGCTGATATGAAGATCAGTGCTGAGGGCGCCGATAATGACAGGCTATGAGTGACTGTAGGGTGGTGGAGGAGTGTTGCTCTCGCTGGTGATGGTCCAAAGAGTAAAGCTGCCAAAGAGAGAGCGAGAGAGATCGTCTTGTCGCGGTTCAGCTGGTGTCTGCACCGACTGTACACGCGGGACCGGATGGGGGCGAGAGAGGGGGTGGTGTGGTGTGGCGAAACAACGCCTCCCTCCACAGCGGAAAACGACTCGATGGTGGTACGGTCAGTCGCCCAATACGTCAACGCAGCAAAGCGCGCGTGTGAGGAGGAAGTGGACGAGCGAAGCGATTGGTCATGCAGGTTTACGGCGGCGCGTGGGTCATCGAGGAAGATCGTCGAGCCTTGGTAGTTCGCGCGCACGAGTGGGCAGTGGAAATGCAGCCCCCCTCCCTTCCCGTGACAAGCGAAAGCAAACGAACCGAAATAGGAGGGGGGAGGAGGAGGAGGAGGATGCGATGGGCGGGAGGCGGAGCTGGAGAGAATAACAGCGAAGGGGGAAGGGGCGAGGAGGCCAGGACACACAGGAAACACAGACACGTGTATGCAGGCAAGCCACGTTTGGCTCGACGAGACGTGGATGCTCCCAACAGTGGCAACGAACGTTCGTTTTGCTGTTCGCCTACTGATCTGGTCACATCCCATGTGGCTCGCGTGAGGTGACACGGAAACGCACACCCCTAATAAGTGGAAGGGGCGCTTCCCCCCCCCCTCCCTCCCTCCCTTCACAGCGACACCCCCGACCACCCAATGTGCCTCAGCAGCGTGACTACACTGCACGAAAACGCGCCAGTGCGGGAAAGGGAAGAGGAGCGACCAACGTGGCATCGGCCGCCTATCACTCCGATAGCGCCCCACGTTCTTTTGGTTTCCGTTTCTTTGGGCGGATCTTAACGCGATAAAGTGGCGCCCACACCCCCTCCCTCCCCAACACACACACACACACACACACAGTGAGAGAGAGAGAGAGGAGGGGGGGGCGAGGGCGAAGTAGTCGGGGAAAGAGCGAGCACTGGCGTATACAGACGCAGGCACTCAAAAGCTGAGTGAAGCGCTCACCCCACGCACACGTACCTACGCCGCCTAACATTACGACGAAAAAGGCTAAGGACGTCAACGACGGCGGCGGCGAAGACGAACCGCAGCCACCCAGCACCCACAACCTCCCCTTTCCCCACCCCGTCATGATCGCCCTCATTACAGGCAGCAGGCCGACGTGCTACTCAAAGCCCCGAGCCAAAGAAAAATGAAAAACAAAAACACAAAGAGAGGAGCCCTGAGAAGTGCCCCATACGCACTCGCACAGCACCACGCAGCCTCGACAGCACGCAGGGCTGACAAAGGCGCAGGGGGAGCCGAAGAAGAGAAAGAGAGAGGGAAGAGGAGGACGGGTCGAGGACAAGCCCCCCACTTACCTCCTCAGCCATACAGCAGCGCGTGCACCTCCGTTGGGGAAGTGAGGTTATTGTCTTCTGTGCGTCTGCCAACGTTTCTATGCCAGCAAAAGTGGCCCTCCTCCTCTTCCGCCTCACACCCTCTCTCTCGCTTGCGTTTTATGGAGAGACCCACGCAATCAGGTGCGCACCCCACCCAGCAATGCACAACTTCAGAGGCGCACGACAGGCATGCGTCACGCAGACGCAGCGGAAGTGGCTCGCTTAGAGCAAAAAGTGGGGCAACCTCGGGAGCACACGGCCAAGTTGCGCGCCGACAAACTGCGCTGCCCGTGTCGTGAGGCTCATCTTGACGCGGCGCTTATTGCCGGCCGTTTTTTTGGCTTTGAGTGCTGCGCGTGAGCCCATCAGCCGCTTTCCCACACCGCGAGCGGCGTTATCCGAGGGCTTAGCGCCACCGAAGAACTCGCCAGGACGGCGCTTGCTCGGCGGCGGTGTCTCGTGCTGGCAGGCGTGCACGCGGTACGTCGTCGCACCCTTCGCGGACTCCTCGAGCATCAGCAGCGGCTGCCGAAGCGACGGCAGCTCCACCCCGCCTGTGATGCTGGACGACCGCTGCTCCTTCTGAATCGAGTTGACGAGTACACGCTCATACTCCTGGAAGGTCTTGTCGAACTTGTCGAGCTCCGTCAGCCACATCCTCACCGGTGTTGTCCTCTTCAGTTCCTCAATCTGCGCCTGCGTCTTGGCGATGTCCTCCTGGAGCTTCTCGGTGCTTGTGCGGGTGAAGAAGGTAATGGGCTTCTTCAAAATGTAATCGAAGCTCTCATCTACGCGCACGAGGCCGAGCTTCACACACGTCTTGGTGAGCGTGTCGTCTGTCGCATTGAGGAAGTCTATCTGGCCTTGCCGGAAGTGCTCCACAAACTTCCGCGTGGACTTCAGACGGGCGAGGTCCATCTCCATCAGCCCAATCTTTCGAGTGCGGCGGCGCTTGTAGAGGTCGAGGCGGCGGTCGTAGTGCCACTGCAGCACCGGCGCGAGGTTCGAGTCGATTGGGCTAAGCGTACCGGTGGGCGAGAAGACAGTGCCGTTGATGTAGACCCGTTGCGCCAGTGCCAGATCCGTCTCGCACTCCGCCCATGTTGTCAGAGTGCCGTCGCGCACGATGAGGTCGATGTCGATGTGGTTGGCGCCTGAGTAGTCGGCGATGCGTTGCACAACATCCGTGTTGGCGAGGGACGAGATGTGCAGGCGGAACGCCTCGATGCTCGTCATCCACGGAATTTCGGATATGTGGAAGCGGCCATTTGGGTGGGCGGTGTATTTGCCCACCGCGATAAACTCATCGTCGGGGCCGCGCCGCACCGTTCCCTGGAAGCCCACTGCCCACGGCACAAGGTTGCGCACTACCTGCTTGGCCGACTCGCCGTTGATCATGGCTCGCACCGCCGCTGAGACGTCGAGGGGGTGGAATGGCGGGATTGTCGTGGCAAAGCCAAAGCCGATACCGACGGCGCCATTGCAGAGCAGCATCGGCAGGATGGGGACGTAGTGGTGAGGCTCCACGGGCGTTCCCTCCTCGTCCATGTAGTCCAGTAGAGGGTCATCCTCTTCGGGGAACAGCAGGCGAGCAAAGCGGCTGAGCTTCGTAAAGATGTAGCGCGGGGCGGCGTGGTCGTTACCGAGTTGCTGTCGAGATCCGAACTGACCCTCCGGCACGAGCAGGTTGATGTTGTTGCCGCCAGTGAAGTTCTGTGCCATCTTCACGATCGTCTCCTGCAGCGAGACCTCGCCGTGGTGAAAGGCCGACACCTCTGAGATGTAGCCCGACAGTTGCGCCACCTTTGACGCCTCGGAGCTGTGGCGCCGCAGCATTGCCCACAAGATCTTCCGTTGCGAGGGCTTCAGTCCGTCGACGCAGTGTGGAATGGCGCGGGCGTTGCCGACGAGTGCGAAGTGGACCATTTCCTTGTGGACAAATTCCGGAATGGTCAGTGCCTTCTTGCTGCGGTCGATGTCGATCTCGCCCTGGAAGGCGTTCGCCTTCGTCATCCACTCCTTACGCCATTCCACCTCTGCTGCGTCAAAGACGCTATCGAGCAGCTGGTGGTCCTTCGCGTCGACAGTGAGTCGCATGATGTTCTTGTCCATGTCGGCGAAGTACTCCTTCCCCTCAGCCGTGGTCGACGTCCCGAGGCCCTTGTAGTATTTGGCCGTGTAGCGCGCAGTCGGGTGGGCCCGCTGCCAACGGTGGAAGTCACGGAAGCTATGGAAGGCGATCACCTCCTTGGACTTGCCGCTCACCTTGATCTTCACAATGGGGGTCGAGAAGAGGGAGATGTAGCCGGGATTATTCTGCAGCAGCGTCGGCCACAGCGACTCGAAGGCGTTGATGACGAGACCCTTAATGTGCGAACCATCCGCGTCCTGATCAGTCATGACGAGCAGTCGCTGATAGCGCAGTTCATCCGGCGTTCGGTACTCCTTGCCCAGCTCCAGCCCTAGCGCAAGGAAGAGGTCCTGCAGCTCCTTGCACGTCTTGAGTCGCTTCAGGTTCTTGTTACGCACGTTCAGCAGTTTGCCGCGCAGCGGGAACACACCGCAGTACTTCTTCTGCTCGCTTGAGAGCGAGTTGAGGGCGAGCGCCTTGGCAGAGTCGCCCTCTGTAATGATGAGTGTGCGGATGTTTCGGCCGTCTGGTCGAGACGAGGTGGCATCGACGAGCTTCGTGATGGAGGATATGAGGGTCTTGCTGCTCAGACGCCGGCCAGCGCCGATCTCCTTGTTTAGTTCGTTCGCGAGCTGGTCGTCCATGCTGTTCACATGTGCCTCCAGGAATGGCATTGTTCGAGGTACTTCTCCAGCGTGTTCCTTGGCACGCGCGGCATTGTCACTGTCGACACGAGTCGCGCCTTGCTCTGCGAGTCGAACTTTGGCTGGGCCTGAATGAGGAAGACGAGCACGGTAAAGTGTCGCTGCACCCGGTTCGTGTCCACTACCTTGCCATCCTTCTTAAAATTCCGGCTCAGCGAGTCGAGGCAGGAGTCAAGGATGTCAATGGCGGCGTTGCAGTGCGTTCCGCCATTGTAGGTGACGACGCCGTTCACGACGCCAACAATGCGCTTGGGGCTCTGCGTCAGCTGCGGCACATACGCGACACTGCCGTTGGGACTCGTGTGGACAAATGGCTCAGGCGGTGTCGACCCGTTCGGGCCGGGTAGCGAGTAGAGTCGCGCGTAGTCGGTAAACGTCTCGAACCCAAAGGGCACGTTGTTGAGGCGCACTTCGATCTTGGAGAACATTGCGGCGAGGTCCATGATGCGCTTGTGCAGCACCCGCTTCATATCGAGAGAGATGGACGCGTTTGGGAAGCCAAAATGCGCATAGTCGGGCATAAACTTCACACGAGTCACGTTCTTCTCCTTCGGATCGACCCGACTCACGCGCGGCGCCGTCGCCATCCGCATGTGGTCCGTCCAGCTCATGTGGAACTCGCGGCCGGCGGTGCGGCAGACGACAGAAAACTTCGTGGAAAGAATGTTCGTCAGCTTAGCGCCGTAGCCGTGCCGACCCGCTGTTGTCGAGGTTGAATCATTGTTGTAGTTGGAGCTAGTCAACAGGTGTCCAAACACCATTTCTGGGATGTATATCTTGTGCTCTCTACTGCGCACAATGGGGAGGCCGGCGCCGTCGTTCTCGACCGTGATCTCGCCTGTGTCGGAGATGCTGATGCTGATGTACGTCTGCCGTACTGATCCTTTGCTGTTGTTGATGTTATCCGCCGCGTTGAGCAAAATTTCGTCCACGATCTTCAAGAGACCCTGGTTCACCCGCATCGTCTCCCACACCATCCTGCCTTTTTCCGGGTCGAAGATGTACATGGGCGTGGGCTGAGTCTCGATACTGCCCACGTACATCTCCGGCCGAAGGAGGACATGGTCAATCGGGGAGAGCTTCTTATACTTGGAAGCGTCCGTCATTCTCGTTGGTGCTTATATGTGGGAGGAAGTGGGGGGGGGTGAGTGAGTGCCTGTGGGGCAGGTTTGTTTGCGCTCCGGTCTGTCTCTGGGAGCGGGAAATGTGGTCACAGAGACTACGCGCTCACCAGAAGTGAGTAAGTTGTGTCGTTACAGCGTCTATAATGATGCGGGTGGTTCAGCACGCGCTTCTGTGTCTCTGTGTTTATGTCTGTGGCTGCCGGTCTCCTTGTTCGCTCTCCCTCCTCCTCACCGTGCCTGCCTGCGAGTAAAATCAGGCTGTTAGGCCAATGCAGTGGTGTGCGCAGCGTGGTGACATACACGCACACGCACACACACACACACAGACCTGCTTGACAGACCTTGAAGCACGCGCGCCACGGTTGGGCAAGGAGGAGAGAAGGAATGCGTGTTTGTGTGAGAAGGGGAGCCACAAGCGTCGCCAAGCAGCGTCTGTGCCACGCCGTGTTGTTTGAATCGTGGCGATTGCCTCTATGGGTTGAGAAGCGAGAGTGAGTCGGGTGCCCCGCGCGATTCCGCTTCGTTGCCTTGTCTTCTTTTTCGTCTATGCGTGGCTGACGTATGCACGTGCGTGTGTGTGTGTGTGTGTGTGTGTGTGCGTGTGGGTGTTGGGTGTTGGGTAATGATGAAAGGGGGGTGGGGTGGGGTCGGCCGATAGAAGAATGAAAACGAAATGTGCAAGCAGAAAGAGAGGGTGGAAGACCTGCTCAATGCAACGCGTACATGCACGTCTCCCACGCGCGCGGCTTGAGGAAGGGCCACGCAGAGGGGAACGGAAGTCAATGTCGCCAAGAAGGGGGGGGGGAGGCATCATTGCACAACTTCGTAGTGAACCACTCAGCAGGTGCGTCCACAGCGGAGTGGAGGGAGGAAGGTGAGTGTCGCGTGCCTCAGCACGGTCCCTCATGGGAAGGACATCCCCCATCAGCCTCGTTCTGCTTGTCCCTCCTCCTCCATGCAAACCAATGCACGCATGCGACGGGAGAAATCAGCGAGGGATGCAGGGGAGGCGCACCTCTGATCGTCACCTGTGCTACTGCCTCTCCCCTCGATTCCGCAATCACTTTGTTTCCTACGCCATCGTTACAGCAGCGCTGCGGATATGCGGGGAGAATGCTGGGCGGTGGTGGCAGGGAGTGAGGCAGGAAAGAAAGGCGCGCATGCACGCACACAAGCACGTGAATGACAACCACAACAAGGAGAACACCGACCCCAGCACGACCAAGAGTCGGGAGAGCACAAACGCACACTCATCATTGTCCGTCGGACGCGAGAGGAGGGTAGGGGGGAGGGGGGGGACACTGACAAAGAAAGAGGCGCAGCAGCACACGTGAAGTGGCTCAGTGCAATAGATACCGGCTTCGCCTTCTCTAACGGTGGGTCTGCCCGCGTGGGCATGAGTGGCGTGTCTGGCAGTCGGAGGAATACAGTTGGGGCAAACCTCAATAGAGGGAAGCGGCAGCAGCTACGGCAAGATGGACGACCCCCCCCCCCACAGACACTCCCACACGCCTACCTACGCCTGAACAGGGGATGGAGAGCCCTTTGGGCGACACCTCCTCCCCCCTCTCACACACAACACAGACGCTCCTTCGTTAAAGCGCGTAAATACTAACGATGGACAACACGATGTTCTCAGCAAACGGTACTGACAGCGTTGCCAGGAAAGGGGGTCGATAGGAGCGCGGGCAGCACCGCGCTTGAGACAAGAGAATGGAGGGAGAGGGGGAGAGCAAGAACAGACATGCCAAGACATATGGAGGGAGACGCAAACAGCACAGGGAAACACAGACGGAGTGACGGAAAGGAGAGGACGTAGAGAAGGCTTGGAGAAGAGAAGAGAGTCGAAGTAGCGACGAAGCCATCGGCCCCCCTCCCCTCCCTCCGGCGTGAGGCACAGGCACAGAGAGACAGGCGTACCGGCACATAACGCACCTGCACGGCTTTTTCGCACCGCAGCACCGCAGCAGCGATAGCGACAGAGAACAGTGGTAATATAAAGGATAGCACGTAGGAGGCACCACCACCACCACAGATGAGACAGATGATGACGGAGAAGAGAGCAAGACGATAGGGGGTGGAGTAACGCCACCTCTCGACTACACCAGTGAGCAGGGTGCAGGAAGACGGGGAGGGGGGCGCGAGAGATCAAGGACGAGCACCGACTGACAGCGACATGATGAGCGATATGGGAGAGGGTCACGACTCTTGTCCTCTCGTCTGCCCTCCCCACTTCCAGCGCCCGATGCATCAGTCACCCTCTGTGGACGAGCACCCGACGCTCCTTTGCCCGCTTTCCATGATGACGGGCGCACTTCACCCCTCCCCCCATTTTGTATAGCAGCAGTGCACACCTACACACAACACGTTGGCCACGAGCTTGACTGCGCGCAGGCACAGAGGCCGGCACCAGACATTTCTCTGTGCGTCTCCCTCTGCCTACGCAACCCACGCCCCTCAGCTTCGAGAGAGAGAGAGGGGGAGGGGGGGAGGATTACTTATTGGAGATCCTCAGCTGCGGACTGTGTTGGGCAACGTAGCGAGACCCTGGCTTCTCGCGCGGCTTGGCATGGTTCAGCATCAGACTGGCGACGTATTGGGACGTGTTTTTGGTGTGCACCCAGAAGAGGTGCACGTGCTCGTCCCAATTCTCGAAGTGGTAGACTTGCCCCGCCACCATCATCACACCAAAGCCCTCCGCATTGTTCAGCGCGTCCGCGGGCAGGCGGGTCGTGTGCAGCATGATGTCAAGCGCATCGCGCACCGTCGTGGTGCGGTCAATCGTAATGAGGAAAGGCTGCCCAAAAGCTCCGCGCTGCTGCTGCTGCCCCAGTGACATACTGCGGTCGTGCGTCGAGTAGTTCATGTGGCAACAGGCAATGCGCTGCTCCATCCCTTGCAGCGGCGCCGCGGCTTGAATATCCACCTCAAACTTGCGCAGTGCCGACGCTTCCAGCGCAGACTCCTCGGCGCCGGTCTTCGACATGGCCACCTCATGCATCGCCGCGATGACGTGCCTCGCTGAGTCCACAAAGCTCAGTGTGAAGTGGGGTGAATGAAGGGTGTCCTGCATGGTGCCCCACGCGTCCGCCTCACGCTGCCACGTCGGCACAGACTGGCAAACGAACCGCACAAGGCCCTGGCGGGTGATGCTTGCGAGGTTGACGCTGTAACTTTCGCGGTGCAGTGCGTGGCCCGCCTGGTCCCGCAGCGTGGCGGTGACAACGCTAAAGTTCTGATGCTGCTCACGCGCTTCAGCCAGTCGCTCGTAGTAGAGCACAGAGGTCGGGTTGTACGAGTCCAGGTAGAGGAGGTTGGTCACGGTGAGTCGGTTGCTGGACGGCGTCGGTGACACCTCTGGCGCTGGCTCACCGGTGTTGCGGCACTGGTACAGCTGCAGACGACTCGGGTCGAAGTCGACGACGCGGCCGATGGCGGTGCACACGGCCTCGTAGTTCCAGCTAAAGAGCATGCGACACGAGTGCTCCGTAGGAAGCGTCGCCACCGAAATCTCGTGTAGCGTGGAGAGCTGCACTGCCTCGTATGGGTTCAGCATGGTGGCGATACGAATCGGGTCGGTCTCCACCACGACGTTCGCCACGGTGGCGGCTCTGCTACCAGTGGCATCCACGGTCGACGTCACCATTGGACTCACGCTGCTAGTGATGCCCCCAGTGCTGCTGGTGTTTGGGGTATTCGTCTTCGTTGCATCTGACGTCACGGACTCGGCGCTGTTGATCGGCGCTGTCGAGTTGCCCTGCTGCGGCGGGCCAGTAGTGGAGGCGGCGGCGGCCTCCTCTGACTCTCCGCCCGGTGCTGCCGAGTTCAGAGAGGGAGTTGTCGGCGCGACAGCAGCGAGACCGCCGGTCGACGTTGGCTCTTTGTTGGCGGCCGTGGACAACGCCGCGGCTGCGGCCACGGCGCTGCGCTGCCGCTCCATCGTCGTCTGCCGATACGCGTCGTCGTTAGCTCGGTGACTGCGCACCACTTCGACGATGTGCACGTCCAGACTATTGCGCGTGTCTCGGTAGTGGTTGAGGACAGACAAGTGACGGTGCGAAGGGGGAATAGTTCGCAGCTGCGCCACTACCACGCAGCCGGATTTGAGGTCCTCCAAGTCGATGTGCTCGTTGAGTTCCACCGGCGTGTGGTCGCCACGCTCAAGGAAGAAGCGGAACATTGACGGCGGTGGTGGCTGCTGCCTTGCTGCGATGGTGTCGGATGAGAGTGGCACTGCGTCGTTCGAGAGGCCGAGGAATTCGAGGTAAACGGCCCCGCAACAGTAAATTTTGGCTGCCTTGTCGATAAGTCGACTGCCAACGTACTGGACTGTGTTGGAGGAGTAGTCGTAGTACTTGAAGAAGATGAGGGCGCGGTCGTAGCCAACGGCGGGTAGCACCGGCAGTGCGGCGGCCGATCCCGCAGAAGACGGCTGCAGGAGGGGGTGCCCGAAGGGGAGCTCGAGGTGCACGTTGCGCACCGCCACCGTCCGCCTGTTCGGCATGTAGCATGTGAGCATCACCGACACCGTCCGCCGCGACGCACCCAGCAGCAGAGTAGCAGTGTTGCCACTGTCGGTGACGCTCGCCATGGCGACAGGAAGCGTCTCCTTGTCGGTTGTGACGACGTACTCGACCGTGGCGGAGTAGTCAGAGTGATCGAAGGTGATATGCAGTGCCTTCGCCTCCGTTGGGCTCGACATCTCCACCGTGTAGCAGCGGCCGGTGGCGTCCTGCTGGACACTGCGGATCAGGCCGCACTCCTTCGTCAGGCCGTGCAGACCTGGCAAGGGCACCTTCGCCTGATCGACGTAGAGGCACATTGTCAGTACGGTGTTGCTCTCCTCTGCGGTGAGGAACTCCTTCAGGCACGCCTGCTGCTGCTCCAGCTTAGGGCCCTTGCGCGCCTCGCTTTCCGCGTGCGTCAGAAGGGGGATAGACGGCCGCAGCACCGATCCATCGCTACACCGCCACAGGCGACAGTTGAAGGCCGTCACACCCTGCCGCGCCATCTCCGGCTGCGCGGCCAGAGCCTCGTACACTGCTGCCAGCGTGTCCGACTTGCGCACTGTTATGACGCAGTCGGCGAACCGGCGCCACTGCTGGGCATCACGAGAGAAGAGCTCGGTGCTGGACACAGAGCTGCAGTACTTGCTAAGGGCCGCATCAGTGATGCAGTGCATCGTGACGGACAGCCGGGCCTCCTCAGCCTCGCGCAGTTGTTGCTCTTCTTCCTGAATGGCACGCCGCATCGCTTCTTTGACCAGGTCGGACACGATGTCCGTCGGCGACGGCGCGAGAATCACCGGCGCATCGGCACGGCGCACGTAGGAGAGGATGTACGCGTTCGCCCCTCCCATGAGCGACACGTCGTGGCGGAAATTGTCGACTGCGCCAGCGCTGCGGCCGTAGTTAGCGCGCACCGCGACATCCTCCGGTACCTGACGTACATTCTCGTCGTCATACTCGAGCCAGCGGCAGAAGCGCTGCTCCACCGGGTCCCACTCTCGGATGTAGCAGTAGTAGTGGCCGCTGCGAGCCGTGCCCCGGTGCACAATCACACCTTGCAGATCATAGATGGCAGGCGAGTCGTTACTAAAAGGGACAACAGCGGAGCCTATTTTGCTCTTAGCGCCCGCGTCACCGCCACCGGCAGCAGCTGCAGCGTCCGGCTTCTCCAGTGCGCGCAGGTCGAGGACGACGGGGAACTCCAGCGGCGTATTCACTTTCCGCATCTCTAGTGTCGGCGAGGTCAAGTCTATGGCGAAGCGCTTAAGATGGAACCACGTCACGGGAGGAAAGCGAGTGTAGCTGTAGCCCTTCTCGGCATCCATGTACACCACCGGCATTCCTTCCCGCTCCACACGGTACTTGTTCTCGCCGATGAGCTGGTCGCGTGCGGTGAGTGAGGTCAGACTGCCTAGCAGCGTGTTGTGCTGGCCAAGAGGAATGTGTACGTCGTAGTAGGTGTCGGCGCGGCGTGAGACGTACGACTTGTCTAGAGTCTCCACGAACTGCTCGCCTCGCCCCTCGAAAAGTTGGTTGATTGCGCCCTCCGTCACGGTGCCCTTCATCCGCTCCTCTAAGTTGTCGCGCAGCAGAGTCGCCATCTCCTGGATGTCGTGCTGCACGTATAGCTCCTTGCGACCCCAGCCAAAGGCGTTGGTCAGCACGGTGGTGTGCGCCGGCGTGGTGCGCTCTTGCATCTGGAAGAAGATCTCCTGCAGTGCCTTGTACACCGTCGGCCCATCGTCACCCTCGACAGGGATGCGGTAGACCGCAGTACGGAAATAGCTAATGTGGAAAAGCAGCTGCAGAAGCGAGTTCAGGTAGCAAGTGCAGCCGTCGTTGATGAGCCCCACTGCGGTCGGCGCCATTTCGGCCTCTTCGTCGTCGGCCGCGCCCACAGGGGATGGACCAGCAGCGACACTGGCATCACACCCAGCCTCGCCTACATGGCTGCGGAGTGCATGACTATGCGTAGGTACGTCACCCTCGTCGTCCGCGACGGTGGTATCGCTACTGCTGGAAGTAACAGCCAGAGGGTCGCTGCACTGCGCGTTGACGTCCTCGCCGTGGATGTCGCTGCTGAGCTGCGAGCAGAGCGACGACCCTTGGCTGGTATCCGTCGACCTATTCCCCTCCGCGCTGTTTGAAGATCGATCTCTCGCGTACACGTTGTCCACATTGGTGGACTCCATTGTGGTGACTAGTGAATGAGAAGGCTGGCGATGGGGAAGAGAAGGGTGTGTGTGTGTGTGTGTGTGTGGAGGCACAGCAGGGGGAGAGCAAGAGAGGTCGGTCTCGGAATGGAGGAAGGGGCGAGGAAGGAAACGACAGTCGAAGGAATGGGGGGGGAGGGGAAACCAAAAGGAGAAGAGACACAGCGGGCTCACCGAGAGGTGGACTGGCACGGCAGCGAGAGGGGAGGGAGTGGGGAGAGGCTTCGGTGGTGTGACTACGAGTGCTTGCGCACAGAGAACGAAGTGGCAGACGTAAATCAACGGGTATTTGTGTATCGGCGGGCGTATTAGGAAGAGGGAGGGAGGGAGGGAGCGGAGAAAGCGGAGGAGAGGAAAAAAGGGGCTGACGTAGGGTTGTGGTGCGTAGCGGCTCTGTGTATATGTGTCTGGGTAGGGGGTTCGCCAACTGGGTGGCCTCGTATGCCAATAGGTGAGGCGGCGTGATGGAGGAGAGGAGGAAAGACTGGGACGGTCTGAAGCGTTCTTGGAGTGGTGGTGACGTCTGGTTGTTGCGTGGGAGTTTGAGCAGGTATGCGGATCGCTGATCACATGCATATCCACCAGCGTGAGTGTGTAAGCGTAATGAGAGATGGGGAGAGGGAGAGAGCAGGGTAATAGGCAGGCAGCTTCACGCAACCCACCTGTGCACTTGGGAGACGTGTGGGCTGGCTACGAGGGTCTACTGATCCTCTATGCGTGTCTATTGGTATCTCTATGTTAGGGGGAGGGCTACTTGAGGTGCGCTGAAGATCAAGACGCAGAACTACGCAATGCACCTGTTCCTCACAGAACACCCCATCGACCGCCCACACTCCCTCTTCCTCCCCGTCTCTGCTCTCTCCTTTGGCCGTTGCAAGTTCGTTCGAGCCCCGGCGATAAAGATGCGTGAGTGAGTGAGTGTGTATGTGCCCACCTTAATTCTTTTGTTTGAGGATAACTTAAGCGATACAGTCGGACACCAGACCCCAACAACGCGTGCGGTTTGGGCTCTGGGCAGTAAAGATGTGCATCAAGACCCCCACTGGGAAAGAAGGGGTGGCGATTCTCAAAGGGGGCGACCGAGACAGGCTTTCGCTTTTCTTCAGCACGCGCCCACTCGCTGGGCCCCCTCCCCACACACACACACACAGGCAAACACATGAAAGCGGTAGGGAAAGAGGCGCCCCTCTAAATACCCCCGGTGCAATCCTGCCCCCACACGGGCTCCTGCATTGGCACAGACACTGCGGGTGTCCATGCAAGAGAGAAGAGGGGAGGAGGAGTTGCCTTCTCACCCGTTGCGCATCTTCTCATCTCTCGCCGCCGCATACCTCAGTGCTCGCGCACAAAGAACGTGTGCATGATGATGACCAGTATGATGCACATAAGCCAGAAGAAGGGGTAGCCGTACTCCCACGTCAGCTCCGGGAAGTGCTTCTGAAAGTTCATCCCATACACGCCAGCCAGAAATGTCACCGGCGTAAAGAGCATCGTCACGCGCGTCAGCACGGCCATCAACTCAGTTGTGCGGAAGCTTTGCAGAGAGATGTGCAGGTTCAGCAGCGTCTTGGCGTCGTCCCGCACCTCCATTGCGCGGTCGCTGATCTCGATGCACGACGAGCACATCTGCCCTGCCATCTCCCGCGAGCACAGCCGCAACTTTGTGAATGCCTTGGCCAGCACTATCTGGGTGACGTTCAGCATCCGGTGCTGCACGCTCGTGCGACGGTGCAAGTGATGCAGGAAACTGTTCATCTCCCCCTTGGTCATCGGTGAGTGGTCCTTCTCGTCCAGCAGCCGATGAAGAAACGGCGACCGCGAGCTTCCAGCGAAGTGGCGCAGAATTCGCTTGTCGATGTAGTGGTCCGACACCGCCGGTGTCGACACGGACTGCTTCTCCACGAACAGCTTCGCTTCACACTTTTCAAGCAGTGCCGTGTGCACGTCGAGGCTGAGTTGATACGTGTAGATCGCATCGTCGATGATCTTTAGGAGAAACTCCTGGAAGGATACATTGTTGTTCTCGATGACCCTCTTCCACTGTGCGCGTAGGTTCGCCATGCCATGTGTGTCGACGCGGTGCAGCGTGATGACGACGTGCTGTTTCAGGTCAACCACAATAATCCATCGATTCGTCAGCTCCATCACGCTGTCGTCAGAGATGGAGATCTTGTCGGTTGCCACGCGTAGGTTGAGCAGGTACTGACCAGGGTAGATGGGCGACTCACAAACCTGCGGCAACACCAGCTTGTGCTCGCGCTCAACCAGGAACGACTCGCACAACTTGAAGCGGTCCGTTAGGTAGCGCAGCGTCGCGTTGTACCGTTGCCGACTGGGGTCTCTGCCTGTCACGTCCACCCAATACCAGTTGAAGCTCTGCTCAAAGTACGAGGACTTGGCTCTGCGGGATGTGGAGGAAGAGTGCGTCGTCGTCATCTCCCAGGCGCGCCGTTCCTCTAGCGTCATCTCGGCCAACTGGAAGATCTGAGAGTCTTGGGCCGGCATCGCCACCATGGTCGGCTCATCGTGGCCGGGTCTGGAGACGGAGGCGCGCAGCTTGGCTGGAATGATCTGGGAGTGTCCCTTGTGAACGAAGATTGGGTCACGGAGCTGGGCGGTCTGCAGCTCGACGTTGCTGAAATGATTGCCGGAGCCGCCACGGCTATTAAAGTAGTGAATGTGCACGACATCCTCCCTACGGAGTGCCGTGCGCATGTCCGGTGTCGGACCAACGACGCGAGTGCCATCGTCCCGGTTCAAGAAGGCGCCGTACTTGGCCTTTTCGCGGCCGTCGGAAGCGATGGCGGAAACGGTGTGGCGGGCGACGCTGCTGCCTATCGCTGCGGTCGCGGAGCCGACAGAACCGCTGCGGAGGGACACGAAGACGCCGTCTTTGGTGCTTGGTGCGGCGGCTAGTGCTGGCGTCGGCACCGCTGCTCCACTTCCTACGTTGCTTGGGAGCGGATCTTCAGAGGGAATTTCCTGGTAGCCGTTTCGCCTGTGTGCGCCAGCGCAGGACTCTCCCTGTTTCTCTTTCTCACTGCTGCCACGTCCGACGTCAGTGCCACCGCTGCTGCTCAGCAGCGGGGAGTACACTAGCGGCGGCGCACCGATGCATTCGCTGCGCACAGCGTGGCCCTCTGTCGAGTGATGGACGAGCAAGCCCTCCTCGATGGCGTCGTTGAGGGTGCGCCACACGGTTGAGCGCGGTACAATGATGAAGCGATCGCTCGACGACGAGGACGACGAGGAGGAACGGCTAGGCCGATGGCCCGTACTCTTGGTGCGAGCGCCAGAGGAGATGCATGTGCGAGAATCTTGGGACGGGTGCGTGCCAGTAGACGTGGAAAGCGAGCGCGAGTTGCCGCGTGGGCGCCTCCACCGCCGACGCGGTCGCCACTCGCGCGAGCGTTTCGACTTGCTCTTGAACGTGGACGCCGAAGACGATCCCGAGTCCAAAATCTGCTGCTTTGCCTGTGCAAACTCCTCCGTTGTGAGCCCGCCTTTCTGGTGCAGCTCGTGCAAGGCCTTAATCGACTCCACAATCTCGAGTGGTCGCAGCGTGTAGGAATGTGAACTGCTCAAGCGAACCTCAGTGGAGGAGATCGGCATCACGACTGTTGCCGAGTCCTGCGCACATGGCAGTGGTGGGACGCGGTTGGAGCCCAGCTCGCTCGCCGTGCTGGGGCGTTGGGCAGAGTGTGGGGTGTGGAGGTTGGGGGTGCCAGGGTGGACCGGCTGATCTGGCGGCGTCATAGTGACGTCCTCTGCAGGTAGCGACGCTGGCGCCGCGGTGTCTGAGGCGCTTGATGACATGAGGCCGCGCGCTGGGTGTGTTAAGTGACACAATGATCCTCTCTCTTCTCGTGAGGAGCAGCCGAGGCAGCGGTATGTACGCGCAGTGTGGTGGGGCTCCCAGGCTTTCCCTGATACTGAGAGACGCGCAGGCCTCCGGGCAGCGGTGGTGAGTAGCAGGCAAAGGTAGAACAAAGGAAACCGTCACGGTCTGGTCTTCTAAAGCGCGGAGCTCCGGTTACGGTGGGCGTGTTACACGTGTGTCTATGTCTCTCGCTGTGTGTGTGTGCGTGTGTGCTGTGCATTCGGCGAATGCCGTTCAGGAAGAAGAGTGAAAGATGGTCGAGAATGAGTAGACGAGTGCACGTCAAGGCAGGGTGGCACTGTGAGAGTGTGCGCGAAGGCGCGCATGCAAACGTGGAGCTACGCCCAGTCGTAAAGCTTCGGACCGGCTTGCGCGTCGTCTCTCGCCCACAACGAGAGGCAGAGAGAGAGAGAGAGAAGGGTACAACAGTTCCCCTACTGCGCGACTCACACACAGGCATACACGTGACTTCCAGCCCACTCACTGACGTCTGTGATGTCACCCCTTGGTAGTGCTTGTCACACTGAAAACTGCCACACCACATACATGAATGCATGCAGTAGTGCCCTTCTCTCCCTCTCTGCCTCTCACACTGCAGTGGCGTTAGTCAACACGCCGCGTGTGTGTCTACCGTGGCACCATCTTGTTCCCTCTCTTATGGAAGGGTTACAGACGTACGAGCCGTGAGAGGACTGGCGTCTGTATGTGTGTGCTCTCAGTGCAACTGCAAGGGAGGGAGGGGGGGGTGAGACGCCGAAGGGGACAGCCGCTGCGCCCTCTAACAAGGAAAGGAGAGTACCAAGGGGTTGGCTTTGCAAAGCGTATGCCCCTCACCCCTCATTATATCCACGCACATCCGGAGCATTACTCGCCTTTACTGCCGCCACCAGAGGGGTGAGGGGCGTAGCGGCCATCGTTATTCCTACTGACTTGACGCGAGTCTTCGCGCAATATGCCACCATCTCCCCGATGAGGTGCGGCACCGTGGCTGCGGCCACCACCACGACCACGGCCTGCACCACTGCCACGGCTACGCTCGAAGTGACCGCTGCCTCGCCCGGCAGCTCGCACGCCGGGCTGACGGTCATATCGACCACCACCACCGAGGCTGTGGCGACTGCCGTCGTGACTACCAGCGTAGTTGGATGACGGCGACAACGACCCCAAGAGTTGTTGCGGTGGTGATGCATCCTTGCTGCTGTCTGCCCTGGAGTGCCGCTCACTTCCGCCTTCTCCTTGACTGCGCCGACGATTCTTGTAGGAGTTTCGGTACAACCGCTTGCTGTTGTCCTCACCGCTGCGTGCCGCCTGAAAAGAGCTGTTGCTCTGGCTGCTCCGCCGTGGCGACAGCTGCCGCTGCGAGTGACGGTCGCTGGTGTGCTCGTTGTCCGCCTCGTGGCGCGGCGGGAGGCTGCTGGGAGGGCGGAAATCACCGAAGTTGCTGGAGTTGGAGCTCTGCAACCCATCCACCGACCCTGTTCTTCTGCTTGCGCTGCCGCCGTTATTGCCGTTACCATTGCCGTTGCTGTTGTCGTTGTTATTCGTAGCCCCCGCGCCGCTCACGGAGAGCACAGAAAAGCTGCCTCTGGGCACGGTGTCATCGGTGCTGAGGCGATCCATAATCCGCGGGTAGTCGGCGCTCGGCGGCGCGGCAAGCGTGCGGTTGCTCTCCTGGGTGGGCCTGTTGTTGGTACCGTCGCGCTCAGTCTCATAGAAGTGCTCCGCTCGCTCCATTGTCTCGTCGGACACGATGTGCATACAGACAAACTTGCGCAGTACCCGGGCTGCGGCCGACATCGTCATGGGGCGAGGCGTGTAGCGCAGAATCTCGTAGACTTCGGTCACAATGGCGATCTCGCGCTCCGCGCGTGTGACGCCATCCACGGTGATTTGAAGGAGGTCCATGTTGTCCTCCACGAGCGCATCACCGCTGGAACACAACTCCGCGATGAGAAGCGCGCTAAGCACCTCCGCAGCAAGCGTCGAGTCGCGGCTCGTCGTCCGCGGTGACGTGCGCAGCTGCTCGAAGATGACCTCACGGGACGGCGAGCCGGTGCGGAAGGCGTGGTAGAGCCGCAACTCCAGCGAATGCTGTCGCACGTCGCTGAAGCTGGAGACGTTATCGAGCAGCGCTTGCGCCTCGCTGGGCCCCCCGGACAGTACTAGACTGTGCAATACAAGCAGCGGGCGGTACCGCACAAAGCTTTGCGTTTCTGTCGACGCTCGCCACGGAAGCTTCTCCGGGGCGACGAGCACGTGTGTCATGTACTTGCCTACTTCGACGAGGTAGTTGCGTACGACCAGTGGCGCGGTGTACACGAGCAGCTCGAGGCCTTCGTTCAGCAACTCTTCATCGTAGACGACACGCGCGTGGTCGGACAGGACAAGCTGCGCCCAGAACTGGAAGATGCGGAGCTCCTCATAGAGCTTACCCTCGATGGCACGCTGCAGGGCCTCCATGGCAGCCTCGTGCAGCTGCTCACGACACACCGCCACCGTCTCCACCACTTCCTCGCTGCTCGCGTTCGTGTACGCCGTTAGCTGCGCTACGCAGGCAACAAGGACGGCACCGGTCTGCTTGCGTGTCTTTTCTTCTTTAACAACAGAGAGGCAGCGGTCCATCCACGCACCGAGGGCTGGCAGCACGTTGCCGTACGTGCTGAAGAGCTGCACGGCCACCTCGTCCGCGCTGTACTGGCCACTGGAGAAGGCCGCCATCAACTTCGCGATGGCATCGGGGCGCACATGTTGCAGGGTTGACCGCGATGTTAGTGTGAGAGTGGGGCGTGCGATGGGACCGGTAACAGGTGACTCGGCGGGCGGCATGCCGTTGATTGAGCCCGCCGAGTCACTCAGACTCACGCTGCCAACCTGTTTGCTGCGTGGCGCTGGCAGAGGCTGCCCGCCAACCATTGTGGAGTTCATTGACAGCTGCCCGCTTGCATCGGCAGCGGCGATTACTGGCGACGCCGCTGCAACCGTTGGGGGAGAGGCGGAGACTACGGAGATCACGCCTTGCTCAGCGACGTCGCAGGACGGCGGCGACTGTGCCGGCAAGTTGTATGTCAGGTGAGGCGTGATGAAAGTTGTCACGCTCGGTGTGGCGCTCATCATTGGCGAGACCGGCTCGTTGGGCAGCATGGCGCGCAGGTCATCGACAGTTGACATGAGCACGAAGCGGCAGCGACTAATGGTGTAGTGCTTCACCCAGTAGTCCAGCTGGCTCAGTAGCGGCAGCAGCATCCGGCGTCCCTCCCCGGACTGCACAAAGTAGCGCTCCTTGACAGTGTTCACGACAGTGATGATTTCGTCCACCTGCGACTCTGTTGGCGTGTACGACGGCGGCACTAAAAACTCACCAAACTCAGAACCGAGGCAGCAGATGCGAAAGATGACGGAGATGACGGAGGCGGCGACAATATCGCGCAGGAACAGCTCGCACACAAATCGGACGTTGCCACACATACGGTCACGCCGCTCCTTCTCCGTCTCGCTGCCAAACGACTGAGTGCTTTCCATCGCGGACGTCAGCGTGAAAGACGCGTCGTCCACTACACTCGTCGCCGAACTGAGTGCATCCGCTTCTTCAGCTCGGACGCTCTGCACGAACTCAGCCTGGCAGCGCTTTAGCAGTGCCACGCGCAGGCGGTACTCGAGGCTCTGTGTCTTGTCACCGACGATGTGCTGTCCTTGCGGCACTTTGCAGAGCGCCACGATGAGATCAGCGTAGCTGTGACTGAAGTGCTGCTCCCGCACCGCTTTGTTGAAGAAGGCGTCCACAATTTTTGTCAGCTGCTCCGCGTTCGACTCGGGGATAGGCAGACGCAGCAGTTCATTCTTGACCTCGCGAAACTTGACGGGGTCGGTGGTCACCTTGTTGAGCACCGCCACCACCATGTGGTGAATTTTCTTCTGCTCCACTCGCCGAACAGGCCGCGGCGGCGCAGCGAACTCTGAGCGAGCGAAATCGGCGCCTCCTGGCGACCCTCCCACACATCACCGAGCGACTCCAGCGCATTCGACTTCTTCGCCACGATGCCGGCGCCGGTGCGCAAGGCAGCGGAGGAGCCGAACCCGCCAGCGTCCCTGCCGGGCAGGTCTGCCAGCGTGCTCGTCCCCCCCTTCGGGATATCGTGGGAGCTGACACTCAGGTTACTCTTCTTCCCCTTCTTCGTGGCAGTCCCCATGGCACTTGGCGTTGGATTTGTGACGCCTATCCGCAGTGACGTGAGCCTGGCCGCTCGCTCGCTGGCCTCCCGCACAAAGCGCTGCACCCCAGTCGGGACGTGCATTCTTTCATGGCGGTACTCCGCCATCCATGCGGCGATCTGCGCCGCATCAAAGGCCACCATCTCACAAGTGGCGCGGAGCTGCGGCAGCTCCGTCGGCGGCTCGTCCTCCGGCACCGTATCCTCGGCAGCGCTTGTCTCCATCGACCCCGTAGTCGCCTCATCCCTGTCGCAGTCTGGCGGCACTGCGACAGCCTCCTGCGCCTCTGCATCCGTCCTCTCGGCGGCATCGGCCGGCCTCTGAGTCTCTTCAACGACTTCATGGGTCTCCTCTGGCTTTACTGTAACTGTCTCCATCACTGTCTCCGCGTCATCCCTGCAGGTGCAGTTTTCTACCTCAGCAGCGGCAACAGCATTCGTAATAGCGGCCTCCTTCTCTGCCTGGGCGGCGGTGACGACTATGGAGCTGCTCGGTGATCCCTCATCGCAATGCAGTCGGGCGACGTGTCCGTTCTAGCTCCTTCCTTTTGCTCTACCATTCTTTCAGCCTTGTCTGCTGCAGCGGCGACCGCTGCTGGCGTCTCTGTCTCCGCCAACTTCCCTGATTCGTCCGTTGGAGCGGGTGGTGTGGTGTCTTCCGATGCGATTGTCCCTATCGGCTCTGTCGCCGCGCTCTCATTCTTAGCGGGAGCAGCAACCCGAGCAGCAGCAGCAGAGTTCTCGTCACAGGGTTCGTTGCCAGCTTCCTGCACGATCGGTGCAGCTGCTACAGCCTCTTCCTCCACTGCCTGGCCTTCCGGAGAACGCGACTTGGCTGTCTCGGTGGCTGATGTGGTTGCCACCTCTTTCTGTGCCTCAGCAAGAGGCTTGGCAGCGGCGACTACCGTTTCCTCTGTAGTGTGCGCTGGACTGGTATACGGCAAGGCCTGCATGCCGTCGGCATACTTGGTGAGACGCTGTCGAGGCCGAACAAGATGTCGTGCAGGGTGGACGGGAAGGCGTAGAAGGAACTCGGGTTGCTGCGTGGGTCCTCCCGATTTCTCGGCACCGAACTACACCGCCGTGATGGCGTCCACACCCCATGATCTGAGCGCTCCATGGCTTGCTCGTGTGTATGTGTGTGTATTGCGTCTCGGTAGGCAGTGCGTGACGATGGGCTGCAGAGAGAGAGAGAGAGAGATCGAGGCTGTGTCTCCTGTAGTGGCGGCGGGGGGTGGTAGGCGAGGGGTGAAGGGTCAGGCGGTGCGGAGGGATGGGGGAGGGTGCAGCACCGAGGACCTACACAGCGCAGAGAAACGGCAAAAGGCGTGGGCGAACAAATAAATCGAGGAGGCGAGCAGCAGCAGACACACCACGTCTCGGTTCAAACGCACGCACAGGGAGAGGGGAGCGCGAGGCGAAGAGGTGTGGAGAAGGAAGAGACCGACACGCAAACACGCCACCACACACTGAGATGTGCCCGTGGGTAGACGTGTGAGCTCAGTGGTATTACAACGTAATGCGGACTCGTACCTCTCCTGTCGGCGAAGGCAAACTCAGCACTCCGCTAAGACGAGGGGTGAAAGAGAGGCGGAGGCGAACAACAACAACAAAAAAAACGATGAAATAAAAACAAGCGAAGGCGCGCAGGCGGGAGTGGTGGCCGATCGCGGCAGGCCTCTGGACGTGCGTGTGTCTGCGTGTACGCGGGGTGTCGGGAACGACAGCTGCCACTCGAGCCGGGAGAAGCCTGTCGCGCAGAAAGCGAAAAGGATGGAGAGGTGTAAGCTAATGGGTATAGAAATGACTACAACCACCTCTCGCCCACTTCTTGCTCGCCGCTCTCTCCCTCGATCTGGCGTGCGTCTGTACGTCGTCTGCGCCAACTTCTCTGGGGGTTGTCGTCGTTGTCCTCCACGCGAGCGGAAGTGCAAACGCACGGGAGTTCGCAGAGCGGGAGGAGAAGCGAGACGCAGAGGACGAAGCACAGAGCCGACCAGTAGTGCTGGGTAAAAGATGCTGATGATGGAGCCACAGAAGCAGCGATAAACCATCTACTCAGAGTGGCAGTGACGGCAGTGGTAGAGCGAGTTAAAAGAACGGAAGACAAATACACGGGAGTATATACATACCGAGTGGCACACGCCGCTCCTTTACTCGGCTATAGATGCAAGTACTGAGCCACGCACTCACGCCTACTCGGTCACGCAGACGCACGGGAGAGAGAGAGAGATGGCAGCGGGAGGTTAAGAGGAAGGGAAGAGACGTAAAAGAAATGCGAACTGAATACTTGAAAGTAGCAGCAACAGCAACAGCACACGGGGGCAAAGGCGAAGTTGTTAACAACGGCTTAAGAGAGACGAAGCGGACAGCGAATACGTATGAAGAGAGAGAGCAAGAGCGAACGAAGAGAGGGGAAGCAGAGAAAGAGAGAGAGGTAATAGTGGTGAGACAGATGATAATGTATGCGAGTCGCAACGACGCGGCACAGGTAAGCGAAGCAAATGAGGAGATTGGGGGACGATGCACGCACGCACGCAGAAGAGGAAACACAAAGTAAAAGAGAAAATGTAGCCGAAGTCTTTTCTAGAGATTTTCCTGAAGCGATAAGAGAGAGAGAAGAGACGCGTGCGTGTGCAGGTGTCTGTGCGTAGGGAGGGAGAGGAGGCGGCGGCGCACTGATGCGCTGCTGATTCAGAGATGATGTGGATCGTGGAGGAGGAGGAGGAGGAGGGGGGAGGGTCTCAATGATAGGGGAAGAGAGCGCTAAACGAGTGCAAAGCAAATGAAGCAAATAAAAGGGAGAAAAGAGCGGGTGCGTAATGCCTGTGTGCCTCCGAGAGCGAAAGGAGAGGGGATTGGGGTGGGGGGGTGACTATAGATGGGGAGGGGGGGGGTGAGGGGCGCTTTTCGGCTGTTCTTCGTCTCTCTCTTCTGTGTGCGTGTTCGCCCGCGTCTGTGCGTGTAACGTGATGCAGAACGAAGGGCTGCGAGAACGAGCGAGTGTGCGTGAGAGAGACGTATTGCCTTCTGTCGGTCGAGTTTTTCTATTCCTGGTGGGTTTGTGAAGAATGACTGGCGATTTTGTCCTTGAGGTTTTTGGCTGCTACTTGTTGGCTGCTGCTGCTGCTGTGACAGGGCCCTGCAGGCCGCAACAGCCGGCGACAGAGCAGACACGCAGCCAGAGAGAGAGAGAGGAGACAGGGGCGAGGAAGGATGAGAGGAATGCGGCAGATATCATAGCAGTGAGAGGTGGGAAGGGGGAGAGGGAGGAAGCTGAAAGGTGGAGAGTTGGAATGTGCTGTTCAGCAACAGCACCTCTGTGGCGCTCATGGTCACAGTCTCATCCAGTTGTTCCTCCTCTCTGTATCTAGGTGATGATAGCAACAGGGAGTTTCCCCGCGTCCACCTTAGCGCATGGGAGGACTGGAGGGGGAGTTCTTGAGCAGCTTGACATCAGAGAGCACATGGATCCACACACCAGGGGAGAAGAGCAGCTTTACTGTTGCCTCTCGGAGTGTCCTTCTCGTGTAGACGCGTGCGATCTTCTTTTTATTAATTCTGCTGAGGTTGTTGGTGGCAGTCATGACGGCATTGCTGAGCGTCCCTAAGAGCCTCCACTGGCGAATTTGCATACATCCCCACCGCCACCGCGTTGCGCAGTCGTGTCACACGCGATAGAGAGTGAGCAAACTGCTTTACTGGTGGGGAAGCGGCAGCGTGAAGAGGTCGCCAAGGAGAGGTACAACCTGTACATGAGAATTCAGCTGTGGTGCGAGGCAAGGGAGGCTGCGCGGAATGATGTCGCTGCTCCTCTCGCGACTCACAGGCACGAATAGGCAGCAGGACAGCGCAGAGGCGAGCTGCTCGACTACGGTTGGCCACTCGCCGCGACTCTCTCCCCCGCCTTCTTTCATACATTGACTGGGGGGCAGAAAGGACCAACAAGGAAAGAAGTGGTAACCCCCCCCCACACACACAGCACACGGGCGAAGGTAGGTCCTCTCACGGTGTCTGTGTGTCCACTCCTCGATAACAAGTCTAAAGACAGCCGCGCACCACAGCCATGGACCCTACCTCGTTGTAGTCGGCCTTTGTCACCCACAACGCCTGCGCGCTGGCAACGATGCCCAAATCGAGCCACCAACAAAGGCGGCGTCACGACGCTCCACACCCGCGTACACTCGCGCACTACCGGCGCTGTGGATATCGCTGGTGCTGGCCAGGCAGGCTTGCACATTAGCCTCCACGCGCTGCGTTAGCCCGCGCAGCAGCGAGGCACCGCCGCTGATGACGATATGGGAGGCGAACGTAGTCAGCAAGTCGTGATCGCAGCGGTGCATCGCGTCTACGACTAGCTCAGGGATAGAGAGCGGCGTTTGTGTCGTGCGCAGCAGCACCTCATCAACAACGGTGGACTGGTCACGCGGGTGCTGCAGCGCTGGGGAAAGAGATGGCTGAAAGTAACATTCGCCAGGATGAACCGAGCAGAGCCACTGATGGGCAGAGTAGTGCCATCGGGCAGCACGCACTCTTCTCGGTACTTATCCTCTGCATCGCGCGAGCCTCCTGGTGGCGAGCCGCTGCTGGAGCTTCCCAGCCTAGTGCCGGCACGGTTAATCTCCGAAAAGAGCTGCGCGCTCTCGGCCACGACGCAGTGGCGCTCTTTGATGTACTCCCACATGCCGTCTCGCTGCGTTGGTGTCATGCTCTCCAGCGCTGACACACGCGTGCTCGCGGCAGCAGACATGAGGGAGGTGAAGTGCCGGGTGAGGTCTGCGCCACCCACATCGAGGCAGTGCGTTGCGTGAAAGAGAGCCAGCCCTTGGAAGACCGGTACCACATGGCTCTGATCGTGGCCCAGCTCCACTGCTACACCAGTGCTCAACCCGGACGCGTAGAGAGACAGCACCGGGGTCAAGGCAAAGCTGGTGGCGACAACGTGGTGGGTCTCGAAGAGGATCTCGGCGATCTTTTGCCGCTGATGCGTCGGCACGAGCGCTTTTTCCGTCACTAGCACTGGGGTGTTGCTCTCGACGTTCTCGAGGTCCAGTATCCGAGCGACACGGCTCAGGAGCGCTTCATACCCCTCCCAGTCGGCAATGACGCCATTCTGCAGCACCGTCGTCGCGGCGGCGGGGTCAGCAACGTGGTCTAGCACATCACAGGCATCCGAGAAGGTTGCCTTTCCCTTCACGACGCACGTGCGTTGCCGCATGCGTGGCGCCGTATCCCCAGCAAACCCAAGCCGCGTCGTGTGGCTGCCCATGTCCAGCACCGCTGCGTCTGTGTGGAGCACGCTCGCCTCATCAGGGAGCGGCACATTGCGCAGTACCTTGACTGTGTTGAGTGGGATGTTCATGTCAGCTTCTGCTAGGATTGATGCTTGAAGTGTATGTCTAAACCCCCGCTGGTGAGTATCTACGGCTGTGTACGTGCAGCCTTGTGTGCCTCGACGGTGGGGAGGGGGTGAATGGAGGTGACTTGGGGGGGGGGGCGGCAGGCCGCTGCGGCGACGGCGAAGAAGAGGCGAAATCAAGCGAGAGAGGCAGAGGCGGAGGCGGGGGGGGGAGGAGCACATCAGGACAGTTTCCCACGGTTAGTCGTGTATAGGAACGGATCGCAGACACCCACATGAGATGCGTGAGCGCACGAGATGCTGGGCGAGGAGCCACACAAAGACCCCTCAAAACACGCTCCTACAGGAAGCACAGGCAGCGGGAGGAAGGGGCTAACAGGGAATGACAGCGTCGGCAGGTGTCCAGTTGTACGGTGCGCCGACCCGAGGGCCCGCATGCGCCGTTCCGTTCACCTGACTGCTCTTCGAGCGCCAAGGCTCACAGGGTAAGGGCGGACAGAGAGCCACCATGTACAGTGGAAGAGGCCCACTGAGAACGGCATGGTGCTGATGATGTTGTTGATCGCAGTGGCGGTGCCGGTGGTGGAGTGGAGTACTGTACATCTCTTAAGCATCACGGAAGGGGGTGGGGGGAGGCGCAATGCCACACGAAGAGGAGAACAGAGGGAAGGGGCGAGTCGACATTTCGCCGCACCTTTGCCCTCCCAGACAACGTCACTTCAACTGGCCGCGCCGCGTTACCAGCGGGTCGGCCAGTGCCTGCGCTGCCTTGCTGAAGGGGATGTACGTTCGCTGCACCGTGGTGGCCATGGTTTCGCGTCTGTTGAGTGGCGGCAGCGGCTCCACGTAGGGGTGCTCGCGCTGCATGTGACTGTAGTTGTAGGACTTGGAGGATATGCCCAGCTCAAGATTCAGCGCATCCTTCACGTAGCGAGGGCCACCGAGCATCAGTGGGTCACCGTCAGGGCCCCACTCGCGCGCCGTCTCGTCCAGCATCGGACGCGTCGCGTCGTCGGCAGCCCATGACTGCAGTACATGCGTGACGAAGGCCTCGTCCGTAGCGAACTGTGGGCTCACGCCGGCGTAGAAGGCAAGGAACTCGGCGTACAAGATCCGGTCTTCTACCTCACCCGATACATCGTCGGCACCGCCAGCAGCGGTATTGGGTTTTGCCATACAGCCGTCACTGCGGCCCATCATCGAGGCCATGTACGCCTCCTTGAGGTGCCCGCACGTTCCCTCAGCACCACCGAAGGTCGACTCCAGTGCGCTACCCAAGGGAGAAGAGAGGGACACCGCAGCAGCACATTGTGAGCAGTACCGTCTGCCGGGCGGCCCACGGCGCTCGCCGCAGGGTGTGCTCTCTCGGCCGCCACCGCTGCATAGGTGGAGAGGAGGCGCTGACGCGAGACCCCTCCGCCCGCACCTGTGCGCTTCTCCAGCGATCGCCACGCTTGTTTGACAGCGCGCAGTCGACGCTCGCTGAGGCCGGTGAGGTGCCGCGTGAAGGTGGCGGCGCTAACGAGGCCGGTGCGGTGGTCGTCGAAGGCGCGGCATAGATATGCGGCCTCAAAAGGGGTCAGACAGACGCTGTGGTCCTGCAGGAAAAGCTGAAACTGCTCGTAGCTGAGTCCCACGTCAGCGCACGTGGTGCTGGCGCCGGTGCTGGTTATTTGGCTCTGCTGGCGGACAGAGACTGCCACGCGTGAGCTGAAGTCGACGAGGGCGTTCACCAAGCCGCCTGTACCGCCGTGGGACAGCAAAGCATCCTTCACTCGCCACTTGAGGATGGCATCTTCGCGGATGTTGTTATTGTTCAGCGACGCCATTCGGTTTGTTTCTTCTCTGAGATTTCCGGTCTCGAACAGAGGGGAGGGGAGGGGAGGGGGTACTCACAGCTGTGGATTTGCGGGCGACGGTGTATGTCGCTGCGCGCATGGGCATCCTGCTGTACATCCAGCGGTGGATTAGAAGAGAGAGGGACACAGACGGTAGGGAACGAAAAGCACCGAGGTAGACCATCGAGGCAGGGACAGCGAGCGCGAGAGAGGACTTCTTCAGGCGTGCCCCGCAGACGAGTCGATGTTCCTCTGATAGTACAGAGCACGCGAGGGCGATGTCTCATCGAGGCCTCTAAGCCAAGTAGGCGTGTTTACCAGAGTACGTACGTTCCATGCCATAGCAGCAGAGAGCAGCAGAGAAGGAAAGAGGACGGGGGTGGAGCGGGGGGGGGGGGGGTGGAGCTACAGCCACGAGAGCAGCACCACCCCAAAAGGACAACGTAGAGAAATGGACTGCGACACACCCCAGCCGTAAAGAATCAGCACAGCAGTACTCGTCGAATAGCCCCATTTCCCGGGGCCGAACTGCGGGCGTGAAAAGAGGGTGGGTGGGGGGGGGAGTGGAGGTAAGTGAGGCAGCTGTCAGTCGATGAAGTAGCTGTGCAGAATGTGCTCGCGGTCTGCGTGGAACGCGTTCCATTGTCGTCGATAGAGTGATGAGCGGTCAAAGAAGTTGAAACTGCTCAGCGCCTCGTCCATCGACGGATGCGGTATTGCTGTTGATTGGTGCGCTGCACAAGGTGCTTGCTTCTCAGCGCAAGTCATGCCTGCAGAGCTGCCCTGCATAGCCTCGATGGCACTACGATGGGAGTGGCAGCAGTGCACAAAGGCCTCCAACACGTCTAGCAGACGTACGACGACATCGTTAACGTCTACACGATCGTGTGTCGTATATCCGCTCGACATGCCGCCGCCTCTTCCGTCGAGATTCATGTTGATGACATCGTAGAGGGCCTCAGTCGGGGCACGCGGAAGCAATCATCGGCGGCAGACTTAACTGCGCCGGCATAGTAGGGTGGGACAAGTACGCAATGCCCAGTGCGCAGCTCCGTGACGCGGCAATTTACGCAGCAATCATCAACGAGCAACGTGGTGAGGGGACTGGGCGTCACGAAGATGGTCTTGCCCCACTCGAGGGAGGGTGTCACCTCCACTGGCTGCCTCTGACCAGGGGGTTACCCTCAGGAAGAAAGCGAGGAGACGAGTTCAACGAATGCATCCCCTTAAACTCTCCTCGCACACAGCGCTCCCCACCGAAGAGTCCGTGAAAGACGTCACTAGAGAGGAGTTTGTGCGCTGAGTTGCCCCTGTACTGTGCGAGGGCCGGCAGCAGCGCCTGGTTCGCTCTGGCGCGTGTAAAGAGACGCGTGCACCTGCGCCTCGCTGGTGTCCAGCAGCACGTGTGATAAGAACGGAACAACATGAGGCCGAAGGTGCACGCGGGTGATGCGACCGCCAGCGTAGTTCAGCGGCCACTGTGATCGCACACTTGAGGACAGCAGTGGAGCGCTGATGTCCCTCGCGGTATCGATGTTGTCGCCTCCCACACGGTAGTAGATGGGATGCACTAGCGTGTGGTCAATGTCGATCAGAAGGTGCACCGGTAGACGAGCGGCAGAGCGATGCATGAAGGCGGGGTGCGGTGCGCTGTTGTGCCTAATCGTCTGTGTCTGTGCAGATGTGCGTACGCCCGTGAGAGACGCAGTGCGCCGCGCCGCACCGTCCTTGGATCGAGAAGAGGCGATTATGTTGTCTGCTTGGTGAGGCATGCACGCGTTCACGCGTCAGCGTCGTCGCAGCAGGCGATGCGAGCAGGAGGGTGGGAGAGTGGGAAAGGGTGGCGGGCGAATTAGGAAGAGTTTTCTACGCGCATGGCGGGGCACGGAGGAGTGGTGTGCGCATGTCTCGAGTTCAAGCCACGACAACCCTCTTACGCCAGCATGTGTCTCCTGCCACATCCTTAGTGTCGCGCCCGCGGCCTGAGGCGAACGGAGGCAGCACATAGTACTCGCTGTCTCGCCCCCTTGGCTGTTCGCGCTTGGTCCTCTAACATTATGTTCGTCGTTGCTTGTCTCTCCAACAGCAGAGGGTACCAGTGGCGCTGACCAGAGTGATGGGAGAAGCAAAAGAAACGTAGCTTTATCTGCGCCCACTGGTCAGCACCGATGTGTGTCGGCTGAGAGGGTCACCCGCACAGAGAGGGAGAGAGAGCGGGGAGGGGGGGGTACTGTCAACTCGGCCATTCCGTTGTCATTTTCTCACCATAAGCACCACCGCTGCTGCTGCTGCTGCTGCGACACTCAAAGTCGTCAGTGTAATCGGTGGCCACGCTGTCGCAGAGGCCTCCATCCGCCCCTTGTGCTGCTCTTCGAGCGCTGCATCGTCATTGCTGGCACCGTCACCTTCCTCTTGACGCAGCCAGGGTGGCTTCGCGTTATGGGCGCCACGGCCTACCTCAGTCGTGCAGCTCAATTCGTTTCTGCCGCTGTTGATCGTGGGAGAAAGATCGAGGGTACTAAGGGCAGTGAGCATCGCGGCGTGGCCTGCGTCCTGCCGCGATGCGGCAAGGGCGAGAAGGGCGGCCGTCGTAGCGCTTCTCGGCGGCAACGAGACACATGGTGGAGGGGAGGTGGCGCTTGCAGGGTTCGTGAAGTCGGATTCGTTAGCCTCTTCTTCTTCCGTCGGCCTTTTTTCTTTCCCGCTGATGCGCACGATCTGAGTATCGACGCCGGAGGGACGTGCGGTGGCTCAGCAGCTGTTGCCAGCTGCATCTCAACATCGCCGTGGAAGATGCGAGCCAGTGGATCTGCGCTAACATCGGCTGCGCCAGCTGCATCTTGGGGTCTTAGTGACGGTGTGCAAGTTGGTATCACATCGCCTCCCACGGTCGGCGCCGGAGCGTCAGCCTCTCTATTTACCTCTTGAAGCCTCTGGAGACTCGCCTCAGCTTGCTGAACGAGGTGTACCACTGCGCCGTGTGGCTCGATCGAGTTGCCAGTTGCCAGCAGTCGCTGAACGTGGCGCAGTAGCGCCTCTCTCGCCGTCTTGCGCATGCGCAGGAGACGGACATGTGCCTCCTGCGCCTGGACTGCCTGCCGCAAGGCCTGGAGGGCGCCGGTGGCCGGGACATCAACGTTGTGCGGTCCAGGCGGCGGTGGTGTTGGCGGCGGGGGCGGTGAGCCGCAGTCGCGCTGTGGCGAAGACGCCGACACCATTGCCAGTGTTCTGTGCAGTCACAACTAGGCGAGGGGGATTATGTTGCGTCTATCCTTTGTGGCTGTGTGCACGTTGGCCTTTCGTTGGTTGCTTACGAGAGAAGGAAGTGCCACCGATGTGCGAGGACTGCGCTACGAGGCGGCTGATTCGATACAAGTGGCGAACACACGCCTGGACCCCAACCGCGGCCTGGCGTGCCTCCTATCGGAGACATCAATGGAAGGCCGAAGAGGCCGAAAAAGAAAACGAAAAGTGTAGAGAAGGCGAGAGACACGCCGCGGGAGGGAGAGGGAGTAGGGTGAAGAGGAACGGTGAGATGACGCGAGCAAACCCGCAAATCCAGCCAACGTAGGGACAGCCTCGCGTAAAGCAGTGGCACACGCGAGCGTGAAGGTGCACATGTGTGGGCCTCTTGCAGAAGTTGCTATGTGTTTCTATCGAGTAGATGCACAACAGAGGCAAGGGAGAGTGATCGCTGTCGCCACCACGACACCTTTGGGAAGAACGGAGAGCTGGAGGGCGAGGGACGCATGGGGGATACCTTGATGGTTACGTGGAAAGAGGAGGGAGAAAGGAGGCGCGCGCCCAGAGGAAGAGATGTAGGCCGCGGCTGTCGCCAACAACATCATCCGCAGTGCGCCATCCCCTCCGCTGTCGTCCCAGTCAGCAACCAAAGAGTAGTCCCTGCAGAAGTGAGCGGGCGCGCAGCTGGTGGCCTGTGGAGAAGACAACATCCACCTCGGCCGCCGTCCTGCAGGCCTCCACGAGTGGGGCCCGTGCTACAAAGATTGCTGCCGCGTACATGGGCAGCAGCCACAGCGCGCAAGGAGTGGTGGTGTCACGCGGGGCAGCGTTGGCAAGGCCAGTGGGTGACGAGAGCGGGCTTCGGCGGTGCATCTCGCGCATGTGGTAGGACAGCACCAGGTCCCAGAACGAGAGTACTTCGAAGGCATCCAGAAAATCTGCGAAGCCCGTCAGCATCCATCGCATGGCCAGCACGAGCGGCGGGTGTTGCAGGTTGCGAGTTGCGTGCAGGACGGCCGGCAGCGCCAGCCGCTGTACGAGACTCTCGAAGAGCAGACAGCACTGAAAGAGTTCTGGTGTGGGACCCTGCAGCCGACTCCACAGCTGCGCCATCATCGCTACCATCAGCTCGTACTGCTCGACCGTGTCGTTCGTCACGTTGCAAAGGGCACCTTGCAGGAAGGTGAACCCTTCCACAGGGAAAAAGCCGCAGGGTGGTGCCTTCTGGTAGATGAGATCCTTCTCAGGAAACTGCAGGTACGTGATGTAGCTCTCGAGTTGCCCCTCCGGCCTGCCCAACTGCCTCAGTGCCTGCGCCATCCTTGGGTCTGCCAGGCTTCGATCCACCACCATCGCGGTCGAAAGCATTTCCACGTCGTCGATATATACAAAATACTTGTCGCTGTCGCCGACGCTGGTCAACATGTCATCCAGGGCTAGGCGCTGCAGCAGCCGCGCGCGGTCCTCCTGCTTCGCTGAAGAGTAGTGGTGATTGAAGCGCCGCTTTACCATGTCGCGGGCATTCCGGGAAGAGCAGGTGAGGTAGCACGCGAGACCGTGGCGCAGATGGTTCGTCATGAGTCCCTCCTGCGACACGAATAGCGGCTTGCCGTCTGTCACCGACAACGGCACCTGCAGCGCACGGGCGTACAGGAGCCGGCGCATGGAGGGGTGAAGCCCCTCGCGCAGGAGAGCGGCCACCTGCTCCGTCTCGTCGCCGAAGCGCAGGAACGCGTCCATCTGTGCCTCCGCCAGTTCCAACGTGCTGTCCAGGGCTCCGCCTGGATAGGACAGGGTGAGTTGCTGGGGATGCAGCTCGGCGAAGTACTCGCGCAACGTCTCCAACGGGGGAACGATGCCGGGGAAGGTGCGAAGCGCCTGTATGTGAGGGCCAAATACTGTGAGGATGCCCAGCTGATCGACGCCCAGCACATTGTTGTCCCAGGCGGAGGGTGAAAGCACCCCAGCGGCGACGATGGCTTGCTGCGAGTCTGCGGAGTTGATGCCGTCCACGAGACAGCGGAACAGCAGCGCGATGGATGGCAGCCCCACGCGCTCCTCCTCCATGGCGGTATCGGCGGTGATCCTGGCGGCGGCTTTACTGGGCGATCCAGTGAATTTGCCATGGCTGGACTTGCGCGCCTCCGCTGCCTTGAAGTGCTGCGAGACGGCACTGGCCCAGAGGAGGCGAGCGTGCACCAGTACGTGAGAAAGCAGAACACACACCTGCGTGTTTTCAGCCGTCTTGTCGGCAATGCCATCATCAGCCGCAGCCACCGTCTTATTCTTGGTACTTTTAGAAGACTCTGACACTGCCTTGGCGGAGGTGGGCCCAGAGAATTGTGTGTTGTGCTCCCATTCCTTTTCCTCCTTGGCCCGCTGCGCCACCAGCTGCTCCTGCAGCTGAGCCACTACCTTGTTCTGCCGAGACACAACGCTCTGCAGGGAGCTGATCAGGTCGGCGCCAGAGGGTTGGCTCACATGCGCCGCGTCAGACGGCCCCAACGGTCGCCCCTTCACTGCCTCCGCCCACTGTGAGCTGAGGAACCTGCTCCACGTGTCCAGCGATGAGGATGGCGCATCAGCGATGTTCTCTGCAGTGTACGCCGCGCAGTCGGTGACCCTGTCTATCGATAGGCCTCGGTGTGCCTGCTGTTTTTGGTGGTAATGTGTCGCCAATGCCCGCACAGCGCTGCGCTTAATTGTGGCACTGTCGCGCGACGGCCGAGAGAGGCCGGCGTAGCTCAGCGGTGTGCTTTGCAGCATGAGGAGCTGCGGTACTGCGATGGAGTCGACGTGTACGTTTGGTGGTGCTGCTGTTGGCGGTCACGTCAATGTACAAAACACTCGTGGAAAATGGTGAAGGAGTGCGTGGGTTAGCGATAGAGTGCGGTGATCGATACGAGCTCGGCAATGCCGTACCTCTTACACTCGCATAGACGCCGTGAGAGGGAGTCGGCGCGGAAGGCGTGCCAGAGAGAACGAGGAATGAAGAGTAGAGTCGGGCTGGACGAAGAGGAGAGAAAAGGGGGGAGGCAGCACGCTGATGAGCCCGTCTTGACAGCGCCCCCCCCCTCTTGATAAAGCTGACACAAGAAAGGGGCCCCAAATGCATGCCAGCTGAGGCCAACGTTAAAGAGTGAGGGCGACCACTCACGGAGTTGAGAAGGGGAGAGGGCGCAAGCAGTGCCGTCGAACAGCACGACATCCTTGGGGAGCGTATGAAGTTATTGCGTGTCGACGTGTTTGAATGCCTCGATGTGTGTCGTTCAACTTTCGGTGAAGAGAGCTTCGAGTGCCGTAACAGACAGACGGCGACGGCTGACTTCTGCGTAGCGTGTGGCTTTCATGTCATTGACGGCGGAGAGGAAACGGGGGACAACGGTGACCACCTCGACATGGCAGCGTACCAGCGCTTTGCCTCTGCCGGTCGCAGCTCGACAACGATGTTGAAGCGGAAGGTCGCGCTGACCGGGTTCGTTTCTGCAGTCGCTCTACTCGCGATACACGCGGTGCTGAGAGATGGACTGCACTGTCCATCTGTCCGCGGTGTGTTAGGGACCCAGTCCTGGCGCACGCGATGCAGCACACCGAGCAGAGCACCTCCCGACACCACCCTGAGCATATTTCCGGCCATGACTATGACCTCTCCGCTATGCGCGGTCGGGACTGGCTTCCAATGCGGAAGCGTGTCCGGCACATTCGAATGTTCAGCGTGTATGAGCGTTGGCGAGGAAGCCACATGACTCGTATAGTCCCCCGGCCGACTCGCGAAGGGCGCCGGCACCGCATCGGTTGTGCTCACCTCCAGCCCACCTGCCGACCCCACGAGCAGGGCGGTGCACAAGCCAGGATCGACGTGAGGTCGACATCCAGAGCCTGCCGGGTACCGTAGCACCCGCAGCACAGACTTGCGGCCCAAGTTGTTGAGGATCTCGTCTCGGGCGGCGCAGGAGACGCTCGGCTCCCGCAGCGCTTCCTGCGCGTAGGCGAGAGCGGCTTCGTGCAGGCCAGCGCATACCAGCCGCACTTCCACAGGCAACTGCTGGTACACAGCGTTGGCCTCGTACATGTGGTGCAGCGGCAGCTCGATGTGATCGCGCTGGTGCCCGCCTGCGCCACCACGTCGATGAACGAAGGGGTGGAGTGGGCTACTTTTCCCGGACAAGCCATGAAGAACCGCTACATTCTGGCGTAGCGCTGAAAAGGCGCGTTGCACCTCCACTGGGGTGAATTGATTTGCTACCCGCCACGGCTTCATCTGACAACGTTTGTGAGTCGAGGGGAGGGGGAGGGAGGGGTTGAATGGGGGGGGGGTTGAATGGGCAGATGCCTGGAGTTGGAAGGCAACCTCGGGCCCTGCCCTAGTGCCGCCGCAGCGACGAGGGTATCACAGGATGGGAAACAGAGCCCTGCAGTCGAATAATCCGTGCTCCCTAGTCCCATCCAAAACATTCACACAAGTGCACGCCTTCACTGAAGCCTTCTCTCTTCTTAGACTTCACTTGCTGAGGCGCAGGGGGAATGCCGCAGCGGCAACACAAGGTGGGGAGTCGACGCGCCAGGGGGGGGGGGGCGCTGAGGCCTGTAGACATACACTGAGGGGTGCACATACGCACAGCCAGCACAGAAGCTCGCACATGGACAGGCCCGTCGACCTCACCGTGCCGTTAGGCTAGATGCGGTGCTGGTGCATCACAGCAGCACCACACTCCATGTACGCCGCTCGCGTGACGGCTGACGTCTCGTACTCTGGGCTAGCAGCAAAGGCGCTGGCCCCTCTCCATACAGCATGCATTGCCTGTGAATAATCGCGCACATTCACCTCGTACTCGACTTGACGACCCAGAGGGCCACCCGAGGCGGCCATGACGCCGGTGGCACGTTCATCCAAGACGTGTCGCAGCGCGCAGTGCAGATGTTTCGCAAAGTAGGGGAGGCGCGTGTTGCCACCGGAGACGATGACGTTCGCGTACAGTGACCGCCTGCAGTCCATCGGACAGGACCACACAACAGCGTCGATCACGGCGGGGAGATCACCGAACAGGGAGGCGGTGACGGTCGACGCTGCAGCGAGCGAATCCGGCTGAAACATCGTCTCCGGGACTAAGCGTTGCTCATAGTCCACGTCGATAGAGTACGGGGCCCCAGCGCGCGTGTGCAGCTCGGTGTTTCGGATCGCGTAGGAAGGCAACTTCGATTCGGTCTCTGCACACTCGCGCGCAAAGTCCTTTGCCATGCAGCCGTAGCGCACCTTTACCTGCTCCGCCACCTCCAGTGCTTGCTCCATCTCGATGCCCTGATCATGCTCCGCAGGTTGTTCAGCACGTACTGCGTGACATCCAGGCCCGCAACAGGAAAACGACGCGCTGCGGCGGCTACGGCGTAACCGGCGACGATCGGCACCACCTGGGTCACGCCAGCACCGCTCTCCACCACCACGGCTGTGTCACACCTGTCGCCAACGCTGTGGAGTAAGAAGAGTGCCTGTGAGCCGATGAACAGTTTCGGTACCCCGAAACTCTCGAACAAAATCTCCGCTGTTCTCTCTCGTTGCTCATAAGGGGTGACAGCCGGCTCGGTCAGCAGCAAGCCGACGTCCTGTGGCTCGACGCAGACGCGACGGTTAAACAGGTGGCACCAGTAGGCCTCCATGACGTCCCAGTCCGCCACTAGCCCGTGCTCTAGTACGCTGCGCCGCTGCATTCCAGGTCCCACCATTGTGGCAGCCTCGTCCCCCACCACGAATGTTCAGCAGGCCTACAGTCCTGCCACGCACAAGTGGTGGGAAAGATAAACGTCGGCTCAGCATTGCCAGCGTAACCGAGACGAGTGGTGCTTGTGCCGATATCGCACGCCAGCACCGAAGAGGCACAGGAGCTGCACGCCATTACCTCCACGTTCACCGTCCTCTCGAGCACAGTCCTTGACGCTAGTGATGGTGGGGGCTGTATGGTACCCTTGCATTGTGTGTGCCATTGGGCGGAAGCGTCAGTGCCGGCGAAGAGCACCATGGTGAATAAACGGCAGAGGGAGCAGAGGAGGTGGTTGATGATCCGCACGGCATACACATGCAAGACAGTGCCGCATTATGTATGTTGTAGGTGCCAGCGTAGAGCAGCTGGGCCCCGCTGCCGAAGCCCACCTCAGTGCGTGGCATCCCGGCTCCCGTACCCACACTCTGTGTGGGGGGAGCCAAGCAACCCCCCTCTCTATCCCTCTGCCAATGCCGAACCACTTCTCGTGATGGCAGGGTCAAGCACCTACGACGTGGGCGAAGTCCGAGCGATTTTACCGCTACTGGTGTCGGTAGTCAGGTCCTGGACAGCGCGGCCTGCGACGGCGAACACGCTTGTGCCACCCGTATGATGGGCAAAGCTTCAAGGTGACTCGAGCGCACCTCGCCCGGCCCTCGCTGCCCACTGGGGTGGGGAGCCTGAGTGCCACCTCGGGGGATGCCCCAGGTGGCGACCGGCATGATGGGGGGCGGCTGTGAGGCGCTGTGCGAAGTGGGGAATGGGTGGTGTTTGAGGCAGGGGTCGTGCTCAGGTGACGGTGAGTCGGCGCATTGCTGTAACGCGTGTGTGTCTACGGCTGCTCCGCACCAGGCGGTGGGGCCTGGGGTGTGGGCAGAGTGGGGACTTGACCTCGCGCGTGTGTGTGTGTGGGGGGGGGGGGCCAGCGAGTGGCAATGCTGAAGAAAAGAGAAAACGAGCAGTCTCTGCGCACGCAACTGCGCCATCGCACGCTCTTCACACCGTTCCACTGCAAATGAGTCGGGGATACGTCAGCACGCATGAGCGGTTGCCAGATTCTCTGCTTTGCGTCGCCTCTCTGCGGTGAAGGCATGACCCACTTGCCGAGCTCCACGCGCATGCCATCGCAGAGCAGAGCAGGGAGAGGGAGAGGAGGAGGAGGCGGAGGCGACGGATAGCACGCATTGCCCTTCGCACACAGGGCACACACCGCTCGTGAAGGGGGGGGGGGCGGTAGAAAATCTACACGTCGAATGGGCTGGCGGGGTCAATGGAGTCCATGAGCTTCGTGCTGGAGTTCGTCAAGTACTGGATGCGGCAAATTACTTCGTACGTGCCGCGCCGCATCTCATGCGCCAGCTTCTCTACCGCCGCTACCTTGTCTCCACCTGTGAGGATTGTGTAGAGGTGGATGAGCACGAGTTGGTCCTCCTCGTCAGTGAAAGGGCGCTCCGTTCGGAAGGGCGCCCCGCAGCATGATAGGTCGTGTTACCACAGTACCGGCACTTTCGTCGCACATGACCCTCCACCTGCAGCACGGCAGAGACATCTGCGAGCATCTTTGTGCTGCCGATTCCAGCGCAAGTGCCACCGACGCTGGCGACGCCGTCGATCAAGGCCAAGTTGTCGTGACTGCGCCATGGAAAGCGTTCCCTGGTCAGGTTGGCGAAGGGAACGTCGTCGGTTCGAGCTGTGCCATCACAAACGAGCACCTCGCGTTCGAAATCGAATGCCTCTGCCGACTCCATCGTCGCTGGTGGCGAAGGGGCGATGCCGACGTTGACGGCAGGCCAGTTGTCCTCCGCGACGCTGTGCAGCAGGACAGCGTGGTAGGCCGCGTGTGTGCGGTCAAACAGGGTGTCGTCAGGCGAGCCACGATAGCGCAATGCCCAAAGCGAGACCCGCGGCGAGAGCGGGGCCAGCTGTACCGCGTTGGCACGAAGTCCCTGGTCGTGCACCATGAAGACAATGCGGAAGTCGAGGGAAGGGTTGCGTCGCGCCACGCTCTCCTCCAGGTCAAGGGCGAGCGCCAACTCTTCTTGAGGGTGACGCGCTGTGACGGTGCGAAAAAATGTGACGGGCTTCACCGGGGCATCGAGCACCGCGTCGAAGCGGCGCATCTTTACTTGAAAGTGGTCCTGCACGCGGGGGTCGTTGAGGTCGAAGTGCGCAAAGGCCGTGTGCTGCCCGCGGAAGAGTACCCACGGTCCTACACACTCGGGTCGGTACGGCGGCGGCCCCGGCGGGTAGAAGCCTTCCGCAAAGCCGTTCCGGATGAAGTGCACCAGTCCATCCAGGGTGACGCGGCTGAAATCGAACGGGTATGCCTCTGTGCGCAGCCCGAGCTTCCCCAGCATCAGTGCTGGACCGCACCATCCTCCTAGCGAGATGTACTTGCGCGGCAATGATGCGCCATCGAAGAGGGCGGCTTGATGAACTCCTCGGCTACCGCCGAACATGTTGGCGTGCCCACTAAAACTGTGCGCGGCACCGCACCTTCTCTCTCTCTCTCGCTATGTGTGTGTGTGCGTGTGTGTGAGCGTCAACAATTGACGAGAAAAGGGCAGAAGGGAAGTCCACCGCCGCATCAGCCGCAGCGGTGACACAAGTGGCGCGACGATGTGCGTTGAGAGCGAGAATGAGGTTGTAGAGAGAGAGAGAGAGAGATGAGAGAGCGTGGAGTGGACGTGGCAGAGCATGCGGGGGAGGCGCCAGCAGGTATGTGTGGCTATGTGCATACGTGTATCTCGAGAACTGTCTTCGTCTGTAAGACGGAGGCCAGCTCTCGCTCTTCCTGCTCGAGTCAGTGAAAACTCCCACAATGCGACGCCTCGCAATACCCAAGTGTGCATGCGTCCGTCTGCTTTGTGTAGGCCTCAAGGCACCTCACCTCCGCCCGTTTAGGCGCTGCTTCGCGAGTGGTCAGGGGTTTCCACCTCGCCCCACCCTTTCTTCTCTTGATCCTCCCAGTGACACCAGGTACATGCGCCGCTCTCATGTTGCCCTCACACTGGTTTCTGTAGGAGAGAGGGAAGGAGAGAAGGAGAGAGAGCGGCAGCAAGTCTGTGCCGAGAGCACCGCCTTTCGCAGATCTACCCGGGCCACGTTGATCCTCCTCCTGAGTGTCCCTCTACATGTGCATATATATACGTATTCTGTGCTGATGCCACGGAAGAGAATTACGAGAGTAACTTCGGAAAGACAAATGATGCGTAGGTGTACCTGCAGGTGTGCGGGTGCACAGTAGACGAGGTTGTGCACCTTCGAGGGCTGAGTAAAGTTTGAGTACTCGCCGCGGCTTGCCTCTTGTCCCTTCTGTCGATTCGATTCAACGAAATGCCGCCTTTTTGGATTTGGCAACCAACACGCGTACGCAGCAGACACACACACACACACACACATCCGCCGGTGGACAAGAGGAGGAGACAAGGCGTTAAAGAGTTATCGCGGAGATTAACAGACGAAGGAAAAGAAGCACCAGGGGGAGGGTCCGTTCTCGTGAAGTGAGGGGGCTACCACCATTACCAACGCCACCATCGCCAGCGTTATGACGCCCTCATCAAGCAGGGAACACGTGCGAGAGAGAGAGAGAGACACACAAGAGCAAAAAGAGAGCACGAACAACCGCCTTCCTCCGACACGACGAGCATCAGCCACAGCTGCCGATCCTCACACGCGCGCAGACACATATGCAGACAATCACCTGCAGAGATGGACGAACAGACGCAGAGCGAACAGGAGGAGGGGAGAAGGAAAATCAACGAGCACGGTCGTTGAGAGAGAGAGAGGGGAGCAAATATCACACTACGTCCTGCTCGCACACACACGTGCTTGCGTGCACGGAGAAGAGATGGGGGAGAAGAGGAGAGAGGGAAGGAGGCCGAGCAGAGGCGGGAGCCAGGGAAGCGGCCTTCCCGTATGGGACGGTCACGGAGATGCTGTTACCTTTCCCCGTGGCGAACATCTGCAGGTCGCATTTCGCGGCACCCTCTCCCCAACCCTTTCTTGCCTTGACCTCCTCACTCGTGCTACACGCCCATACTTGGCATTTTCTGTTTTTCTGCTAGCTCATCTCTAGTACCCACTGCTGTCCGGACGCGAGGACTTGAAGCCGCCGCCGCGACCGCCGCCGCGACCGCCACGCTCGTTGTTGAAGCCGCTCGTATTCATGCGTGGGCGCTTGAATCCGTTTCCCTGGTTGTCGCCATAGCTACGGTGCTGCTCCATGCCAGAGCCAGCACCGCGGGCGTTGCCACTCCTGCCGTAAGTGATGCCTTCCTCAAAAGCCTTGAGGCGGTTCTCCACCTTGCTGCGGTACTCTAGGGCAGGCGTGTTGTCGCCCTCACCGAAGGAGTCGATGCGGGCGCTCAGCGACGCCTTCGCAGCAAGCACACGGGACATGGTGCCCTTCTGCGCAGGGGCCGCCTTGGCCACCACGGAGGCGTTGTAGAGAATGCCATACTTGGGGGTGGCCTGGCGCTGCTTCAAGGCACGGAAGAGAGCCTTCTCGGCGCCGAGGATTTGCACTGTCGAGGAGGGATACTTGGCAAGTGTCAGCAGCGAGCCGGCCTTCTGGATGAGGCGGGCACCTATCTGCTCTCCCACCATTGTTGTCAGGTTCGGCGCGATGGTCTGCATGCGGGAAGAGAGGTAGGTGGAGAGCTGTTCGCGATACTTCGAGGCCGCGACGACCTCGCTGCACAGACGCGAGATGTTCTCGATGTCCTCTTCCGCAATTTCCGTACCCATCGACACCATCGCTGCTTCCTTCACCTTCTGCTCCATTTCCTCCTCGAGGAAGTCGGAGAAGTCCGTGTCGCGGGCGTTGAAGCGTGTCTTCATTGCCAGCACGATTTTGCAGTAGGCCACGTTGTCGTTCACGATCTTGCCCAGCTCGGGGAAGTGCCAGCCATACCACTCGCGCGAGCGCATGGCGTACTTGTTGATCTCCTTGTCGAGGTCCTCCAGGAGCGACACCGCCTGCACAACCATCATATCCACCTTATCAGGGGAGAACTTCAGCTTGTAGCGGTTGAGGTTGTGCGCCAGACCAAGCGCCGTCTGGTTCAGCTGCTCCGCCGAGACGTCCTCCAGGAGGCTGTCGATGCCCTGCTTAAGCGCGCGGAAGGTCGGAAGCGTGTCCTCGCCGGACACGCACGGGATGGCGAGCGTCTCCTTGATAGCCTTGGCCAGCTTCGCATCGGCCACCGCTAGCTCCTCGGAGACGTCCTTCTCCAGGTAGTTCTTCTTCAGGAACCTGCGCACCGGCTTGGAGAGCTCGCCGTTCACGAGCTGCGCCGTTGTTTCGAGGGCATCGGCGGTACTCTTGAAGTGCAGCAGCGCCTTCAGCTTGCGCCTCTCGCCCTCCACTTTGAAGAGCGCCACGCCAGCAGGCAGCTCCAGCAGTGCGTACACCATGTTTCCTCTTTATGCCAGCCAGAGGAGGAGGGGGGAGGCGATCAGCTGTGAGTGACTCGACCAAGAGAAGCTAAGCGTTCAGGCAGAGGTGAGAGACGAGTGCCAGCAACTAAACAGCGGCGCAAGCCAAGCAGCGATGACCAATACGAACTGCGGCACGAAGCGACTAAAGCTGAGCGAGGCTCCCACTAAAAAGGGAGTCACACACGGAAGGAAGAGGAGAAGGGGGGTGAAGGAGGCGCCACTGCTGTAAAGCAACCAACTACGAATTTGTCGAGTACGGAGAACAAAATGGGAAGAGCGTAACGGCGGAGAGCAGAAGGCACCCATCCACACACACACACACGCAGTTGTTTGACAAGGAGGGTAGATGGGGAGAAGGGAGGAGAGGCGGGGAGGGAGAGAACGACGATGGTGGATGCAACAAGAATGAAAGATGGGGACACTGGTTATGATGGAGGAGGGTGGGAGGGAGGCATACAGACGCGGGAGTCTACACTGTGTCTCTGTGTGCCCTGAGAGAGCGATCGAATAAGGGGTGCCTTATCAGCTTTCTCTGACCTACCCTTCTTGGACCTCGCCTTTGTACGCATGCAGCGAGTCATACGCCCCTCTACTTGGTGTGTTCGAGTGTACATCCACGCATGGGTGCGCGTGTCCGTAACTCTCTCTCTTTCGTTAACGCGTCTGACCTCGCTTTAGTGGTTTCGCTTATGTGTGATGGCGACCGTAACCCATCGAGGATGTGCGAGCGCCATATGCGTTCTCGCCCACACCACCGTTGTGATCAAGCACCACATCCTTGTCACAGCAACGGTGAGGCCAGCAGCGGCAGGTCGAATTATGGCGCTCGTTGTCCGCCGCCTGCAGCAACAGAGGCGACTCGGCGCTGTTCGCTCACCTCAGTCGGACTTTGTGAATTTCTGAGAAGAGGTGAAGAGCTTGCGAATGATCCTGCCGAGCAGGCGGACAACGATGTTGGCAATGATGGACAGCGCCACAAACAACGGGATAAGTGCCGGGCGGTAGAGCGCAGTCTTAACAATGGTCGGTGCACTGCTGCTCAGACGCGGCGGGGCTAGTTGGTAGTTCACGTTCAGTCCGAGCAGAAGCCCGCAGGGGGCCAGAAAGGCGAAGTTGAAGAGCGTCGGAACCCACGTAAGGTGGCACAGGTGCGCCCAGTCAAGCCCCAGTGTGTCGTAGCGGGCGACAAAGTACAGCGGCAGGAGAAGCAGCACGCCATGGTGCAGGAAAAAGACGTGGCCCTCCCAGAGGTGCTGATGATCGCCCCAGTCGGGATGCGCTAGTGCCCCAAGCGGACTCCAGACCCAGTCCACCAGCAGCGAGGCAAGGTAGCAACCGCTCCCGTAGTGATGCGGCCTATCCCGCATGAAAACGTAGATCCACATCCCTGTGAATAGGTGGCAGGGCATGAGGAGCCACCCCAGCTGGACAAAGGGCTTCGCTCGCGATGCTTTGGTGAAGCCCTGCACCGCCAAGCACACCATCAACAAGTACGCAATGAGTTTGTTGATGGGGCATTTCAGCGAACGGCCCAGTCCAGCCGCGCCGAGTCGCTTTATGGCTGCTGACCGGAAGCCGCGCGACTGGCGGTGCAATACGCGCAGAACACCACTGCCACCACGTAGAGCACCACGTGCAGCTTGGGAGACTGGAACCAGTACTGGTGAGCCGGCATGACACCCCAGCGCATTCCAGTGCGGTCTCCAATCGCCTTGAGCACGTCCGCGAGCACATCAGGCACGATGTAGTCGTACCACACTATTGCCTCCGCATCCATTACTGAAATGTGGAGAAGAGAAAAGGGGTGACGGCGGGCAGGGACATATGCGGAGTCGATATAGCGAGGCCGCAGGGGCGAGGGCAGCCGCAGAGAGGGAGAGGAGAGAGACGGGCTGCAGCAGGACGGGCTCGAAGACACGCAATGCGGAGATCGTCCACTTTGGGTGACCAAAAAAGATGGTGAGGCGGGGCGATGGCACGAAGTGATGCGATGCGAGGGGGGACAGTTGGGGGGGGGGGGGGGGGAATGTGGCACATTGTGCGTGGGCGGTGGTCTGCCAGCGCGGACACACCGGTGCTGTTTAGGCGTGGTGTAACCAAAGGCGAAGAGGGTGACCGCCGTTGCGTGCATCGGTTTGCGCCACACACACACACACACACACACACACACACAGAGGCACATCACGGCCGCGCATACACACTTGCTGGTGTTTTCGTCTCTCTTGTTTGCTTCGTGGTATACTGTAAGGGTATTCAGATTGTAAGGAGACGGCATGCAAACAACAATGCGCATCGAGAGATGCCGACTGATGAGCAGCCAACACACACAACACGAAAATTTGGTCATAAACTGTGCGTCGGGGCACCTCAGTCCTTGTCCGTGCCGTCCTCTTCCCCAGCCCCCATCTCTCTTTCCAGAGCCTCCAGCTCCGACTGCAGTCGCGCAATCTCGTCATCCGTGACCCCCGCCTCACCCTCACTCTCCGCGGAGGTCGCCGTCGCCAAAGCAGCTGCGCCCGGCTGCACCTCACTTTCCGCCTTTTCGGCTCCCTTTACCTTATCAGAGGTCTCTGCCGAAGACCCTGCAGTGCCAGACGTAACGGCAGCGTTGCACTCCGCATTCTCCTCAAGTGGGTAATAGAGGAGGTCTACCGGTGATCTCTTATACCAGGTCTGCTGCCCCGACAAATAGCGCCGGCAGTTGTCGCTAACGTCCAGAAGCCAAGCTCATCCGCATGTTCGAGAGCATAGCTGGCGCAGTCCTTCCGATCCACCCGCAGACACGCCTCGAGGAAGATCTCGAACGAGTCCTCAGCAGGCAAATGTAGTAGTGGTTCCTGCACTGGCTCAGCAGCTGACAGGCGTAGCTGAGGTCAAGCGGGCGCTCCACCAGGTCGAAGGCCGTGTGCAGGTCCTCCGCGGTAGGCCGTTCCGTCCCTTGAAAGGAGTGGAACTTCTTGTACCACTCAAGTACGTACTTCTCCATGGACGTCTCGGGGCCCTCAAGGCGAGCCTTCTGTAGGAGGTGGCGCTTCTTGCTGAGCCACACCGGCTGATGCGCCATGCACTTCGGCCGCACATAGGGTCTGTCGAGGCCGCCTAGCCACGCCTGGTACAACATCTCCGTACGCTGGTGGTCTGGCTGCTGGATAACAGTGTAGATCCTCCAGTTGTCGGCGCCTTTAAGGAAGAGCATCCAGTACGGTCTGCGGTAACGCAGCGAGGCAAGGAGGGCCTGGGTGGTGCACAGCATAATGACGACCGACTTCGCGTACTCTTCAATGGGCCTGTGCGTGTATGTGTGTGTGTGGGGGGGTGCGAGGGTGGAAGAGTGAAAGAACTTTTTCCTCCTCTTTGCTTCGCACCTGGAGGAAACGCTTACGGCAAGCGATTCACCGTGACACTGTGTGCATGTGCGTGTGCTGAGTGCATTGGGCAAGAGAGAGGGGAGAGGGCTCGGAAAAGGAAGGACACGAGAGCGGGACCAGCGACGCGTTAGCGAGGATGTGAGACACAGAGGTATTCGCGCGCACACACGCCTGTACAGTCTTACGGCCCACAAAAGAGAGGGAGGGCAAAGAAACTTCGTCACTAGAAGATGTTTGCCGTCACACGGAAGCGCGCCATTTCGAATGGCTCTCGTCCGTTGTGTGGTCTGTGTGGGGTGATTTGCGAACGCCTCTCTCTCCTTGTAGTTCTGGCGCACAGACTCGTGCGTTTCCTCACATACGATCATTCTGTCTGCCTCACTGACACTTACCCGCACAGCTGTGCAGGCACCCACACAGGCACATCTCCTTCCTCGCGTGGATAGGACGGGGCTCTGCTGATCATCTTTCAGGTTGTTGTTGTTGTTGACTTTTTCGCGTCATTTGGAGAGTTCGTTGGAGCTCACAACGGAAGCATCACACGCATACAACGACACACACAGCCGAGCACCGACGCACACCAGTGAAGACGCGCACCCGCACTCAACAACAGAGTCACTGGAATGGGGGGAGAGAGAGAGCACAGTTACTCATCAGTCCACCATTACTGCAGCCCTCCGCCTCACTTTGACATCTTCCTCGGTATGTGTGCCACAACAGCCTCACCTCACGCCCGCCCTGCGCCAGAGAGAGATGTGGTCTCTGCCACTTGCTCCATTCAGCTGAGAGGCGGATCGCCTCGCTCCATCACGGAGCGTAGCCCACCTCCTCGGCCAGCCGCAGAGCGACTCGAAGCTCCCGCTCCGACTCCCGTAGACGTTGCGGTACTTTTCGTACGCCTCGATCTTGAGCTGATCGACCGTCTTTGAGGGCACGGGCGCCGCGGTGATGGACTTTGTGTGGGTCGACAAGCTGTCCGAGACAGGCGACAACACACGACGCGGACTGCCAGTACCTGCACGTATGACAGCAAGCGGGTTCCCTGCGCTGCATGATCACTTGCCGCTGACAACGGAGAACACAGCTGCTGCTTGTACCGCTCGTAAGCCTCCCGAACTTCGACCTCCATGTTCTCGGGAGTGCCGGTCGGCTGCTGCTGAGCCGGGGCTTCCTCACCCGTAGGCGAGTAGTCATTCGCAGCAGCATCTGTTGTTGCTGCTGCTCCAACATCTTCCTCGTGAACCTGCGGTGCTGCTGCGTCGTTGCCGCCGCGCATCTGCATGATGTTCGCCCTGCAGTACGGACACGTTGAGTGGCCTTCCAACCACCGCTCAAGGCAGTCGATGTGGTAGCAGTGACCGCACGGCAGCCGCTTCGTACCACCCCCGGGCATCATGTCCTCGTAGCAGATGGTACACCGCGCGTCGCGCGCCAGATCCTCGGCGGTGGCGTCCGGCATGTTGTTCCGCACCCGCCCGGCCAGGATGAGGAACTCGGCTAGCCCGGATGCCTTCTCGAAGATGCGCAGTACGTGCCCCACGAACCCGCGCAGGAGCAGCAGCGGTAGCGCAGAATTGTAGAAAATATAAGCATATACGCTGACGAACAACAGGGACTCCGCAATGCTCGTGAGGGCGTCCGCCACAAACGACAGCAGTGTGTGCTGACCACGAAGGACGAGCAGGCTGACAAAGTGCACGGTGCTGCGCAGAGATGAGCTCAGCAGCAGCATGTAGATCAGGATCATGGAGTAGTGCATCGACGCCTTCTCATCGACCAATTCCGGCCGTGTCTTGATCATCCACGTCAGTAGCCCAACGTCGCAGATGATCGCGAAGCACAGGTACGCCGGTATGCGCGTCGCAGACGACCACGTCATCTGCGCCGTCGAGAGGGTTGTGACTCTCTCCGACGCGAGCTTGTGCAGCCCACGCCACACGAGCGTGAAAAGGAAAAAGAGGCTTGTGGCGCTCATGATCGGCTGGTCCATGTACAGCGGCACCACGATGCACTCCACCATGTAGAGCGTGAAGGAGGTAAGCAGCGCCGTCTCCTCCGACGCGTTTAGTTGCCCAAAGAAGCAGAACTGCAGCGTCATCCACAGCACGACGGTAACAGCGATGGCGGTGTTGACGATGACCAAGCGGAAAGAGGACGAGTTTGCCAAGGCAACCATCGCCGAGTAGAACTCTCGATACGTGTTGGCGTAGTCTGCCAAAAACAAGAAGCACGCGAGAAAGGAGGCGACCACGTAGGCCACAACCGATCTACGAGCGACCATGGGGACCCCCCGGTGATAACTGCCGGTGCGACTTGAAAGGATGAGAGAAGCAGTGAAAAGATACGGCGACGGGGCACCGAGATGCGTGCCGCACACGAGGCGCCTATGTGCGTGCAAGCCAAGTTGTGGGTGGGACTGTCGGGGTGTAGGTCCTACTGAAACAGAGAGCACTTTGTGCCCTTCGCCAGTGTAAGGGGCGTGCAAGAGGGTTGGGGACGGAGAGAGGCTAGCAAGAGAATGCATCATCACAGAGGGCATCGTCAGCACTGGCGACGAGGCAGCCCAGAGGCCTACAGCCAGACGCGACGGGGCGGTGGGCGAGTGTGGCACCCCCACTCGCAGACGGCTTACGTGATGCCGTGCAGAGCTTTGAAGCACTTCTTCATTAGCCCCAAAATTCTCTGCGGGTGCAGAGCGCGATGGGGAGCAGCAAAACACAAACGCCGGCGTGCCCTCCCCATTGCCGCTGGCTGCGAAGTGCCTTATTGGCGGACAGACAGCGCATCTGGCGCGCTTCCACAGCGTGTTGCGCTTATTGGAAAGACGCGGCGTGTATTTACTGGGGCTCTACCGCCACCACCACCACCACCACAGCAGCCCCACCATCCGCAAAGGGGTCGGTTGCACGAGAAGAGGCGCAAGCGGCGGCGAGGCTGCTAAGTAGCCTGGGGAAACACAGAGAACGGGCAGGAAACTCACGATCGAGGCTGAGGCGAGAGCCATTAGCCTGAGCATCAAGCGCAGGAGTGGCCCGGAAGAAGACTCACCATCGTCACGGCAGCCTCGTTGCCAGACGAGTCCACCTGTGTGTGTGTGTGTGTGTGTGTGTGTGTGTGTGTATGTGGAGGGAGAGTCAAAGGGGTTGTCCACCGAGACAAGTAGAGTCCCTGCCTTTCTATCTCCAGCCGCAAAGACAGCTACCGACTGAGGTAAGACCATTACGAAGTGGCGAGATCACCTCGTGCACTGTCGATGGCGTCACGACGACAGAAAACGACGTACCTCGTCGAGGTCTTGCCTCATGCGATGCTGCTGCTCCGCCTCGGCGCTTAGGCGGCTGGCGGCGTCTGTCACCTCTCTCGGCAGACCCGCCTCGCGGCCGATTGCCACCCCGAAGCTCGACGGCGTGACACCGCGGCACGGCGTATACGTGAAGACCAAGGACGGCTTCGTACCATGCTCCGTAGGCGAACTTGTATCCGACTCCTTGAAGCCCATGTAGTAGCACGTCACATCGCGAGCTTCGTCGACGCTTGCCCCCTTCTTCTCTCCTTCCCCGCCGCCGGTGGTCCCCTGCGCTACGTACGGATCACACAGATAGCAGTAGTGAGTCACGAACACGGTGGTGGCCCGACGGTCTAGCAGGTACTCCAGCGTAGCGGCGGCAACAGCGGCACCGTCGAAGCTGCTTGTGCCGCGCCCCAGCTCGTCCATCAACACCAACGAGCGGGGCAGCTGCGGGGCGCGTAGGATGCGACTCGTTTCGTCCATCTCGGACAAAAGGTGGAGGCGCCTTCGATGATGGAGTCGCTGGCGCCCATGCGGCAATACACGCCCTCGAACACCGGCAGCTCCGCTGCGTCCGCTGGCACTCCGCAGCCCATTTGGGCCAACACGACAAACGTACCGACCATACGCATGAGAGCGGACTTACCGCCCATGTTGGGGCCGGTCAGAAGCCACGCGCCGCCTACGCGCAGTTGAACATCGCAGCTGACGTAGCCGTGGGGGAGAAGCCGGTCGAGGATGGGGTGGCGGCCCTGAGAAATGGTGAGCGCCACGGGCGACGACACAGACGTGGAAGACAACGGCGCACACGCTGGTAGCGCCACGAGTGCTGGCATCACGTATCCTGGATGCTGGGATACCACAGCCAGGGAGCGCAGGGCGTCCAGTGACGCAACGGTCTCCACCACACCTGCCAGCACCCGCATCACTTCTGCGTCAGCGACAGTGTCACGCTGATGCTGCCTCCAAGCCTCGGCGGCTGCAAGCGACAGCCGCTCCGCCGCGGCTGTCAGGGCTGTGTGCTGCTCCGTGATGATCGGCGTGTGGTAGCGCACGTTTGTCTTCGTACGCGTATGCACCAGCCAGTCCGACGGCACGTGCGCGCACTTTCCGGCTGGCACGTCAAGCACGAAAGGAGTCCCGCAGATGGTACGATACTCGAGTCCCGGCAAGTTCAGCGCCTTTCGCGCTGCCTCGAGCTCCGCTTGCAGGGCAGTCTCCGCCGCCTGTCTCGCCTTCAGATGTGGCAGTAACGCGTCTGGCACGGCGCATCCCCCCTCCGTGAAGAACTCTAGCGGTGTCGTCGCGGCGGTGCGTAGCAGCGCAGCATGTCCCTCGAGTAATCGGGTCACCGCCGCGCCATGTACAGCGGCCAACAACTGAGCTAGAAGAGGTGGCGGTCGGCTGCTGCTGTGGTCGACATCGCTTTCTCCGTTGCACAGCTGCGCTGCCAGTACTGACGCGCTCCTCAGCATGTGCAGCAGGCGCACAAACTCTACAACATGACAGCGCTCCGCATACAGCTTGCTCACGACAGCCTCAACATCCCCCAGCCGCGCACACTCGCGAAGGAGGTCCTCGACCTGGCCGTTGTCTTTGTGGCCCATGAGGTAGAGCAGTACTTCCTGCCGAGCGACAATAGAGCTGCGCTCGCACAGAGGCGCAGCGAGCCACCGGCGCAGACACCGCGACCCGCACGGTGTGATGCTGTGGTCGAGCAGCCCAATCAAAGAGCCGCGGAGTCCCACACTACTGTGAAACACGTCCAACGCGCGCAGCGTCGGACCGGGAAGGTGTAGGCAGTGGAGAGACGAGCCTGTGCTCGCGTAGTTATGCGCTGAAGACGACGCCGCTGCCGCTTCTTCGTTTTCACAGAGGGACTCCGCAGCTAAGCCTCTGCGCGTGCACAGTAGCCCGTACACCTGGTCTAGCCTGTACGGCCTCAGGTACGCCTCGATGGCGGCGTCGATGCTCTGCCCAGCGGCATAGACGTAGCCGGAGACACTGACATCCTTGCCATCCTCTTCCCCGTTTGCTGTTGGACCGAAGTTCAGAGGCAGTCCGTGGTGCAGAGCCGTCGCGTACACCTCCGGCAAAGCCTTCAAGAAGCTCGCTGTTGTGCGTTGCGACGACACATCGCGGCTGCCACACTCTTTCGATGGGGACTGTGCTGTCAGCACAATCACCTCAGCGATGTCGTACCGCTGAGTGACATCCTCCAGCTCGATAGCGCTTCGAACGTGGAAGCGCAGGCACCGCTGCGTCACGAAGCTCACCAACACCACGGACAACAGCGGCCGCGCTCTTGTGGACGCGTCGCCGGCGCCGTTGGTGCCATTCCCACTACAGCAGCGGCCAGCGTCTACAAAACACAGGAAGAGCTCAGAGGTGCCTAAATCTGACGGAGGAGACGCATGCTGTTCTGGCCAGCCGATGGCATTGCCATCCCCCTCTTCGGCTTCGGCTCCGGCGTAGCTCTCCTCTACTGCGGTTCTGGAGGCGTCCCCAGGGCTGCTGCCGCTACCACCGCTGTTGCTAACGCGCTCAGTGGGGAGGAGGGTACCACGGCTGTACAACTGCGACACACTGCGGGTGAAGAGGCCACTCTTGAGCCCGTCAGCTGCCCGCATAGCGGCTGACTCCTGGTCAGCAACGCCGACATGGTAGCCCATCGCCACGAGCCGGTGCACATACAGGTCCAAGCGAGTGTATGGGAAGCTGCTGGACTCGAAGGGGTGCCCCGGAATGCACATGATGCCGACGCGGCGGCTGACGGCACGACTGTCGGAGCCATAGAATTTCACGCGATAACCGCAAGCGACCATCAAGATCACATGTGGTGAGATGGATTCCTTCAGCGCCACAACCTGCTGCTCGAGTGGGGTCAGGCTGACGCCCTCTGTTTCCCCCTTTACCGCTGATCGACAGCACAGCACCTCGATAGCGTGTGCGACGTCCACCTGATCCTCCTGCCGCCCACGCTTGCTCATTGGTTGTTATGTGAAGCACACGAAATGCCTTCGCAGGCACCTATGCCCGATATGGTGAGCAATAAACTTGGCGGGGGGGGGGGGCAAAGACGTACAGCAGTGCCGCAGGTGAAGGGTGAAATGGAGGAGGAGAGAGACGAGCTAGGCGACGTCACACTGCGCTGCGAGGGAATGTATGTATGTGTGTCTCTATGGTGTATCTTCTGGGTAACTGGCCTGGGCGTCGTTCGCTCTACGTTAGTGCAATTTCCCCACTCATGTGTGAGAGAGGGCACGGAGTACGTATGAGAGCCTTGGGGTGAGGCAAGGAGGAGTGGGGGAAGAAGGCAATCCAAGAGAGAAGGGTGCGAAGGGGAAGAGGGGATGAATGAATGGAGCCGCGGCTGAGGGTGTGGCGGTTGAATGATGGAACCGCTGAGTCTGTCTGTGTGTGTGTCTGGGGGAGGGGGGGGCAGGTTGTTGAGCGGCTAACGGGAAGCACGGAGGTATCCACACATGGAGGCTGTCGTATCTGCCCTCCTCTTTGTTGTTGTCAACACACACGCACTCGCGTGCGCAGGGAGTGTCACCCATTCACCTGCGCATTTTTCTACGCGCTATTCACAGCCAGGCGTCCCCCACAAGAACTGAAGTGTTTACACAGCACACTGAACCACACGTGTGCCCCACACCTACACACATCCCATATCGACATACATCTACACGTGTAGGTTGGCCGATTCCTTCAAGAGGTTCGGCGGTCAAGCACATGGTTAGAGGAGATGAACAGCGGAAGGAGGTGGTGGTGATGCCCGAATACAGCCTTTAGCGGCACGTACTTTCAGCAGGCAAACACGCGAAGCTAATGAACAACTAAGGGGAGAAGGAACAGCAGGGAGAGTGCCAGATGGAGCCCGAGGCAGAAACATGAGGGTGGAGATGCAAGCGTACTGGCGGCACGCTGCCGCTCAAGTAATGAAATGAGCACTTCCGTTCCTTCGCCACCACGAGAGGGAATGAGAGGGGGGGGGAAAGCGTTACGCCGAGGTCGTGAGTGAGTGAGCATAGTTGTCTTGATCTAGCCGAGATCTGAGGGGTGTGTGCTATCGCACCGCTCATACTGAGGCCATACCAACAAGAAGAGAGAGCGTTGTGCCAGGAAAGAGCATCGATAGGCGTATATGCGTTGTATCCGCGTACGAGCGAGAGCGAGGAGCTACGCTGCCTGTCCGGCTTCCTGTCTCACCTCGTGTCGTTAATCGTGTCCCTTGTCGGTGAGCATACGAGGCCACGACTGGGCCCGTCTGCGAGGTTTTCACCGAACTTCATGTAACAGCCTGTGGATCATCTGTGGCAGGAAGGTCATGCAGCCGTGGAGTTCCGCTCTGGCTGCATGACTGTGTGAGTACCCCTTACGGAAAGTAGTGAGGTCCGAAGTGCTTCCCACATGAAGGGCAATCGGAGCTGCAGCAGAGAAAGTGAAGACCGCCAATGCACAGCGCAACGCTCGAACCACCGGTGCATCTATGTTATCGATGTGGCGATGTCCCCAGCGCGTGCCCGTAGTGGCAACTTGCTATGTCGCCCGGTTCACGCACGCGGCACCCCATCCATCCAATGCCGCGTCAGTGCAGAGGTTGCGCACCGTGCCGGCTGTCGTCGTTGGCGTGATGCGCCGTGGTGTATTGGATGAGGCCCATGTATGCCATTCGCCCAGCTCGTATTGCACACGTGCAGACAGCGATGGGCCATGCGACCACCTGGAGAATCGCCGCCCTGCCCCTTTGAGAAGTCACCAAAATTGGCGAGTCGGAGTCATAACGACTCGGGCCCTACACCACAGTTGTCACAAGCGGTCGAGCTGCACCGCTGTCAGGCTTCGAGCCGATTCCGCGTGCAGTTTCCTGAAGATGCTTTCTCCAAGACAGAGAGTTTTGCCTTCAGGTCGTAAGGGACCCCTGCACGTGTATACGTGAGGGGGCGACTTCGGATTTGTTTGCGCTGAGAGTGACGTTGAACGGGTCTGCCGCCTGAATCACCGACACTACTGCCTCCCTCAGTGCTCGACGCATGCCTGCGAGTTGTGTGCTGACCATCCACTCATTAACTTGCACGCTCGTTGCTGGTCGTGCAGTGTGTGTGTGTGTGTGTGGGGGGGGGGTTGAGCTAGCCATTGGCGCTGTCAGCATGCATGTCACCTCAGGGTCACGCTTCGCTACATTCACATGACTCTCAGCTGATCCGCCAGACGGCTACCGGGGTGGGACACGGATAGAGGCCTGAGTTCCTCAGGCTTGGGCGCCTCTTAAAACCAACGTTTTTCAGGCCTGTCACCTAACCCACGTTGCACAGCACGTTCTGCCCCGGCGAGCAGCCCAACTGGAGGTCCGATTTGCGTCCTCTTGAGGTGACATGATCAATTGTTTCCTGATCGGACCTGGCTTCTTTCCCATCATGGAGAGGGCGGTGCCGACCATGCCAGCTGCGGGAGTTGCAGCATTCTGCGATGCCTGCTGCCTCAAGCACTGCGACGTCTTCCTCCGGCATGGTCACTGGGATCAGTGAGGCGGACAAGTCGCGCGGGTACGTGTGCGCCAGTCTCTACAGCTCCATCCTGCGCCACGTAGGCCACATCCACATACAAAGTGTTTTTGTCAGGCGTAGTTTCTCAAGGCTGCGAGAGAGATGGAGTTGGATCGATGGAATCTGGCATAACGCATTGGCGTGCACTCACAACTTCTCCGCAAGGACTGGTGCACTCGCTTGTCACCTTAGGAAGGAGAGGAGGTAAGGAGGGTAGAGCGTGAGCTAACCGTCAGCATTAGCTGTTCACTGCATATCTTCACCACAGTGTCGAGAGAAAGAGGAAAGATGTTTCTCACGAGAACGCGACTCACCAAAGCGAGAGCGAGCGAGCGAGTGGGACTACAGATGGCGACAGCACGCGCACTCACATGCCCATGACGACAATACCAGCAACGAGAGAGAGACATGAACGGAGAAGGGGGCACCAAAACTCTTCAAGAACACAGTGTAGTGGTATCGGCAGGTCTGCAATGGAGGGCTGGGAAGATTAGCAGCAAATGGTATCACGCTCGCTCTCTACCCCGCCACACCGCCACTTCAACCTCCTCCCATCCCATGCGTGATGGACACGCACCTCCGCTTTAGGTCCGCATGACGCCGGCGAAGTTTTTCTTCTCTAGCAAATACGCTTTGAATACCTTGTCCACTACCAAGTGATGCCGGCGATTGATGCGACGGTCCTCGGAGAGCATGTCGAGAAGCTCCTCACTCACGTACACGCCGGTGTTGGGCTGTACAAGCCCGCACGACTTCTCTTGCGTAGGTGAGGAGTTGTTCACACAAGGTGCTTGCCTCGTGTCAGGAAGCGTGTGTGTTGCCTCACCGCGACTGTCGGTGGGCGGTGTATTGTCCAGCGGTGTCGATGGCATTTGCGTAAGGGTGCCGCACTCGCTCTTCTTCACAGAGAGGACTCTGCGCCGGCGAGGGAAGGGAAGAGGGGGTGTGGAAGGGGAGGGGAAGCGTATGAGGGCTGTTGCTGCGATGTCCACTACCTGCAGAGGCAACAACAACCGCATAAAGAGACAGGAAAAGAGGGGGGGGATAATGTGTGTGTAGAGGACATATGGTGCCTTCAGGTCAGCATTGTTTTCTACCTCAAGTGCGGCTTAGTCCAGCAGGAATGCCCTACACTTGTAGGCGAGAGCTGGAAAGGAGCAGAGACGGATGCATAACGTACAGGTAGACGGCAAACGGGGGGTGGCGCTTTCGACGTGTAGTGCACGTGCTGACCTCCCGCTGCGTGGCATACCCTATCGATCTCTTCTTGCTTGCGTCATGAATGGGCGACTACGTCAGCGTGAGTAAAGTCAATTCACACTTCTTCTTTCGCTTGCGCACCGCAACTGACTGCGCCTCCTGTCTCTGTTCCCTCACGCGTTCACCATGAATTGACTGCTGCCAGGTAAAGACATGCGCGTGTATGATCGGGGTGCTATACCCTTAGGATGGAGGGCGGGCCAGTCGTGATGATGGTGAGCGTGGCGCTGACGGACTAGTATTAGGAACAGGCTAAGGGGAGGAAAAGATCAATCACACATTCAGCCACACCTTCGGCAGTCACGCCGCGCTGCGGACAAGGACACCACCGCTGCGCGCGTGGTCTCTCTCCCTCTCCACCGAGTCGCTTCAGAGGCTTTTCTTCCACACCGAATAGGTGAGAGCAAAGAGGGTGGCTACCCAGCCCGTATTTCCTCGCGGTGTCGCTGCTACTTCTTCGCAGGCGCCGGCTCGGCCACGGTGGCCTTGTCCTTGTCCTCGCGCAGGCCCAGGACTCGATTCATGACGAGGTGGTCGACCGTGGTATCGGGGTCGACGACAAAGTACCCGAAGCGCTCCACCTGGATGGACTCGAAGTGCTTAAAACCCCTGATGCCTTCCTCAGCGTACCCGTGCGACACCACTTCGCTCTTCTCGTCGATGAATTTGAGAAAGTCAGGGTCGATAGCGGCACAATCGTCTCTGAGAAGCGCCGTGTACAAGCGCACTTCCACCGGTGTGCACGCTGTCGCGCTCACCCAGGAGATATTTGTCTTCGGCTTGTCCTTGCGCTCAAAGTCAATGTTCACGTGAATCACCGTCGGCCGTCCCTCGGCGTCCACCTCGAAGCCGTTGCACACCACATTACCCGAGTACTTGAGGCCCACCACACGCGGACCTGGGGCCAGTCCGTAGAACTTCTTGTTGTTGTCCTCTGTGCGGAAGTCGCTGCGGTCAACGTAGAAAGTATCGGTGAATGACAAGGTGCGGTTGCCAAGCTCCGGCTTGCGCGGGTGGTTCGGGCATTCGAAGGTTCGCTCACCCTTCCAGTTGTCCACCACTACCTTAATTGGGTCAATGACCATTAGTCGGCGCACGCAGTGCTCGTCAAGGTCCTCACGCAGGGTATTCTCCAGCATACTGAGCTGAATCACATTCATGGAGCGGGTGATACCAACCAGCTCGCAGAAGCGGTTGATTGCGGCTGGGGTGTACCCTCGGCGACGCATCCCGGCAAGAGTGAGCAGGCGGGGATCGTCGAAGCCGCGAACAATGCCACCGCGCACCAGCACGTTGATCTTGCGCTTCGAGAGTAACGAGCCCGTAACGTTGAGGCGGCTAAACTCCCAGACGTGCGGGCGCCACAGGTTGAGCTCGCTCAGCAGCCAGAAGTAGCTCTCGCGGCGTGTCTCGAATTCCAGTGTGCACAGGCTGTAGTCGATGTCCTCGAGCGAGTCGATGAGGCAGTGGGTGAAGTCGTAGCTTGGGTAGATACACCACTTGTCGTGGATGTGCGGGTGCTCGACGTACTTGACGCGGTACGCAATGAAGTCACGCATGTTCGGGTTGTCGCTCTTCATATCAGCCTTCACGCGAAGCGTCGCCTCGCCCTCGGCGTAGCGGCCCTGGCGCATGCGATTGAAAAGCAACAAATTCTCCTCGACGCTGCGGTTACGCCACGGGCTGTCCTCACGCTGCTCCCGCTGCTGCTTCAGTTCGTCTGGCGTGCTGTGATCGACGTAAGCCTTTCCCTTATTGATGAGCTGCACGGCGAAGGCGTGCAGCTGGTCGAAATAGTCAGAGGAGAAGGTGACCCAGTCCGGCTTCCACCCCATCCACTCCACCATCTCCATGATGGCGTCAATGTAGATCTGTTCCTCCGCCTCGGGGTTCGTGTCGTCGTAGCGCAGGTAGCACTTGCCCCCGTGCGCGCGTGCACTGCCAAAGTTGAGGTTCATGCTCTTGGCATGGCCGATATGCAGAAAGCCATTCGGCTCGGGAGGGAAGCGGAAGTATGGCTTCCCTCCGGTGACCGCATCGTGCGCCGCGAGCAGCTCGGGCGTGTTCCGGCACCCCGGGACAGGACGCCCGCTCTGCAGGACCGACAGGTCACGCTTCGTCTCTACCTCTACCTCCGCGGCTGCTGGTGCAGCCATCTTTGCCAGTCGCGGGAGAAATCGGCGGAACGTTGTCTTGGTGAGTGTTTTGAAGGGGCAGTATGTTCTGTATGAGCGTGTTGATGGATGCGTGTGCTTCAGCAGACATAGGCGCGGTGCCGCGGATGATTTTGCTCCGAGCATGTGAATGAACGTACAATGCCGAAAAGAAAAGCGGTGAGAGGAGCGTGTGTATGCGAGAAGAGAACATTAAGGCGCGGGACGACACGCATAGTGGCAGGGAAGACGAGATGGCATGCGTAGGTCACAGCAAACCTCAGCATCGAGGTAGTTTGATGTCATTTGCCGCCAGCTGGTTTCGAGCCACATCGCGCAGGTGCTGCGGTGGTTTATTGATTTAGCGCTGTGTTTATCTGTACGGTTTGAATAGCACTGCTGCACTGAGTACACCGCGGAGGTGTCCTGCGGCACACCACCATCAAGGCAGCACACGAAAAGAGCGCGAAAGGAAGAAGTGCCAGAGTTGAGCAAAGGGCACTCCGCACGAGTGTGTGGACACGCACACGCACACGCACATCTACACACACCACGTCTTCGTTCGTTCACTCACTCTCTCTCTCTCTGTCTTGAGGCGATCTCCAGCACACATGCAGCAACCCAAACGCGTGCCACGTGGCACCGCTGTTGAAGAGTGAGAGAAGAGGGAAAACTCCATCTTTGCTGTCGGAATACTCTGCTGTTTCCCAATTCGTTTCTTTACCCCACTGTCATGCACGTTGAGTAGAGACGGGCACGTACACACAATTGAAAGGCACTGGTATTCACCGCCCCTCACCCGATCGGCGCCCCAAGTCATTGGAGGCTGCTCGTTGATCCATGGGCAAGTTCCTGTCTGTGTGTGTGTGTGTGTGTGTGTGTGTATGCAACGTGAGTTGAAAGCTGTCATCTCCTTCTTTCCCTCTCTCCTTTCTCCTTTTCCCTCTCTTCACACCTCCCAGCCCCCCGTTGGGTTTAGAGGGGGGAGGGGAGTCTATCGTACACTTTTTCCCATGGATGAGTATCCACCCACCTCAACCCTCTTTAGCAGTGGTCACGTGCTCTGTCTGGCGACTCCCCTGCCCACTCGGGAAGGAAACCTGACAGAGCATAGCAATATAGAAGCGGCAACGGGGTGTCATGCTGAACTAGGGCTGAGTGTGAGTGAGGCGATGGCGCAGCGAGGTCAAAGGAGAGTAAAGGGAAGATGATTTTCTATGTCTATGGGTATCGGGGGGGGAGGGGAGGGGAGGGGAGGGGAGGATGGGCGATGGCGGCGCGGTGGAGAGACGAAGCGCGCACACGCAGCCCAGCCAAGAAGAAAAGCTAAAAAAGAGTACGAGAGCTCGGGGAGGGGGGGGGCAGCACGTGTGGAAGCATCACGCACCGACCCCACTCACTACGAGAAGTACCTTCGTAGCACATCCTTCCCTCACCACTTCGTTCCTATCCATTCATACGTCGCTTTCACTCTGCATCGTCCACCTTGGGCGCTAGGTAGTAGCGGAGATAACCGACGTTATCGATGCCGTACTCCACCATGCACGGACTATCCTTGGCAAACTTGAGTGTGACACGCTCGCTGAGCGTTGAGCCTTTGGCAAAGATGCCCATGAAACGGAGAGCAAAAGATAGCGTGATGGGCTCCTCTAACGTCACCTCGACCCCGATAGCGCCGTTGCCGCCCTCTGCTTTGTTGTACTTGCGGAAGATGGGTCCGTCGTCGTTCTCGTCCCGGGTCTCCGCCTTCACCTCGGACTTCACCTCCGATTTGGCGCTGCGGTCCGACACGCCGGCGGCCTGAAGGAATGTGTAGCCCTGGCCAACATCACCCGAGGAGCTGAACTTCACTCCCTCCTTGCTGATAGCGATGGTGACAGTGTCACCGAAGACCTGCATATCGCGCACAATCTTCGAAAACTCGGAGGAGTTGAGTGTGACGGTGCTGCGGTAATCCATCTCAGGAATGCCCATCGACTCCGCCTCAATTTCGAGCAGCTTCAGCTGGTACTCGCATTTGCGCGTCTTCTCCGGGTTATCAGAGGTAAGGGTGACCACGTCTGAGTCATCGTCGTGACGCAGGCTGAGGCTGTCGTTGCTGTCGACGATCTTCAGCACCTTGGCGAGGGAGGCGAGGTTGAGGCCAAGGATAATGTTGCGCTCGCACTGGTACTTGACAAAGCAATCGTCGCGCAGCAACATATGCACAAGGGCAACGTGGCTGGAGTCCATGGCCTGGATGGACAAACCGCCTGGGTTGCAGTCGAAGTTTGCCTCATTCACCAGCCCGTTGATGCATTCGATCAAGCGCTTCCATAGGCTGGCGTACTGGACCTGAGCTTCGAGCATGGTGGCGAAAAGTGGCGGGGTTTTGCTTGCGAGATGATGTCCTATGCTGTATGAGACACTGACACTTAGGTGCGGGCAGATGATATGCGAGTGTGCGGGAATGGGCGTATGTGTATGGCGAACTGGCGTGAGTTTGCGGATCCCCATGCGATTTGTTCGTGTTCGGGAGCGGCGACGGTGGTGGTGCAACATTGAGGAGGTGAGGAGGAGATGCACGAAGGACGAGCGAGTGAGGCAAGAGGCGGTAGATGTGCCCGCGGTGCATCCAGCGATACATGGGCATACACACACGAGAAGAGAGGGGCGAGTGGGCGGTCGAAAGAGCTGTGCGTGTGAAGCCATGGCAACATGATTAGGCAAGATAGACGAAAGAGTCCAGGGCGCCTTTAGAGAAGTGCCGCCTATCACCCCTGCGAAGGACTCCTTTCGCTTGACTATTGTGGTGCTGACGAAGGTAGCAGGACGTGAGGGGACACCGGCCTCGCGTGGCTACACATGTGCGTTACCATGCAGCCTTAACAGGCAGCAGCAACCGCACATCAGCGTGTTTCGAGAGAGAGAGAGAGGGGGAGAGATACACACACACACACACACAGTTAAGACGAAATGAAAAACAGAAAGGAGGCCGCATTGAAGCGTCGCCGTTCATGGTTGTTTTGTTGTTGACTATGTGCGGTGCTTTGCTAAGCTTTCAGAGAGACAGAGAGCACAAGAGGTGCAGATCAATTTCTCACAGTAAAGAGCTTAATGCAGGCGACGTCATGCCACACAGACGTGGCAGTGAGAAAAGCCTCCATGCTCTGCTTCCTCTGGGTGACTTTAGGCTGGGAACTTGACGAGGAGGCCGCTTGGGTCTTCGCGCACCATAAGAGGGCAGACGCTCAGCGTGGCATAGTGCTCCCAGAACGCCTCTACCGCAGTGGCGCATTCGTCGCCGAGTACGAGGGCGAATACCGCGTCATAGCCGCCAGCGCCAGGACAGCCCACCGCGAACACACCTGGCAGTGCCGCTGTGTCGTCCAACAGGCCGCTCAGCTCCGGCGGCTCCACCTTCACCTCGGCGGCTATACCTATGTCCCTCAGGAGGGCGCGGCTGCGCGCGGCACAGCGGGACGCCTCGACGATGCACTGAGCCGGCCCGTTGTCTGTCTCAAGCAGTGGTAGCGAGGGCACCTGCTGGAGTGCCGTCATGGCAGCCTCGTAGACGTCCGGCTTCGTTGCTGCATCGTCGATCATGCGACGAAGAGCGGCGATGTACGCCTCGTTGATGTGGCGCAGCTGCTCCCAAAGGTTATCTGGGGTATCAGCGACAGAGTTGCGCCACGCCATGATCTTTTCGACCATGCCAGGAGTGCTGGAGCCGCCCTGGTGCACGTCTCCGAGGATTAGCTTCACTCCAGAGGGTAGGCGGAACGACTCGTGTGGCACCCACACCTCTCCCATGTTCACACACCGTGCTAGCGCCTCTACCTGCACCGAGGTCGGCTGCTGAGCACAGTCCATCATCATCGACACGCGGTTCGCAGGAAAGCGGCGGTAGGCGCACGTGCCGTAGACAGCGGTGTACACATCGAAGCCGCTGCCAATCTTGCCCTGTGTGATACTGTGGGCAATCTGGGCGATACGATGAATGTACTCGTGTGAGCACCCGTCTGCATTAAAGTGGTAGCAGAGGCACGCCACGATGCTGGTCGTCATGGCCGAGGACGAGCCCAAGCCAGTCTTGGAGACGGCACCGACCAGCGGCAGGTGGGGTGGAAGGGCGCGCAGGCTGGCCACGCTCACGTCCTTCCCTTGGCTCTCCAAATAGTTGCGTTGGCTGTAGAAGTCGTTGTCAGCCAGGAGCTCCATCCAAATCTCACCGTCGGTGTTGCTGCCCAGAGACTGGGCGGCCGCCACAGAGTACAGGACGGCGTAGAAGATAAAAGAGCTCCTTGGGCCCTCCGTCTGCTTCACCGCGACGGTGCCGGGCGCTAACGTGCTGGCGACGAAGCAGAACGACTGATGGAGCTGCGGTGAGCTCACGTGCACCGTCGTTTGCCCGGAAGTGTCGGCCGCGGCCGACTGCGCCTTGACGATGCGTGTCGTGAAGCGCGCGTTCACACCGATTGAGATGCCGACATTGGCTGGGGTGCAGGACTCCACAATAAGGTAGCCACCGAGGATGAGAACCTTGCCGGGTGAAGACACCTCCATCGCAGATAAGCTTCAAGCTTGGAGGTGTAGAGAGCGAAAGCAAAGAGGAGAAAAAAGAATGACAGAGAAGAGGGGAGGCGGTGGCGGTGGTGAGCCATCTAAGTCGCTCGCACAGACAAACAAGAGCCTTGCATACGTACAGAGTGAACGAAGGAGGACGGCGCACGAGCAGCCAATACAAGATACGGTGTGTGTGTCTGTGTGTGTCTGTGTGTGGGTGTCGGTCCGATAGGCGAGTGTCAGAGAGGAGTGTTCAGCCATGGAAGGGCAATAGAGGCATGCAAGAAACACAGGAAAGAGAACAATGATTACAGCACATGTGTGCTGAAGAGCCGGAGATGAGGCTGAGAAGTCAGCCCCCCGCCCCCCGCACACGCAGAGGATGGGAGAGGGAAAGGGGGAAGAGAGTCAGGGTGATTTGTGGTGGTAAAGATCCTGGCAGGGGACGGTACCTGGGCTGAGCTGCACTGCATGGGCGGATTGACTTGACAGGCTTCCTTGAGTATCGGAGTGCGCGCTATCGTCTGCGACAGACGGCGGCGCAGAGAATCTGAGTGTGGGATGACCCCACCATACTGCAGGAGGAGAGGCGTTGTCGTAGGAGAGAGGAGCGGGATGAAGGGTGTCTTCGCAACGGTAGTGCGGCGCGTGTACGCAAGAGGCTATACACTCAGAAGAGAACGAGGGGAGCTAAAACAACGAGCTGAGACACGTAAGTTGTGGGGTACCGCCGAGGCTCCTACAACACCAGCGACGCTGTGGAAGTGCCATTCGAACGCGGGACACCACCACCACCAAGGGGCTTGGACGGTGCCCAGACGCACGCATCTCAGTACGGGCAACTGCACATCAACGCGCTCAGCATCTCCTACCCCGCCATCCCCCTCTCGGGTACCGAGGGAAGGAGGAGATGGGGAAGAGAGGCAAAAGAAGCAACGCATCGTTGTACGGCAACGGCCAGTTTCGCTCGCAAGTGCAGGGACACAGTGCAATTTAATCGAAGATCAGCGATGAAGGCCCCACAGAGAGAAATGAAGAGAGGAAGAAAAGGGTGAGTGTAGCTGCACCCCTACTTCCCTCCCCATCGTCTATCCCACTCCTTCCCCGGCTCAATGCTGGGATTCAAGCTCCTTGAGTAGTTCCGGGTCCACAACGACAGTACGCTTCTTGCGGCGCGCCACAGCCATCTCTTCCTCTGTCGGTGGTTCGGTCATCACCACCACTTCGCCGTTCTCCTGCACCGCGCCGCCCTCGAGGTTGATCTGGTGAAGACGGTAGAGGTAGTAGGAGGCGCACAGCGCGAATGTCCCGGCACAGAAGAAAAACACAAGGAAGAAGACGTGCCCGCTGCGGCTCGTGCAGCACCACGAGACGCAGTCCGAGGCGCTAGGGTCCAGCAGAGTGCACATGCCATTCGCCATGCACGGCTCCCGTGCGCACTCGGCACGCAGAGAGCCGTAGCCGCCGCACTTGGCTGTACAAGACATGCTCCCTCCTCGTGTGTGCACGCAGTTGGGTAAGGCACTGCGATACAGCGAACCAAAAGAAAGGAGGGAGGAAGACTAGCGGTGGTCGTGGTCGGCGTCGTCCCACTGTTGCCTGGGGGAGTAGGCGAGCGATCCAGTGCGCGTGCTGTTGATGACGTAGGACAGTCGCGTCTCCAAGAGGGACCCACACCCACGGAAACAAAGGCCGACATTGCGAAGCCCACAGTGGTTGTGGGTGAAAGGAGGCACAGAGGGAGACATACTCGGAGAGAGAGATCAAAGTGCGTGAGAAAGTTGCACATCAACATGGTGAGAGAGCGATGGTCTGCGGGAGAAGCGTGTGTCACGTCACTAACAGAATGAGCAACGGCTCAACCACCTTCCCTCCCTCAGATCCGGCCGGCTAGTGCAGCGCTGAGAATTGAGACAACACCCCGTCATGCAAAGGTGGATAGGAGCGGAAAAGAGCGGCGTTCTGGTGGAAAGGTGAGAAAACTCACCATCCGCCCCGCACCCGTCCACCTCTTGTAGAACGAATCCTTAAGTGCCGGCACCGAAAACATGTTCCACAAGCCCATCAAGCGGCTGCCGTGGGTCACATACGACGAAAGAAACCGCCTCTCTGGAGGACTGATTCTGTTGGCGGCTGGTCTAACGCAGCTGCTCACCCTCTTCCTTTCTTTTCGCTGAGCCTCTTATATCCATTAATCTTCACTCGGAATTACAGAGAAGGGAAACACCTCTTCAGGACTTCGTAGCCGCGTGCCCACACATAGCGCAAGGCTCCCCATACGCGTGTTAGCCAAGGAATCTTCGTGTTCATAACAGCGACACAGGAGTAGTGAGGGGAGGGTCAAGTGCACCACTTGATACAGCAGGGATTAACTCCGCACACACACACACAAAGACGCAGTGGCAGACGAGAACCACTGACAGTAGCAAAGCGGTGAGGCACATAGGCGAAAGTGGGCCAGCATCCCAGTAGAGGAGAGAGGAGTGGAGGCGTCACGCCTGATTTAGTTTTTGTGACGGCATTGCGGGGCCCCTCTGCGCGGCCACTGCCCTCCGCCGTGCCTGCCTCTTCGCCCACCCCGACTCTGGCGAAGAATCGCAGAGAAGACTGCGGCCCTTTGGCCTCTGTTAGGACGTGACACAAAAAGAAAGGAGAGAAAATATCGTTAGCGTTTCCTCGACCAGCTGCACTGAAGGACTGCTGCTGCTGCTGCTGCTGCTGCTGCACTTTCACACAAGCGGCGACACGCACACCGCGCCGCGACACAGGTCAACTATCCTCGTGCAGTAGGATGGCGGCCTTGCACAGCAGTCTTAGCTCGAGTGAAATCACAAAGAAAGGAAATACCAACACATGCAAAAAACGCGAAGCTATCAGCGCCTCTGACACGCACACAGTCAAGAAAAGCCACATTACAGCAAGCGCTCGATCTCGAGCTTCACTCCCTGCACCTTCGCCGCGACAGGGCTGTTCTCACCCTGAAGGATGGCTAGCGCCACGACATTGCGAGAAACCTGGGAGGCGCGGCCAAGCGCCGTCTTGGACGGCACAAAGACGTACGGGACATTCTTGTCTTCGCACAGGAGGGGAAGATGAAGGAGGATCTCAATCGGGTTTGTGTCGCCCGCCAACACTATCAGGTCCGCAATGCCGCGATTCAAGGCCTTGGTGGCCTCGTTGGCGCCCTTCTTCACCATCTTGGCATTGCTAGCCTCCTGCACGAGATCGAGGATGCTCTGGCTTAGGCGATCCTTCGCAAGGGGGAAGGCCTTCTCGCTGATTTCTCCAGTCATTTCTCGTGTTGGGCTGCGTAAAGAACGAGTGGGAATCCCTGCAAAAGAGTCGTTGTGAAAGTGCACTTGTGCGCGTGTTTGTCTAACTTGTTATGGCTGAAGCGAAGGGCAGCGCAGATGCGTGTCCGCGTAGGGCAGGAGACAGTGAGAGGAGAGGGGAAGGGCACACCGACAGAGCGTGGAAATATTGGAGAGGGATGCCAGAGGGCGAGAGAAGCGAAGGGAAGGGGTAGAGGGAGTGGGTGAGTTGAAGAGGCTGAGTCAAGGGAGAAACACAAAGATGAACGCATTTTGATGGGAATTGGCCGCAGAACAGTTGTCCTGCTCGGTGCCTTCAAGATGCGTCTTAGAGCGCTTGGGGCACTACACAAAGCGTTTGCCTTCCAAGATTTCTTCTCACAGGTGGTGTGGCTGCTCCCTCTTTGCACCACCAGTGGCCCGCTGCAGACGTGCTCACAGGACCCTCAAAGAGTAGATCACACAATGCAGACCTGGGGATCGGGGAGGGGAGATGCTGCCACAGCCAAACACCCAGGAGAGAAACTCGAAAAGAATTGGACTCACTCTCACCCAGCTTCTTCAGCGATGACCGTGGCAGGGGGACGGAGTCTCCAGATATACCACGGTGTGTGCAGCATCCTTCTACTTCCTCTTCTTCGATATGCCTCGGGGTCTAATATACCAACCTACCACATCATTTGCTGTTTAGCAGGACTTTCTCACATTCCGCTCCCTCCCTCTCACGCTCTCCCTCCGCTATGATATTCGGCGCACGCAACACGTTTCTTGCTTCGCTAAGAACACCACTGCTGCATCGACATCGCACGGGTGCACACACGCACACACAGGAAGGGGAACGGAGAGGGGGGTGAGGGGAGGGGAGGAGAGATGAGTCACGCCGACATCCTAGACTACATGGAAGCACAACGAAGTGCCATCAAGCAGTGATCTGGAGAGAGACAGGCAAAATAAGATAGATTAGAAGGAACGCCGAGGGAGCGGGAGACCGAGGGGAAGGCGGAGAGAGAGACTGGAGTTGTACATCAGGTGGGGGAAGACGAGAAAATGGCGCTACACAGTAGACAGCAAGGGGAGGGGGGAAGAGAGAGGAGAGGCCTTGTGGTACAAGGCAACATCAACGCACGCAGAGGAGCGCACATAACACGAGAGAAAACGAGCGAGGCGTCGTCGCAATGGTGCGTAGCGGCAAACAGAGACGTAACGAGGCACAGCGAGTATGCGCGCCTTCGCCGAGAAAGGGGGATAGTAGAAGAACGCACGCGTCCGACGTCTACCTTGTGCGACTGACAGAGGGTTAGAGAGAGGTAAGACAGACAGGAGCTGTGGGAGACACACGCAATGGTAAGGGCAGAGTATCCAGTGTTGCGCTCGGCAGTACACATACATACCTCAAGAACCAAGCCCCTACCCGTCACTCGTCCAACCGGAAAACACCTAGCTTTAGAACAGACACTACACCGCTTACTCTGGTGATGGGGGAGGGATCTAAATACGCGAGATTTCTACGGCATTTGCGCAGTGGTCCAGCATCCACCCCCAACTCCACTGCACAGTTTCGACGTCAGCTCATGCAAACAGCAAGAGGGGAGAAACGCTAAAGAGAAAGATGAAGAGGGAGTGAGTGAAAGAGCGTAGAGGGGGAGGGGAGAGGGGAGAGGGGGGGAGGGGAGAGGGGGAGGGGAGGGGAGAGGGGGGAGAGTTCAAAAACTGACAAGGTAAAATGACAAGAAATAGGCAAACACGTGTGCCAGCCACCCGCCTTCTCGCAAAGACATACAGACACACGTGGCTCGTGCAGCCTTCACCTATGTACAGCTGTTCCGGGGGGGTCAAGAGGAGAGGACACCCATTCTGCATCCAGGAGGCACATTAGGCCACAAGGGCGATAGGCAAAGGCAAGGTAACTTCACAGGAAAGAGCAACGTGATGAGAGAAGGTACAACAAGCGCAGAGAGGGGGTCTTTCACGACTGTTTACCGCAAGAGAGTGAGGGAGAAGAGGGGAGTAGACGAATATAAAGAGAAGGCATACACCTCTACACGCATGCACACACAAACAACAGCCGCGACGAAACTCAGCAAGAGGAATGGCGGATTCACAACGCAGCACCAGCCGAAAGCGCAACACAGAAGGACAGCAGAGGAACACTTGCATACGACAAGAGAGGCACACTCATCATTCAACATCGGCTAGGCTGAGCACTTGATCGGATGACACCACCGTGATAAACCTCAGGCACTGTTGACAGTTCTCTATTACTCCAAGCATCCGCTTTGCAGTAATGCTTGAAGTATGCGGCGCAGATGCCACTAACGCTAATACCAGGACGAAAAGCATCGCAGCCACCGTCGATTGCATGCGTGTCTATCCGAAAGACCTTGAACACGATCAGCAACGGCACCCACGCCTTAAGCTCCTACAGATACCGCCGACACGCGACGGCCGTCCAGGATATCTTGCCACTTCGCACGGTTGGAGGTTACCGTGTCAACACACCACTGCATTCCATGAAAGAAGCTGCCCACAATGCCCTGGAAGAACTTGCCAGCTACAAAGTCGATGAAGCCAATCTGCCCACGTGCCAGCTCGGTGTTCTTCGACCGGTCAAACATCGGCAACACCTCCACGCCCTTCTCTTTCTCCATGTCCCCCTGGCGGTAGAACTCCTCCGTCACAGCCATCGCCCACATGCGCGACGTCTCAAACGGCTTCGTCACATTCGACACGTCACCGGCCTTAATTAGCGTCTGCATCACCAGGCGGCGATGGGTCTCATTACTGCAGTCGTAGTCGCCCTTCGCCATATCCTCGAACACCTTCAGCAAGTCACCGTGACGAGCCATATCAGTGGCCAGCACACAGTCAATCAGGGATCGGTACGCGTACGCGACGTTGTCCCCCTCCAGCCCCTCGAACACGTCCGCGGTGGGGTCGGACAGTATTTCGATGGCGAGGCTGCAGTGATGCACCTCCAGCACGGAGTTGTTCCCGCTCGCGCTGGACAGAATACCCAGCGGCGAGTCCGTCTTCAGGTAGAAGCTGTTGTTCACACCCATGTGGTCGAGGTCATGCACCAGTGCAGTTATGAGCAGCACGTAGCAATCCAGCTCCATCAGGAACTCCGACGCCTTGCCGGTGTACAGGTATGTGTGCAGCGTCTGGCACACATCCACGACGTGGTAGAAGTTGTGGTACGGCACGCGACGGTACCTGCGGCGGCACTGCAGGATGAAGTTCAGCAGCGTCTGCTCACGGCAGCCAAACTTCTCCGGCAGGCCAGTGTTCCACAGCAGATGGTACGCAATACCGGCAGCCGCATCCATTGGCTCGCTGCACCTCTCGCGCACTTCAAACAGGTTGAAGTTCGGCGAAGTGAAGTCATATGCACTCCCGAGGTCGATCGACATCACCGCCTCACGCTCCTCCGGCGTCACCTCAATCACATTTACTCCCTTTAGGCCACGAAGCGCTGGAATGCTGTTGCGATGCAGGCCCAAGTTCATTGCCTCACGACCTGCGTTCACGGCGAACTCCAGTAGATGGCTGTTGTTGATGGAGATACCGGCAAACAGTGAGAACACCTTGAATGTCTCTTGATCCACGGATGTGAAGCAGGACACACTACCATCGTCGCTGAGCTTGTTAACAAGCTGCACCACGGCAAGCACCTCGCCATTCAGCATAATTGGCTCGCACAGAATGGACTGAGTACGGTAGCCCAGCTGCCGGTCCACAGCGCTGTTGAAGCGCGAGTCGGCGTACGCATCCATGATGTTCTCACCAATGCCAGACTCGGCAACAGTGCCGGCAATGCCTTGCCCGCACGGAAATCGGATCTCGTTCGCGCTGTCGGCCATCTTGCTGTATAGCTCGTTGCGCTCCTTATCCAGCAGAAACATCGAAGACCTGTCCGCGTCCAGCAGCTTCTTCGCACCGTGCAGGACGTGCCGCACAATGCTGTTCACGTCTCGGATGTCCGTGTTCGACAGCACCGTCACAACATCCAGGATCGCGTCGCCCTTCTTCTTCTCCGCCAGCAGCGTCTCGTTGATGCGGCAGTTGCGCAGCGACGCGGCAGCAAACATGGAGAACGTCTCGAACAGCTCCTCGTCGCGTTGTCCAAACACGCGTGGCAGCCGCTGCCCGCTCTCTGTCACCATGTCCAGCTTGTTGATCAGCTGAGCAACGGCAACGATCGTGCCCTCGAACGCGATCGGCAGGCACAGAATCGTGCGCGTATGGTAGCCAGTCACCTTGTCCACAGACCGGTTGAACCGCTCGTCCTCGTACGCGTTCGGGATGTTCACTACAGCACCCGACTCCGCAACGTAGCCAGCGATGCCTGTCCCAGCAGGCACCACCACAACGTTGCCGTCCTCAAAGTGCGCCTTCAGACTGCCGTCCGCCTTCACCAGGAAAATGCTGCACCGGTCGCTCTCCGTCAGCGTCTTCGCCGTGTTGATGATGGACTGCACCAGCACCGACTCCTCCAGCGTGTCGCGCGCAAGCCGTGTCGCCATGTTTACCATGGCCTCTGCCTTCCGAGTTTCCCATCGTAGCTGATCAATGGAGATGGCGTTGTGTATCGTCAGCGCCGCTACCTGAAGTGCGTATCCAAATTGCGGCGTTGTTGTGTCCATCACGCTACCCTCCACCTCCATGCAGCCGACGATGCGGTTGTTGTAGCATAGCGGAATGTAGGCAGTGTTGAGGTGGGTCACGGTCTTCTTCGTCTGCGCGCACCTGCCGATGGGCGCGGATGCGTCCATGGTGGCGACGGTGTCATGCACCGGGTCGCACAGCACTGCGTCATTTATGTTTACGTAGTGGGTGCGCACGGGAAAGCCCACAACTTTGGAGAATTCGTCATTGATGGTTGAGATTATGTGGGAAAGGGGGTGCTGGAGAGTCAGGCAGCGCTGCGACAGCTGAGCGTACTCTTGTAGTTCTCGCTGATGCGATGCATTTTGGGTGGCGCGCACCCCACCTGCAGCGTCTACCGCGCTGCCAGTTATGCTAGAGATACGGTTTCGTAAATTGGCGAAGGCGGAAGCCTCTGTGTCGCTGAGCTGCACCCCGCAGCGCCTGTAGCGACCCAGAATGGAATGGCACAGCGTGAGTGCCTCGAGGAGATGATCGCTACCGTCTAGCTTGGTAGTTGTGCCGATCGCGGACGTTCGCTTGGCCGTGAGAGATTCCATGGTGCGGCACTGCTCACTCATTGCCTCACACTCTGATGCGGTGAGCACACGTAGGTGTCCCGTGCAAAGTGGGATCCCAATATGCGCGTGTAGGCACCGCTATCTTGAGCGCCGTTGTCGTGGTCGACCAAAAACTCGCAAAGTCAGACGAGAACGGTAAGGGGAGACACGGAGGCGGAGGTGAAGAGACTAAAGTTGGCTCTGACGCACACACTCTCGCACGGTGAGCGCAATTTGTATCGAACTTTTTTGTTGTTGAATGGGAAAGATGGGGCGCAAAGAAACGAGGACGAGGCGAGTTGTTCACCGAGGGTAATCCGCGTGGCGAAAAGCGTTGCAGAGAGAGAGAGAGAAGCATAGAAGAGGTCTAGGCAGGAAGCACGGCACACTCCTGTGATTAACACTGCCGCTGCTTTTGCAGTTGCCCTGTCGCCATGTGGCACACCAGTCAGCTTTCCATACGCCACCAGTACCGAGGGCTTCACGTGAGGGCGACAAAGTGGATCAGCGGGAGATTCTACTCGAGCGACGTACTGGATACGGAGGAATGACAAGGCCCGGGCAATAGTGGTTCACTTCATGAATGATATCGGCAAGACTGCCAAACTAATATGAAAGTGAAGCCCATAATCTGCGAGTGCCCATGTAAAGGAGTAATCCACCTTAGGAAGAGCTGCGCTCGAAGGGGCAACCAGAGCCGAGAAAAAGAGGACCATGAACATCAATGAAAGTAGGGAAGGAAGTGGCGTGGCGCGGCGGCCCCACAACTGTACATCGACGACACGGGTGAAGGCAGGTGCAGGGGGCGCAGGGAGAAAAAAGAGGAGAGGAGGGACTGGACATGGGCGGAAGCAGGGGAAGAGTAAAGAGGTGATGATGGTGGCGCAGCAAGACGGTGATGACACCATGGGCTCGTCCGTGCATATTTCCTTCGATCCCCTCACCTTTTGGCGGAGCTCGAGCACGACCTTTGACGACACCCCCACAGTGTACGGCTCCCTCCCAGCTGACTCCTCTCAGTCACAAGGCCAGATCTCGCACACGTTGCCTCGCCTTGTACTTCTGTTCCCAGTGCCCACTCCTGCAACACGAGCGGTTTGCGCGGGGCGACGTTGCACACGCTACGTAGCAGGCGCCAGCAACTCTCTGTGCTAGGCAAGTCTGCTGCCTTCCTCGCGTAAGAGGAAGGACAGGAGGAATGTCAATGGGGGGAGAGGTGCCGCATTATTGTCGTCCACTCCCCAGAATGCAAGTCCAACGACTTTCCCCTCCATCGCCTCCATACGCCGACCCACGAAACTGCAGAACGCAAAGAGAACAACAACGGAAGAGAGAAGCCACGCGCACATTTAGGCCCACTGACAACGACACGTGAAGGGGGACAAAGTGAAGAGGGAAGAAAAAATGTGATTTGCCACTCGCCCCCACACACACACACGCGCGCGCGAGGTCAAGTCCCACTCTGCCCACACCCCAGGCCCCACCGCCTGGTGCGGTGCAGCCGTAGACACACACGCGTTACAGCAATGCGCCGACTCACCGTCACCTGAGCACGACCCCTGCCTCAAACACCACCCATTCCCCACTTCGCACAGCGCCTCACAGCCGCCCCCCATCATGCCGGTCGCCACCTGGGGCATCCCCCGAGGTGGCACTCAGGCTCCCCACCCCAGTGGGCAGCGAGGGCCGGGCGAGGTGCGCTCGAGTCACCTTGAAGCTTTGCCCATCATACGGGTGGCACAAGCGTGTTCGCCGTCGCAGGCCGCGCTGTCCAGGACCTGACTACCGACACCAGTAGCGGTAAAATCGCTCGGACTTCGCCCACGTCGTAGGTGCTTGACCCTGTCATCACGAGAAGTGGTTCGGCATTGGCAGAGGGATAGAGAGGGGGGTTGCTTGGCTTCCCCCACACAGAGTGTGGGTACGGGAGCCGGGATGCCACGCACTGAGGTGGACCCGTCATCAGGGGTGCAGGACAGCGAGCAGAAAAAAAAATGTGAGAGGGGAGAGGGGCGAGAGTTTCGGGCGATCTTGACAAAGCAGAAAAGAGAAGGGGAAGAGGTGAGGGGGAGACCAGAAACCACCTTAGCGACACAGCACAACGAAAGGGTGATGAAGAGGCGACACGTAGTGTGAGTGGAGTGTGTGTGTGTGTGTGTGTGTGCGGATGGTCCCGTAGTGCAGTCGAGCCTTCAATGGCACACGACTTTTCCGTGGGGAGGGCATAAATAAGGGGGCCCGCAAAAAGAAAAAGTACCACAACTAGCGAAGGAGAAAACACTACGGGCACCACGCCACGCATTACACGAGCGCACACAACCAAATCCGCCCCCCCGCCCCAGCAGTACATGTGTGGTGCAAAACAAAAAAGAGGCCGTTCTGTAGAGCAGAGAGAAAGAGAGAGTGACGCACGATGGCACCAATCACGCCGCGTCGCGGGTATAGCGAGGCGGCATTGAGGGGAATAATGACGTTACACACATACTGACGTACGAAGAACCTACATAGATACGCTAAGTATAGCAGCGATCAACGTTCCTTATATTGTCTACCATGAATAGGCAACACACCACCAACGCTTATCGCTAGCCATTCGCTGTGCGAGCTTCCACTCTCCCTTCACAGGAATATCTAGTACCACAGCAGCAACGGTACCCACGACTTAAGCTCCTACAGATACCGCCGACACGCGACGGCCGTCCAGGATATCTTGCCACTTCGCACGGTTGGAGGTTACCGTGTCAACACACCACTGCATTCCATGAAAGAAGCTGCCCACAATGTCCTGGAAGAACTTGCCAGCTACAAAGTCGATGAAGCCAATCTGCCCACGTGCCAGCTCGGTGTTCTTCGACCGGTCAAACATCGGCAACACCTCCACGCCCTTCTCTTTCTCCATGTCCCCCTGGCGGTAGAACTCCTCCGTCACAGCCATCGCCCACATGCGCGACGTCTCAAACGGCTTCGTCACATTCGACACGTCACCGGCCTTAATTAGCGTCTGCATCACCAGGCGGCGATGGGTCTCATTCTCCATATCAAACCTGCCCGTCACCACCTCAATGAAGTTCCTTACCTCGTCACTGTGCTTTGCCATATCAGTGGCCAGCACACAGTCAATCAGGGATCGGTACGCGTACGCGACGTCGTCCCCGTCCAGCCCCTCGAACACGTCCGCGGTGGGGTCGGACAGTATTTCGATGGCGAGGCTGCAGTGATGCACCTCCAGCACGGAGTTGTTCCCGCTCGCGCTGGACAGAATACCCAGCGGCGAGTCCGTCTTCAGGTAGAAGCTGTTGTTCACACCCATGTGGTCGAGGTCATGCACCAGTGCAGTTATGAGCAGCACGTAGCAATCCAGCTCCATCAGGAACTCCGACGCCTTGCCGGTGTACAGGTATGTGTGCAGCGTCTGGCACACATCCACGACGTGGTAGAAGTTGTGGTACGGCACGCGACGGTACCTGCGGCGGCACTGCAGGATGAAGTTCAGCAGCGTCTGCTCACGGCAGCCAAACTTCTCCGGCAGGCCAGTGTTCCACAGCAGATGGTACGCAATACCGGCAGCCGCATCCATTGGCTCGCTGCACCTCTCGCGCACTTCAAACAGGTTGAAGTTCGGCGAAGTGAAGTCATATGCACTCCCGAGGTCGATCGACATCACCGCCTCACGCTCCTCCGGCGTCACCTCAATCACATTTACTCCCTTTACCACGAAGCGCTGGAATGCTGTTGCGATGCAGGCCCAAGTTCATTGCCTCACGTCCTGCGTTCACGGCGAACTCCAGTAGATGGCTGTTGTTGATCGAGATACCGGCAAACAGTGAGAACACCTGAAACGTTTCCCGATCCACGGATGTGAAGCAGGACACACTACCATCGTCGCTGAGCTTGTTAACGAGCTGCACCACGGCAAGCACCTCGCCATTCAGCATAATTGGCTCGCACAGAATGGACTGAGTACGGTAGCCCAGCTGCCGGTCCACAGCGCTGTTGAAGCGCGAGTCGGCGTACGCATCCATGATGTTCTCACCAATGCCAGACTCGGCAACAGTGCCGGCAATGCCTTGCCCGCACGGAAATCGGATCTCGTTCGTGCTGTCGGCCATCTTGCTGTATAGCTCGTTGCGCTCCTTATCCAGCAGAAACATCGAAGACCTGTCCGCGTTCAGCAGCTTCTTCGCACCGTGCAGCACGTGCCGCACAATGCTGTTCACGTCGCGGATGTCCGTGTTCGACAGCACCGTCACAACATCCAGGATCGCGTCGCCCTTCTTCTTCTCCGCCAGCAGCGTCTCGTTGATGCGGCAGTTGCGCAGCGACGCGGCAGCAAACATGGAGAACGTCTCGAACAGCTCCTCGTCGCGTTGTCCAAACACGCGTGGCAGCCGCTGCCCGCTCTCTGTCACCATGTCCAGCTTGTTGATCAGCTGAGCAACGGCAACGATCGTGCCCTCGAACGCGATCGGCAGGCACAGAATCGTGCGCGTATGGTAGCCAGTCACCTTGTCCACAGACCGGTTGAACCGCTCGTCCTCGTACGCGTTCGGGATGTTCACTACAGCACCCGACTCCGCAACGTAGCCAGCGATGCCTGTCCCAGCAGGCACCACCACAACGTTGCCGTCCTCAAAGTGCGCCTTCAGACTGCCGTCCGCCTTCACCAGGAAAATGCTGCACCGGTCGCTCTCCGTCAGCGTCTTCGCCGTGTTGATGATGGACTGCACCAGCACCGACTCCTCCAGCGTGTCGCGCGCAAGCCGTGTCGCCATGTTTACCATGGCCTCCACTTTATTCGCCTCACACTTCTTGAGGCAGACATTGATGGTGTTGCGAACCGCAATGGTGATGATCCGGAGCAGTAGTTGGGCCGTGACGGTCTTTTCCCTCGGGATGCAGCCACTAGGCGCCTCTACGCACCCAACCAGCTCAGAAGAAAACCTAAGGGGAATATAGAGGGTGTTTGCAATGGTCATCATGTTACAGCCTTGGGCACACTTTCCCAGGGACGTGACGTTGTCGACAATGGCGGCAACGCCGTTGATTGGGTCCCAAAGGATATTGTCGTTCGTGTTCATCATGTAGGTTCGAACATTGCGCGAGCCAGTAATGCTAGAGAGGCACTCGTTGATTGCTGCGAATAACGCTGTTGGCTCCTTGGTGCAGTCACAGGACTTCTCCACAAGCGCGACAATGTCGTCTTGTAGGTTGTGCTGCATGTCGGTCGTTTCGAGGCTGTTCAGGAAGTCATCGGTGAGCTGTTGCTGAAAAGCCGAGCCATTTGCAGCGGACCCTTGCGCGGTATCAGGGAACGCAGTGCGCAGGGCCTGAATTGCTTTCAGCTCCGTGCTGGAGAAGGAAGTGCCGGTCCGTCGGTAGCGCGCCAAGATCGACTGGCACAGAGCGACTGTTTCACATAGGTGACCGGAGCCGGCTGCGCTGCTGAAAGGCGCCGCGGGGGAGTGGAACGGTTGATACATTGGTGTACCACGCCACTGCCACGTAACAACGATAGCCAGCGGCGAAGTAAAGGACCCAAAGAGGCTGTGCGGTTGCTGTCTGCTGTCGTTTGCAGCTTTCCTTATTAGTGTGTTGTAGTGGAGAACGTACACGAGAGCAAAAGTAGGAAGACGGATGGGAGAGCGATGGGGCCCCTGTACGGCCACGCGTGCATGTGCGGTTATGTGCGCCCAAAGTGCTCAAGTGCAACTCCTCCTTAGGCCGCCTTTTCGAATCGGTGTAAATATTGGTGAAGGTGCTTGGGTGTTGCTGTTGAGCGACTTCTGGTGACGGTGGTTGCGTACGCGTAGAGCTGGAGAGGAAAGAGTGGGGTATTGATCGCACTTCTTAGGTAGTGAGGGAGAACAAAAGCAAGAAGTGAGACAGGACAGGAAATCCACGATGATTCATCGTGGCGGGGAACACAGGGAGAGAAAGGAGCGGCAACTGGTGAGGAAGCGCATCGTTCTCTCATGGAGAAGATCGAGGTGTACTCAACTTGGACGACTATTCTCCACAAACCTTGCGCTAACTCTTCCCGCATTCCCCACCGAATCTCCCATTTCCGTCCTCTGTCATTCCCACATCGCTTCGTTGTATCACACTGACGTATGGTGAGCTTCAGTTTCCCCTGCCGCGTCACCGCCATGCACTTGAGACCAGTGATTGCTTTGGCGGATTTCGAAAACGAGTCATACGAGTGCGTCCCACGGCGAAGTCGTGAAAGGCGGCACAAAAAATGGCGTGGGCGGGACACACCGCCCCACAGCCGATGCAGACGTTGGGCCGGCCGCTGTGTATTTTTCTTTGCCACAGCACAGGTCTACTTGGCTGCCCTCATGTGCGCGATACGCGTGGCTGTTCTTATGCATGCATGCATGTGTGTGTGTGTGGTGTGTGTGTGGCTCTGTATTGCATTCCGGTGGAGACGAAGCTGCGTCACTCTCTCTTTGTCTATGTAAAACATGTGCTGGGGTGTTATTCACCCTCATGAGCAGATGAGTGCGTGCACGTTCGCCCCTCACACGGCCTCTCCATCTGTCCCTCTTTCTCTCGCGTCCTTACCTTGCCACACGGTCCACGCTAACTCACAACAGTCATGATCATCACACGACCGCTGGAGAAACATGAAATGGTGTAGATGACCATCACGCATGATCGACGGGGAGGGCGGACAGCTGAGCGAGGATAGGAAGGGGCGGACTCTAGTGTTTTCTCTATATGCTCTTCAGAAGTTCTGGGCAGGCAGGCAAAGCCGCTCTCCGAGTTTGACACCACGCACGCCGTTCAGCGCCTACAAAAAACTGGCCAGCTGAGCACGGATATTATCGGCGAAGCTTATCTTGCGTCGTGTAGGAGTGAAGGGCAACGAGTGGGAGGTGGACACCGGCCGTGGTGCTTTTCTACATGTGGAGGTGTGCGCCGTAATCACCTTCTGAGACCGCGCCGCTGCAGGGAGCATCGACTCGGGCTCAAGAAGATGACTGCGCACTGCACGATGCTTGGGTTCCTTGTGCCTCTGCTTTGCTGGAGCCGTGGACTGCGTGGCTGGCGCGACCGTGGCAGCAGCGAACTTGTCGTCAAAGTCGGGCTCGACATCGCTCCCATCATTCTCCCTCATGACGTCCTCGGCGAAGAGGTCGTCCTCTTCGTCTGTGGCAGCTGTCGGCTGCGGAGTGTTGGCAACCTTCTTTAGCGCCTTCTTGCTTGCCGCTGCGACTGCCTTGCGGGCAGCACCTACCTTCACGTGGCTCGGCGTGTAGCAGGAGCCCTCTTCGTTTTGGCGCGGGAAACGCTTGCAGTTCGGTTGGTGACGAGCTGGCGCTTCATTGGAGGTGCAACGCTTCCCTTAGGAGAAGCCTCCGGTTTCGCCTTTGTCGCGACCTCCTTGGTGACGATCGGCATTGCTTGTGCCCGTTGAGGCCTTGTCTTCGACGCCAGTTTCTTCTTCAAGGCGCTCGAGCTGCCTTCAACTTGAGCACCGGCTTGGAGGTGCTGAGCTCTGGAGTGACCTTGACCTTCTTCACCCTCTCCACGCGTGTCTGCTTGTTGCATAACATCTCTGCCTGCATCATCTGCGCCACGTTGTACACCGACAGTTGTTTGTTTTTTTCATTTGTGCGCAGAATAGCGGCCCGGGTAAGGACATCGTCGTATACGGATTGGCCACTCCGTGTCTCCGCGAGTAGGGTTGCGACGCTGACGTCGTCCAAGCCGCTGTCAAGACTGTACGCTCCGCGGTTCATCTTGATCGACTGGAGTAACCGCTTCGCAATGAAGAAGCCGCAATCCGAACTACGCAGCATCTCTAGTCGCTCGAGACTGCGGTGAACTCTGAAGTAGATGCCGTCATGTGAGCGATCCGTTTTGACGAGGGAGCGAAAGAGCTGATCCTGCACTGCGTTGCTGCCGAGATCGACCTTGATACCGCGAAACGACGCAAACAGTCGTATGATTTCAAAGCGCTTTCGGTTAAAGCCGGCGCATCGGCTGGCGCAGAACAATTCAAAGAACGGCGCCTCAATATCCGAGATGGGGGCGAACAAGTTCCGCAGCTCTGGGGGGAGGGAGCTGTAGCGATGCATTACGAGCTTCTCCCCGGATATGGTGATGTTAGAAAAGGAACGCAGCTGCGCTACGGCCGTAAAGGCGCTCTGCGCGTTGGTGTAACGGAGCGCTGCATTTCTGTGAATGAGTTGAAGAGCAACATGCTGGGACTAACAAAACGCTTGAAGGTGGATGCCACATTCACGTGTGACCGTTCTTTGCTTGTAGAGAACGTCTCCACCTTCAGTTTTTCCTGCAGTTGCCTAGTATCCTTGCTACTCATCGCGTGCATCGTCGACTTTGCCATGAGCGCGGTGAAACTCTCGTCGCCGGCTTTCAGCAGGACCTTATTGCTGCTAAAGAGTCGCATAAGCAAGTTAAACTTGTTGTTCTTTTTTTCTGGGTCTCCAGTCATGAGTGCAGCGCGCTGCAATGCCTGCAATTGTACATTTCACGCCGAGAAGCCGGCAGCTTCCCCCACAGCGTTGCCATGATTCGCATGTTGCCATAGCCCCCCTTTAGCGACTTCGCCTTGAGCACTTTCTTCTCTTTTTGCATGCTCTGTGTGAAGAGATTGAAACCCGTCATCTTGGTACGAGCTGTGCACTGCGGCTGCGTCGCAGCAGAGACGCGGAAATGGCGCATCATGTCAACGACAAAAGTGAGCCCGGTGTCTGCGCGGAGATCCACGTCTATACTACTCTATTTGGTGACTGTGGTGGAAGTGAGTGCACGCCTCCAGAAAAGTAGAGCAAGGCAAGCGAGCGTGCACACATCCACATGCAAAAGAAACCCGCTCACTCGCTCCTTCCGCAGTGAGGGAAAGGAAGAGGAGGGATGTTAAGCAATGAGTGTACGGTGCGCACCGCGGCCCATTTGAGCGAGGCTCGAACATGATAGTGGCAAAGGCAGCAGAGAGTCACAGAGGAGCACCAATATGCGTAAGCGAAGCACGAAGGATGTATGGATGAGGTGCCACAAAACACACGAGACATCCGCCTTCACGTGCGCATAACGAAAATGTAAGGAAAAGCAGGAGAGGGTGGCGAGACGTGCGATGTTATCCAGCGCACATCCCCTCTTCGTCGCTCTGTCTCGTTTTTTCGCTTTCATGCCTGGGCAACGGTAGCAGGAGAGTGATGCGGAAAGAGAGCTTCGCTTATCGATTGGATGCATCCGTGCCGGCCCGAATACGAGCTCGACCGATGGGCATCACCTAGAAAAAAATCGGGTCTCCACTTCAAACGCAATGCTTGAAGGACAACTCGTGTCATCTTATTCACGCATGTTCTCCTCCTCTTTAATGAGGATTGGGTGTCGCCACGACACTGTACTTCACGGAATAAAAATTGACTGCTGTGTAGGCATTCGACATTTCCGTGCGCCGCTCTGTGAAAACACTACTACGGGTCCAATCCGAGGCACCGCAGCAACGAGAAGTGCGTCCGGTACCACAACCGGGCCCCTAGCGTGGACCTCTCCAGGATAAGATCGCGACATTGAAAGGAGCGGCGGAGGCTGTCGCTCGCCGCAAAGCTTGGAAACCACTTTAAGCTGATGTTGTACTCTGTCGTATCATTCCGCTGCACCTGGCACGACTCGAACACCTTCCAGTGAAAGAAACGGCTGTTGATCACGAGCGCTGTCACCTCCACATTGTCGCCAGTGCGGTGCCGCCAGCTGGAGCCTGCGAAGAGGTGCGAGCATAGCGTCATTAGGAACACTGAAGACATCGTGTCTGCGGCGTAGCGGGAGAACCAGTCGCGCATCGATGTGCCATAGCGAGTCGGGGTGGAAGAGGAGGAGGAGCCTCGTGACAGCGGCGGCGGCACGCCACTGAAGGTGTTGCTAATCGGTGCCGCTTCGTAAAACCGGGCGGGTGTGTGCAGTACTCGAGCGATGCGACCCACTTCTGTGTCGACGGTACAGATCGAGTTCCAGTACTCAAGCGCCGGCGCACGTGTGACTCGCCGCAGCTCCCAGTCGTAAAAGACAAGACCCAAGTACGTCGAGAACCAGAAGCGAGACAAAAGCGTGCGGCCGGCCCGGTTGCGAAGCACGTAGCCGCCCGTAAAGCCAAGCAGAAAATCGGTGTCTGCATATCGGTGGTTCATGTTGTCCAGGCAGTCGCATGTCAGCCTCCAATCAACGTTGGTCACCGGGACAGAGAGAAAGCGACGCGCTCGGTCGACAATGTAGAGGAGCCGAAAAAAGTCACGTTCTCTGTCCTGCTCCAATCGCGAGGCGGTGTCACTCAGTGAGTTTGGCGAGACGCGCATCGTCAATAGAAAGAGCACGAAGGGGAAAGAAAGTGAAGACAAGGAACTCTTGATTCGCAACACCTCTGCTTCAAGACTGGCCCGTGTCGATCGCGTCCTCGCTGCCTCACTGTAGAGAGTCAATGGCGCACACAAATAAGACAATGCGCCAAGTGAGAAGCCGGTCGACGTCACAATAGGCACTGATGACATGGGCAGGTGAAGGAGCGAAAGGAGAAACGAAAAAATAGCGCATTACAGTGGAGCACAAGCGGGAGAAAGTTGTGAGGCAGGCAATTCAATCGCAATGTGCTCGGGGAAGAGAGCCACAGTAACGCACGCGCTGTGGTGAATGCTCTCGAGCAGCATGCACAGTTAAGCAAAATACTGCAAAACACTCCTGCGCAGCGCGCAATAGAGACGCTGGCGACTCGTTTGCCGTCTCCGATGGGTTGGACTGTTCGTCAACATTTCTTCTTCCGACTGTAATTCACTACAGGTCCGATATGATCAGCAGCAATCGCCCCCTCGTGTCCCCTTCAAGTACTTACGCCACCTCTCGGTGGCAGGGAGGGAGGCAGCAGCGCATGGGATGGAATTGCATCAGCTCGTGCACGGAGGGAAGAGAGAGATCTATGAGTGAAGAGGGAAAAAAACAGAAGACAAAACTCCAACACTGTCAGTGCCCCACCAGTTCGACGATGCCCTGCTGAATGAGAGGTTCAGCCTCCTCGAAGCTAAGGAAAATCTGATCACCGACGTTGATGATGATGGTCTTGCCGCTAACAGAAGACCTAAACTCGTATTGGTAGCGACCGCGGACCTCGAGCTGTCTCACTGACGGAGGCCTCCACAAGTATGCGCGCAGGTCTAGTGGGACGTCGAAGGACGTCATGTACTCCACCATGGTGCCTTGGTAGTCGGACAAGTACTTGGCCTCCGCTGCGGACAGGGTGCCCTCCAGCAAGTTGTCTCGCACGCCCCACCACGCCTTAGCAACTTGCTCTTGTCGCCACAAGAGGTATGTGAGAAGGCAGCGCTTGGCTCGCAGACATTTGGAGCGGTAGTAATTCATTGAGCTCACGTAGTAAGGCTGCGTCAGATCAGCGTACGGGTTTGTCACGATGGATTGAATGTATTCGTAAGACTCGTTTATCTGCTCCACGACCGACCTAACTTTTTGTTCGTCGAGGGGGCCCATCGACCCGCCGCTCGTAATGAGCGCACGCAGCTCGCTAAGGAGCTCCGCTGATGCGTCCTGACTTTTGGAGCTCATCTTCTACTTGCCGTTGCCACGCCAACGCCACTCACCTTCCTACTGGCGGCGTACGTGCGAGCGTGTTTCAAGCAGAGGTGAACTCAATGGCGAGGAGGGGAGAAACAGATGAGAAAATAAGCAGCAAAAGGTGAGGGGAGAAGAGAAAATGGAAAAGAGCATCACACTGAAGCTGTTGAGGGATCATACATAGAGGGTGGGAGTAATGAGACACGATTGAGGAAGGGTGAGGAATCCGCGTCAGATCGACAAACATGTCCGCGGAGCGCTACAAAGCACTTGTTCCTTCACTGAACACCTATGCGAGGTGCTGCCCAGGAATGAAGACTTGAAGGAAGAAGAGAGGTGGCGTTCAGAGCTATGAATACTGTCACCAGCTGGGATCTTTACTGTACTGAACACACCTTCGGGCCGGTACTGAACGCCTCCCCCCCAGCAATACATGACATTGCATGCGCCTATGGTGCCACCGCCACCTTCGGCTGCAATCCCTTTGATGTGTGTGGGTGTATGTGGGTGGCCGACAGAGGACCAGCTTAGATGCTGCACACATGGACGCGCACATACACACATGCGCCCATGCACAGGCGCACATTCCGAGACTTGGGAGGTACGCTGCAAATGGTGACGGATTCGATGGCATCATATTTCATTATCGTGAAGACCGAAAAGAAAAATGACATTTGTTCTTGCGGTAGGACGAGAGAAATAAGCTGAGGGTCTCCGCTGCTGCATAAACAAGGGGGAGAAAGAGCGATCAATTGCCGTCGCAGGCGCGCGTGCAAAATGCATCCCTGAAGGCAAAAAAAAGAATAAAACATGAAAATAGGGAGAAGACAGGATTGAGAAACATCTCAGGAGTTCAAACGTGTTTGTGTGTTCTAGACCGCTAACGTGATCCCTTATTTTCTCCGTGTTTTGATGCCGTCAGCGAATGCTTCTTTTTTCCTTTTCCGCGTACGTGTTCTCAGGTTGCTTTGTGAGAAGTACTATAGAAGGCCGACATAGCAGTTATCGCCTTCCCACCTCCGAAACGGTGAGGCTTGGAACTCACACACTCTCGTTTCTACTAACGGCGCTATACACATTTTTTTCCCATGCTATTTTCCTTTACCGCACAGACTTGGGCTTCGACTGGTGGCTGGGTGTCTCGTTCTGCTTCTTTGTGCCAGGACGTTCGTGGTGCGCATCCTCGTACTCCATTGCGAGTTGCTCTGCCTTGTCGCGCGGAGAAACAGCGTCGCTGTCTTCGTCGTGGTGCTTCGGTGGCATATTTGGTATAACGAAAAAGAGTTAGGGTGATAAGTTGCTTGAAAGTAGAGGGTTGGAAAGAGAGAAACAGCCTGCGGATGATCTGGAGAAGGTCTGGGACAGGAGGAGCTAGCACGCATATAGAGCGAGTGAGAGCGGTGCAAGACAGAGGGCGTAAAGATAGGGGGAGGAGGCAATGAATGAGGTGGCGCATGACGACAGGACACAGAGTCAGAAATCATGTCCATGTCTCAGATTGAGGTGGAACGGAAGGATTGAGGAGGAGTAAGCGAGAAGGATGCGGCGCCAACTACAATGGTGCTTGCCAAGGCCGTTGGGCAGGAGTGACAGTACCTGTGCGAGAGAGTAGCCTCCGCATCAGCGCTCTGTAGCAAGGGCAAAAATACCGCACCAGCAGGGCAGCTTTCTCAACACGCCCCCCCCCTCATCACCCCTTAAATATTATCATGAGTCCTGTAGCGTTAGTTGTAAAGGTCACTGGAGTAGTGTGCTATATATTGGCGGAGTGCGTAACAAGAGCAGTGAGATCGAACACACGTGTACACACGCGCGCGGCGAGACCAGAGCGGAAAACAACGCAGAAGAGAGGAGACAGAAGGGAAGAATTAGAGCACCAGCAGGTGATGACTCACAAAGGTACTCAGCGACTCCACAAGTAGTCTGCACAGAACAAAGACAACAATGGAGAGAAAAATGGAGCACGGCAGTGCCGGCAGCGCGCGCAACGAGTTGCGGAAAAGCAACAAGGAAAGCAGCGTGCCCACCATACCCACCAGGATACTCACTACACAGAAGCCCCACGACACAAAACCAGAAAGTGAGGCACGGCTAACGAGCAGGCTGTAAAAGATAAAGTCCCCAAGGCCCAGCTTGAACGGCGCGGCGTTCTGCGTCGTCACCATGAGAGACTCAGCCGACACTGGCCGCACATGCGCCGAGTTCTCTGTTGCGGGCTGCGAAATCGGAGCAATGCGGTGTGCGCTGTCGTAGATGAAGCCAGGAATTGGCTCGTCACGTTCCTGCGCTATCTTGATTAGTCGATGCAGTGGCCCCTGCTGCCAGAGAACTGCAACTATGTCGTAAGTAGCGATGCAGATCAGCAGTGCCCACGTCGACCATTCCGGCAGCGACGTCAGCGACCACGCAGTCAAGATGGAGGCAATGACCAAATACACCTGCGTCACAGTAGGATGAGAGTAGTAAAAGAGGGTGACGAGACCCACCGCCCCAAAGTTCCACACAAAGATGCCCATCGTGACGGCGTTATAAGGGATCTGAAAGTACGTGCAAAACAAGTCCAGCCAAATCCACAACAGCATAAAAAACATGCACACCGCCGAAAACGCCAGCCAGCCATACAAGACAAACTGGAGGTGGAAATGATAGAGGGCCACAATCGCAAACGTTGCAGCCATGACGCACCCAACGACAATCAGGGCTGCCAGCACGGAGTACACAAGCTTCTCGCGAACATTGTCAGCGTCATTTTCGTTTACCACCACTTGCAGAGGCGGCACCTGGTTGTTCACGTAGATGGGCGAGAGGTAAGAGAGGCTCCATACCACGGCCAAAATGGTTACGGTCACAGGTACGACAAGCGACACAACGCGAAGACCCACAGCACGCGAGAGGCGTGCATCATCTAAGAGAGGCCCGCTCAACATTTTGCAGCACTATGGCACGCCAAACAGAAGAAGGCAGGTCCTGGCAGCGCTAGTCGCCGTGTAGGAAATAAGATTTCGCCACGGTGGAGCGTGATGCCCCATTGAGAACTCCGAAAACAGCACCCACGGAAAACAGATGGACAACAGTAAGTGCGCGCGTGTGCATCTGTGCATGTATGTGTGTGTGTGTGGGGGGGGACAACCAAGAGGTGGAGGTGAATTGAGATTGAAAAAGAAACGGGAAGAGCGCGAAGCCGCAGTAGAAACCAAAGTGAGAAGAGGAGATACGGCGCACACGCTTACACGCACAGTGTAGCTTTGCTTGACTCTCTTTGGGGAGTCAGGAGGGCCGTGTGGAGCCTCTGCACAGAGATTCAATGCAAAGCCGCCACTTTACGCTCCGCCGAGTGATATTTAGTGTGGCAAGGCGCCGACACACGTGCTCCGCAGTAGCTAGCAGATGTCCATCGTGAACCCATCTGAGGCATTTTCATTCTTGTGTGGACTTATTGAATCTTCTGTCCTTTTCAAAGTGGATAAGGACAACTATTAGCATGTTGTGAAGAGAGCGACTACAACTGAGCAGACTGAACGGCAGTAGCCTCGTCTGTAGTGATGCAACGCCCGTTGTGCTTCAGCGGGGGTGCTGCCATGCTTTCCATGTGCTTGCGCCGTTTGTTGGAGATGTGACGCTTCTGTGCTGGATCAAACCCTTCCGCAGGCGAGTCGGGTAGTGCCCACGCCGGTGTAGGCAACAGGTAGTCTTCCGGCACCATATCCGGAGCTCGCTCGGGGTCTTGGATGATGGTATCGAACTTGTCGTAATCGATCCAGCTGTGCACCCGGCCATTGCAGACAAAGCGCTGATGTGCTAGCAAGATGCAGCCGGAGTGCTCGTGGATGCTTGCCACAGTGTACTGCCTTCCTTTGCCGATCACGCTGCAGAGCTGCTGAGCAAACGCCTTCATTTTTTCCCATGAGGGAACGTTCTTTATGCAAAGAATGGTGTTGTGGTTGCCGGAAAAGGCTGGGGTGAGACGCTTGATCTCGATGAAGTGCGGCTGCCCACGGTCAAACAGCTCTTTGTACTCGGGGAGGTTCTCCGGCTCCATATTGAATCCATCAATCATTGTGAGCCGAAACACAGTGCGGTGCTTCTTCTCTCGCATACTGTTCACGCTTTCGTTGAAGCGTTCCCAGTAATCCGGGAGCACAGGTCGGTCAAGTATCTTCATCGTTTTCTTGTTCGGAGCATCTACGCTGAGATACAACTGCGTTACCGGAGCCAATCTACGGATGGCATCCGGAAACTGGCCGTTGTTGACGAGAAAGGAAGACATCGATTTGGCGTGCAGCAAGCGAAGAAACTCGTTCACATATGGGTACATGATCGGCTCACCGACAAGGGACAGCGCGCAGTGGCGAGGAGTCAAGGCCTCTTCAAGGGCTTCGTCCGTTACCCCAGGCATCCCACGAACACCATTGATCAGAGCTCGGTGGCTTGATATCATTCCCTCAACGACTTCCTTTGGTTCATCGACCATCCACTTCCACTCTGCCGCCGTCGGATTTGAGTTGAGGCGCCAGCAAAAGACGCAGTTGTTCGCGCACGCCATGCTTGGGGTTGCTTCCATGCAACGATGCGACTTGATGCCGTACATGGTCCACTTGTAACATCCACCACGCCCTCGCATCATCGACTTTTGCCAGCGGCACAGCTTCACCGCGCTGTGTGTGCCGACGAGGGAGTACATCGTGCCTAGCGCCTCCCGGCGCTTCTCGGAGAGCATCGGGCGACATCCAGTCGCAGAGCCCTTCTGCATTTTTGATCCCGAGCGCGTAGGACAGCACCGTCCTCAAACAAAACTCGACAGCAAAGGAGGATGGATACGAGGGCACGAAGAGTGAGGAGAGAGGTAACAGAGATGGTGGCTGTACTGTGGATACGTAAGTATTTGGATGCATGTGCATGAAGAGTGGTCATGTGGACAAAACAAAAGTGAATATTGACGGTGGAACACAGAGAGATCCGTAGTGAAAAGCGCAGTGTTGAAAAAACCGCAACGCAGGTGTCAGCGGCATCAAATAGGTTGAGATGGTGAGTGCACGGGGAAAGAGGGGGAGGAGCCGCAAGCCTCTCTTTATCCGTTTGTTGGAAACAAAGAAGTGGACAACAAAAGAGACATGAGCTGTTCTCTTCCTCCGCCCTTCGTACTTCTGAGAAGAAGGGACGCTGTACGCACAACGTCAGCACCAACGTGCACCGTCCTTGTATCAGCACTTTCATCCATTTCTAGACGGGTAGCATTTCTCAGAGAGGTAGTACTTCTATACGCACACCTCCTGGTGTAACAGAGGAAAAAAGGAGGAGGTGGGCGGAGAATGGCTAGTGAAGTAGCGTTTCGAACGCTCTGAATCTATAGAACAGAAAAATAACTTGTATATCCAAGAAAGCTGTAGTGCGCGGTGGCTTCTTTTTTGCCGTTCCTCTTCACGAGGAATGAAGCAGGTGTACAACACGCACCGAGTTTCGCCGCTGAAGCGCGCTGTTCTGCGGTCGTTGCAACGGTAGCTTCACGATGGGGGCGCTAAGTTGAGTGGAGGCCGCCCATCTCGAGTGATGGACCCGGGAGCTATCAGGAGTGCATTTGGGGTGCTCTAGCATGTGCGTGCGATACGCAGTCGCCCGCTCCTGGGGTGACAAACTTTGCAGATACAAAGCGTCACATCGCACTCTTGATGGTGCACCATCCGTGGTCATTTCTGCATAACTGTGTGGCTGCGAAACTGCAGGATGTGGAACGCTCCAGCTCAGCGCAAGCTGTACCTCTGTGAGACCTGTGGAAGGGTCGATAGCTTGCGCGCCGTAGGTAGCTCTGGACGAGCCCCTGGAATATGACTTTGAGCCTTTGTCGACCTGAATGTAGTTGCTACGGGTGGCATCCAGCGCCAATGGGGTTGTCCCGTGCCAGAAGGGGAGAAAGTCTGACTCTCCTGCGAGTGTACGTGCCTTCGCCCGCTTCGCTTGTTCGACAGACCTCAGTGTCTTCTTGGTCTCGAAGGGGGGTGGATTTCCACGGAAATCGACCTTGCTTCGCTCATTCAACCATTGCAGCTTGGCCAGAGTTTTTTCGTGTGCCTCCTTCTCTGGGTTCATCACGCAAAGCAGTAAAAAGGCAGAAGAATTAAAGTATCTGAAGCAGCACCGCATGCAAAGAGCGGCGGGGTAGGAAGGTTTTGCTGTTCGACTAGTGGTTACCACCTACCAGCGTCTGAGTCGCAAAGCACACAGGGGTGCCGTGGCGCAAAGGCGATCTTTCAAGGATGGGGCAATAATGGGCGTGAATATTCTGACAACGGAAAACGGGTTGGGGAGACAGTTAGCATGTACGAGAAACCCCGTATGCTTAGCGGGGGCACAAGGAGAACAGTCCCCTTTTTATTCTTTGCACTCTGGTGCGCCATGCAACCTCAAAGACTGGAATGATTGAAGCTGAATTCTTGAACAGAAGCGTTGCAGGAGGAGAGGTAGATACAGCGACTGGCCAAGGCAGTGTGACTCAAGTGTCTGCAGCACTCATCCGGCCATATCCTTACATCCTTTTTGTTTGCTCAGCTAGAATACAAGGACAGAGCGGAAAAACATTCGATGCGATCTCGGAGTTCAGCATGGGCTTGCGCTTCGAGTGAAGCAAAAGACGAAAGCCAAACTGCACACAAAAAAGTTCGTTCAAGTGGGCTACGATGTAGTCATGCCGTCCAATCTCCCGGCACAAGGCCTGCACACGTGCTGAGGTGATTTCCACCGAGATTCAGGAATAACCCGGAGGTCTCCGACGCAAGTGTTGCACATGATATATCCGCAGCTGTGACAGAACTGCTTGCCACGCAGGAGTCCAAACGGCCGTTGGCACGCCATGCACACAGAGATGCTCGCCTCGTCTACCCACGGTGTCTCACGAAGCCAAAAATCAGCAACATTTTGGCTCGCGACGGTGGAGAGGTTGACAGATGCCAGGAACGGGTGACGCTTGATCTCCTTCATACCAATACGCGCCTTCGGGTCTTTCACCAGTAGCTTTCGAATCAGGTCTTTTGCGTCTGGGTCCATGCCGTCAGGAAACTCTGGCTCCTTTTCAAGGATAGTCTTGATGAGCAAGTACTGCGTCGACGCGTCAAAAGGGCGCCGACCTACGAGCATCAAGTACAGCACGCATCCGCAGCCCCAGTAGTCAGACGCGCAGCACGTATAGCTGCTCGCTAATAACTCGGGCGACATGTAATAGGTGGTTCCGCAGAAGGTCTGGGCTCGACCGTTGCTAGCCTCCTCGTCTGCTGCCTTGTCGGTCGCGGACCCGCACACGACGGCTGTGCCAAAGTCTATGAGGCGGAGATGCTTGTCAGAGCTGAGCATTATGTTTTCCGGCTTGATGTCGCGGTGTATCACTGTCAGTGGCTTCATGACCGGTTCGTTTGAGCCAGAGGTGCTCTTCTCGCCGTAGTGAAGGTAAAAGACGGCGGAGAACAACTCGGCAATGGCGTGGCGTGCCGCCTCGAGAGGGATGTGCCCCCACCTTTCAATGTGCTTTAGCAGTTCCCCTCCTTCACACAGCTCCGTCACATACAGCAAATCCTCCGTCGTCTGCATTGAGGCGTGAAACTTGACGATGTTGGGGTGCTCACACATGAGCAGCATTCTCGTTTCGCGCCGAGCCACCTCAGCCATGCGTGTGCGCTCTTCATCCGTTGGGGCGTCAAGAATGGACCGTTTCGAAATGAACTTTACCGCATACCGGACGTTTGTTGGCTTGTACAAGCCAATGACCACTTTGCTAAACGCTCCAGTGCCAAGCGGCGGACCAAACTCGAAGTCCGCAGCGGCCATCTTGGTTGGCATTTTGTCACACTGTGAGCCCTCCCGCACTTTTTCTCCTTTGCCACTTCTACGGTCGACTGCATATCAAGGCAAGAAAAACGAGACTCGATGTGGACGTGCGGGGCGGCACTGCTGAAATCTGGGTGGTGAGGTCACAGCTTCGTTTTTTTTTGCCTTTCTCCCTTCTTTGTAGTGTGTATGAGAGGGGGTTGAAAGCTTTCTGCCAGTGTGCGTGCCGCAGTGCACTAAGTGGAACGTTCCCTTGGAAAGCAGGAGGAACAAAAACTAAGAAGAGGAAAAATGGAGGAGGGAAAAAGAATGCATCGCTCTTGGCTTCTTAGGGAGGAGTAGGAGTCATCGGTGGACCCAAGACGACGACCGTGAAAGATCTATCAGAAGGGTTAAGGCATAAGGGGAAACACAATGACGGCATCAGCGGCCAGGCCATCGAATTCATCCACCCTGACGCGCTAGATTGCAAGTGCAGATTTGGCGCTCAGACGGTTAGGCTCCAGCACAGTATCGGACCTGCACCACTTGCCTTCTTTAGTCCTCAAAACCATTCTTTGTTGCGTTCACCTACGCGGCCCTTGTCCACACGCATCTATCAGCAAAAAAAAAAACGAAGAAACGAGCGCGACCATCTATTTACTCTATTGCCATCTGTGGAGGGGTCCGTGCAAAGCGCGCGCTCCAACAGGAAAAAGCAGCGGAAGGCAGCATGATAAATGCATCAAACAACACATACACACACACCACATCTATCTTTGCTCAGTTTCAATTCTACGCTCGCCTCTTTTATGTCGAGCACCACCAGATCTACACATGCACAAGCTGAGGCGCACACGATGTCATTGGAGCCGCATACGTCAGGCATTAGGTGGGAAGCGTGGAAAGAGGCCTGTCTTTTGGGGGTCGTAACCGGTGAAGGTATCACTCATCAGACGCTTTCTGGTCAGCCACGACAGACGTCCTCTCCTCGCCGTCGGCATCGATGCACGAGTCCACCTGCATTCTTGCTTCCCACTCGTCAATTGCTGCGCGATCGCGGCGCTCTGCTCCACCGCGAGCCCCTTGACGCTTCGCCTTTGTTGCAATGAGCTTGAAGTACTCATACACGTCGGCGCAACGCAGCCAGTGCTTGTATTGCTGATAGCACGACTCAGACGTAAGCCGCTTGATTGTCCGCTCCGACATGTAGTTTAGCTCGCTGAGGCAGAACGCGATATTGCGTGCAATGGCTAGTTTTTTCTTGCTGCGTTCTGAAAAAGACTCAAAGCGTTGACACAAGCGGTCGATCAGAGAATCCGTCGGCTTGTCCCCTTCGACGCGCTCCAGTAAGGTGCGCATCGCCAGCTGGAACTTGTCAAATGGCAGGAGATTGCTCAGCTGGGCTGCCAGCGGCGGAATCAAATTGCCAGTCTTCTCCTTTTCTTTCATTGCTAAGTTCTGCACAAAAGTGATGGCGTTGTTGGCGATTGTTTCATCCGGGTCTGCCACAAGCTTTACGATCGTGTACAGGTGGTCGCGGATACGAAGCATCTCTCCCAGAACGAGATGAGAGCATACCTGGATCGTCACGGCGCGCACACGAACGTCCTCGTCGACTAGCAGCTTGAAGAAGCCTGTGGTGGGCACACTCAGGTACGGGCCGAGCAGATTAGGGTGAACGCACACAAGGTCCCCCAGAGCAATCACAACGTTTACTTTCGTCACCCATGACTCGCGCTTGTCAGCAACGATAGTAAAAAGGAGGTTGAGGTGTTCAGAGCAGAAGCCCTCGTTGACGATCATGTATTGACAAAGAGCGAGGACAGCGCACACGCGCTCAAAAGGCTTGTCCGCGTAAACTGAGGCCTTTTTGCGGCATGTGGCGATAATCATATCAGCGAAGCGGGCCCAAACAGATCCGGATGAAATAATTGCCTGCTTCCGCTTTTGCGCCAGCTGCTGAATCTCGTGCCTCCGGAGTTCGTGTGAACCGAGCCCTAACTCCTTGTGCATCCAGTCTGCTTGGTTCCTCACCGTTGGTGTGACCTGGGTGCTGACTTTTGTGGGTTCCTCCAGGCTCTTCAGCTGCGCCTTCTCTGCCGCTTCCACCGCAACGAGCTGCTTCAGTGCTGTGTGTCCGAGTAAGAACAGGCACTGCGCCTTCCGGTTCGGCTGCGTCTCCAGGTTTTCACACGACCCATAGTACTCGAGAATGTAGCGGTACACTGTGACAGGGACCTCACACAGGTTATGTATGGCGTTGACTCCAGCTTCCGCTAGAATCATCCACGACGCCATCCCTTCCGTCCGACGACAGAGGTGATTGACCACGTGACGGAGGACCGGATGCTGCCGCACATCCTCATCAGTTGGGATCGGGTGAAACTGAGGGTCCAGCGCCTCGTTTTGGAGAGCAGCAAAAACGTACGACAGAAGTACATTGTCCTTGTGGCTGTCAGAGCAAAGAAACTCGGCAATGCTGTCCTTGCGCGCGCGCAAGTCCTTCCAGATGTACTTGCTTAGCAAGCTGTAGACACGCATTGCGATGCGCCGATCACCGTCGGTAGCCTCAGCGTCAATCGAGCCCTCTGCAATGCACCACATTGCCTCTACAAACGGCGCAGAGAGGTGTCGAGCAAAAGCGGGGTTAGCCTTCATGAGCCCCAAAATGCGATCCACTGCGCTCACCTCGCCCTCTGAGGCGCAACGGAGGAGACTGATCAGCTTCTGCGCACTGGCAGCGACACGGGTTCCTGCCGAGGTTGTGACGCGGTTAAATGCGTTGAAGACGACCTCTACAAACGCATCACGGACTGCGAACTGGATCTTCATCTCACCCTCAAATACCATAACAAGGACCTTCAAAAAAGCTCGCTCTCCCCCCTGGACGCGGTACTCAGAGCAGACAACGATGAGCTTGATGGACTCAATTACGTCTCGCTCAGTCTTGCTATCCAGCAAAACACACGCATACTGCAGAGCTTGCTTGATCAGCTCGATAAAACAAAGCGTGTTCTGGTAAAATACAATTCTGCTGACGATGGCCGTTTGTTTGTCGGACATGACGGAGTCCTCCTCTCGTGATCTCCCTGCACCCTGCCGCTCCGCCGCTCTAAGCCCCTCCTCGTTATCCACATCCAGAGGATCGTCTAACACTTCCGTCGTTGGCTGAAGCTGTTTCTTGGAGTTTTCTATTTCTTTCTCCATCGCGGCCGTCTCGCCAAAGCACACGACACCGTCACTGAACGCCTCATCTAGCTTGCTCTTGACAAGAGCGCTGTTCAGAACACTGCCGAACCAGTTTTTCCGCAGCACGCTAGAAATGACAGTCATAGCAGCGTCACGGACAAGATAATTGCGGTCCTCAAGTCGACCGACAAGAGCAGTCATCACGGCCAAATGGTAGCGCTTTGGCACCGCCCGACTCTCTACTAAGCGACCCCAGGTGTGTAAAACGTGGTTCCGCACAAACGCGTTGACATCCATGACGCGAAAAAGAAGCTCGTTCAGGTACGAGTTCCTAACGGCATCGTCTTGAGCGTTTCGTGCATGCCCGGTGTAGCGCTGGAGAACCATTTCCGCGATACACGTCACGACCGCCTTCCGGACATCGTAGTTCTCGCTCTGGAGAACTGGAATAGCAAGATCGGCCATCTTCACCACAGCAGTAATGCTGCGCTTCGCCACCTCGCTAAAAAAACATGCGACGTTCTTCGCAGCGGCAGAATCGGTGGCCGCCTCACAGAGGGCAGCCTGAGACATCGTTTCAAAGACGGCACGCAGCAGCTGGTCACCAAATCCCACGCTCGTTTCGCTTTGCTCGATGTCAGAAACAAGTTTTGAGAGAAACATTGAAGCACTTTCGGACTTCAACGAGAGCTCCACCAAAGGAACAACGAGGTCCGTCGGCTTTACGACACTGCTCTTCGCGAGAATGCAGTTGCTTGTGCGCGCAAAGAGAAGCGCCAGAGCACCGCCAACCGACTGAGCATCACCACCAATATTCTGCTTCAGTGTGACCATATGAAGGCACATTTTTAGCACGAGATTCAGCGTCGAATCCTCCAAGTGACAATCAGACCATAATTCCATTACCTCGGGAGAGCAGAATTCGACAAGCGCAGTGAGCACCAGCTCCCTGCCATCCATGTCAACACCGCTTCCATCGTCACCAAAGCTTCCTTCCATGTCGCGCCGCGAGCGTTTCCGGTGCGAGTGCTGCTGTGAAAGTCCATTAGAACCCTCATATTCGTCCAGAGGCGCTACAGAAAGAAGTACGTTACAGACGAGGAAAACATACATCTTGAGAGTAGAACGCAAGCATACTTCCAATACACCATTTCGTGCGCATCCTGTAGTTTGCTTTTTCAGGAATGCTACTGCGACTTGCAGCAGCTTCTTCAAGCGCTCACCGACCTCATGGCATATTTTATGCCTTGCAACCCTAGTGACAGCAGTTGAGTGTCCGGACTTCCCTCGAATCGCTTTCACATACGAATAGAGCGGAAAGAAAAGGTCCTGCTTCGTGAACAGGGCCGTTGGAGATTTTTCGTGATGAAGAGCGCCAAACAACCGTGTCAGGTCATCGAGCTGCTGACGTTCAGGAATGTCAAACTCGCACACGGTATCAATATGGTAGCAATTTGATCCTGTTTTCGCCACATCCTCCAAATCGGCGACATGACTTGGAATAAAAAACTCTAAGAGCTCCGACATACCCTTTTCCCTGACAGTTGGCAGAAAGGGCCTTTGCCAATTTGAGATAAAGAAGAGAAAGCAGAGCCTTGTGAATAATCAAAAACCGTCTGGTGGTTGTAGAGCTGCTGACTTGTCGCACAGGGTCGTGTCTAATACGGTTTCGCCCGGTTTAATAATTGGTCTACAAGGACACGAACACTACTTCCTCTTCTTTCCTTTGTCACACATTCTGAATCTCTTGCTTTCCCTTTCCTGCGAGCCTAAGCAGTAGGATTGCATCAAAAGCAAGGACAAAGAAAAGAATCAGGAGAGAGAAAAGAACCTAGTTATAGCCATGAGGCAATTCTCTAGAAAGAGATACCACAGCATGTGTACGACATACTATTTCTTGAATGACTTCAGAACCGAGCGAAGAAATGAGTATCCCATTTAAGTCTATACAAAACACAAGCAGTGCAACGGTTCGCCAGCATAGATGTAACTCCTATATATTCATACCGATACGCCATTGATAAATGAAGTCACAAGAGGACCAATGCATAATTTGCTTAATATAATGCACAGAATCAATTTTAAAACATGTGCAAATTGCACCGTTCAGAGTAGTTTTCCTCGTTTTCTTTTATCCGACCGAGACAACACTTCAAAAAGAGCTGCACTTTCTTTGCCAAATAAGCAATCTGGCATGCGTGACATGCTCTTACCCTCCTCACAGCAGCCATGGCAATGAGAAAAGTGCATCACACTAATTCCTTTTAAACTAACAACAAAAGAGTTTCACTTAGGCTCCGCTCGTTGTCTTTGCTGTGCAACCACATCAAAGAGGACCAGTGTATTTTCTAATACAGCCCTTAAAAGATAGCTCCTGAGATAACGAAAGCATTCTTTCGGCAAATCATGTCACCACGCATAACTCAGCGAACATAAGAGCACAACCACAGTCCATCGGACGCTTTCGCACAACGACTCAGTCGGATCGTCTAGAAAAGACCGCTGGTCGTCATACCAGGCATCCGTATGAAGGCATCTACACATCCCTCCTTGCTGCCCTTTTTCACATCCATGCAGCTCAATTGGTGTTGGATGAACCTGGTTTGGCTGCATTTCATAAATTAAGTGGACCGCGTTCAGGGTCCTTCTCGAAGGAGGAAGCAGTAGCAACAGTTGTGCTAGTAACAGAAAGTAATCTGGAAAGAATTGAAAAGAAAATAAGAGGGAGTAATATATATCCAAGAGCAAAAAACGGCGTCAAAGATATAAAGTTTATTCTCTCAAGATGCAGAACGCGATGACAAGACAATACCAACAAAAAAACAACATAAAGAAAAACGACGTACTACAAAACACACACTAATATCGACTGCTTTTGAGTCCTGGGCACTATGCAACGACACAACCACACATGCAAAACACTGATTTTTTTCATGACAGCAAGCAGCTGATCTATTTTCACGCACCCGAAAAATACACATACAATAGCGATATAAATTCGTCTCTTCTACGCAATATCAAAAATTCAATCAGTAGATAAAGACTGCTTATCACCACAGTACCATCCAAAGAGAGCTATGAAGCAGGCAAAAGCACAACAACCAGCGTGACGAGATGCACTAAGAATAAAGCAGAACAATAGAGACTCTAAACATAAACCGAGCTCAACGTACGAAGCAGTTAAAGAAAACGGGGCGCCTTTACAACTTGATGTTATTACTTTCGTCATTCTATTCGATGAAGTTTTGAAATGATGGTTGCATTTCAGTTTTTCCCGTACTACTGAACATACCGCCCACTGTGAGACAGAAAAACAAACACGACGCTACCCCCGCAAAGCACACTCTAAAAGATTTAGCTCGCCAAGGGGGCTCTTGCTTTTCTCAATTTCTACAGCGATGCAGGAAAGCATACTATCTACGAAGCTATCATCATATCCCGTTGTTTCGCTGACTCTTGACGAGTACGTCGCAAAGCCAATTACCACAAATTTGTAGCAAAGAAGCAGCTACATCACCAGAGAGCTGAGCCTGCAGCCCAACTAATCACACACCACTTCTACACTGTGTCATAATAGCGAAGGAATGCAGGTGCATTATTCGTGTAGAGGTGGGATGGCTCCCTGATATCTCCCATACCAACAATTCGCAGGACCTCCTCTTAGGTGACGATCAGTGGGCTCATGAAAGTGAGAAAGTCCTTCACCAGAACTTAACTGACATACATCGGGGTTGTAGGCCTCGTTGCTTTTGTAGTACAAAAGGTCCTGAGATGTTGATCCTGCCATGATGCTTGCTGTGGCTTCCCATAGATGTACCATTGCCATGCAGTATAAGCGCCACTGCAGTCGTTCCACAGCATAATATAACCGATTTGCAGGGCTCACTGCCGAGGTTCATGCTGTAGAGCCTCGTCAACGGAACGAGGATGATCGCGACACAATGCTCACCATGGACATCGCTGCAATTCGAATAACAGTGGCAGGCACACTACGGTGCCGTTGCTTCCATATTTTGCTAATCAGAAATGTAAATGCATGCTCTTTACAACACGGAGACGATCCACTATCAAGCAGCGTCACTTTCTTGGGAGTCAAAGCATTTCACTTCCAACTTTTAGCACCCCAAAATGTATTTTGGGGTCTCCAGCGCCGCAAAACATGACCCAGAGAGATTGTAGCACTCAAGTCCTCCCAGACAGCAGTGTACCCGCAGATCTCATCAAGTCTCTTGCGAAAAGTTTATCCTACTCCTTTTAGATAAGAAAATAAAGCAATCAGCATTGATACTTCAAAGATCAACTTGCATGAAAAAGTACTTTTGAGGCAGCTACTTTTGAGTTCAGTATTGATCACGGGAAGCCGAGCGTGTATCGCACATTCCTAGAAATCAATGTTACCTGAGAGTCAAAGACAACGCAGAAAAAAATCGAAAGATACACTTACACTTGCTCTTCTTTTATTGCCTTCATTCTTCTATTGTCGGCTCGTAAGAGCAGATGCAATACAAACAATCTAAGAGAATCGAACAACGAAGAGCAGCTACGAATGGCTAAATAGTAGCAATGCTGAGTACAGCCGAAGACAAGGATCACAGCCCCAGCTCACAATATGAGGCGAAACAAAAAGGGGCTAGAACTACACGTGCGAAAGCCCCGCATTGACATTAAAACAAATTGAATTGTTCGTGGTGCACAGTAAGTAATAACAAGCACATTCACACATACATCAAGAGAAACAATTGCCAGACCCACTGCTTTGCAAGAACCACAAAAACCTGTGTGACAGCACACGCTCAACAATTTGTTTATCACTTTAGAAAAGAGAGTGATCTTTTCAAAGGGTAGGTGGAATATCTCTTCCAACTCTCGTGCAGTTGTTCTCTGAAGTCCAGTGCGATGTTCTCCACTGAATTCAGTAATTCACATTAATCCCAACGTCTTAGCAGAGAAAAATATTGTATGCACGAACATACTTGTGACAGGCAATGAAGCACAAAAGGTTCCCCAGTCTGGGATCAATGCGTGGACGCCATTATCCGCCCAAGCGACGAATATGAATTACACATTTACTCTTCGATTTCCGCGACTCGGCGCAGCCGTGTTCCTATTCCCCACCTACGCAGCGGCTGGGGAACCGCAAATGGGTGGGAAATATCTTCAAAGTGCAATAGGAGCAGCGCGTTTCTCCGCATTCAGACTCCGCTGTTGAATTGGCCCCCGGTACGGTGTATGTGTGTGTGTGGGGGGGGGGGCGGGGGCATCAATGTTCGCCGCCAGCGTCCCAGCAGAAGCGCGAGCACAAAATATGCGCAGCCAATGCTGCCGTGCATGCGTGCGCCTTACATGTCCACAACCTTGCTCTGAACGATTCTTCTCCTAGGGGGAACTGCGTGTTTTGGGGGGGGGGGAAGGCATAGAATGCACTGCGCCGAAGAAAAAGCAAGCCCTTGATATGCATCATGTTGCTGGCTGGCGGTGGGCAAACATTTTCACAAAACATTCCGAGAAGACTTCCAGGTGCCTCCGCGACAAGTTGGTGGCGCATGTGTGCCATTGTCTGAGTTAAAAAGAAGAGTGGTTTTACTTACGCAATTACCCCCGCAGAGAACGAGATGATAGACTGCTCATGCTGTGGACTGCATTGTCGACGGCAACGCAAGACAACACCACAGCACGGGCTTGGCGACTCTAAGTTGTGTCGCATCAGCACCGTGTCATTCCGAGTGCGCGACGCAGCTGCCCGTGTGGTTTCTCAGCGTGGCCCAGGGGCTTCACATCTCCTCGAGATTTAATCAGCGTCGATGACAGGTCCATTTAAAGTCACTGATCAGCGACCACAGTCTTTATTCCCCTTTCCAGCTAGGACAACACAGTCATGAACATACTCTCTTCTTATGACGTCAGTACGCTTCCTCGTTTTTATTGAGCGTTTCAAATCCCTCTTCAGCAGTACAGCACATACTGTATCTCTGGGGGAGGGACTACGTCCATCGGAAACGCAAAGGCCATGTAATAAACCTTATACACAAAGTAGCACATATGCCTCCAAAGCAAAAACTTTCTCGGCGCGGGAAGGCCCTGGGTGGCGAGCTCAACCTGGATGCCGTGTCCAAAGAACGAATCGACGCAGTCACAGCAGAGCCCCTCGATCCTGTCAAGTTTATCGAGGTTCTCAGTCCGGATCAAACATTGAGTCTCTTCTACAATACGAGCACCCTGATTCGAATTGCAGTCGATAATGGAGGTTTTATGCAGCCACCACATTTTCGTGAACCGATGTCAAACGCTCTCCGAAAGCAAATAGAGGACATCGAAGGTAAGAAGTTCCACTTTGAGTCACGCAACACTGTCATTCAAAGGGACGAAGGAGAAGAGGGAGGTGGAATTGCAGTTCTGCATCGTCACGTTTACTTTGACCAGATTATGGACGAGTTCTACTTACTGAATCCGGCGGAAGTGTTTGTGTGCCCAATGTGCTACGAGCACTATTTGACAACTCGATTTCTGCCCGCTCGGATGGAGGAAGGTCGTTCCGTAAAGTACCTCCGAAACAACCAGCCTGTCGTTGATCCTCTTGACGTGCTTTTGCATATGCAAGGCGAAGGCCCCTCCACAGGCGCTGCGGAGAATAGGGCGGCAGTTGTGCCTGACTCAACCTGGGACAATGTACTCGCTCACATTGTGTTCCGCAGGGCTGCACAGTGGAAGGCACACCTGGAGACCCAACATTGGGTGACCGGTGTAAGCGCTAGTGACTATCGACTACGTGATGTCCTTTGCACATACTACAACAATTACAATCAATGGAATGAAGAAAAATACGAAGAGGAGGTAAAACTTTACGGTAGCGCGCGGAAGAAAGTCGCTTTAACGCTGCAGCGTTATTGGCACCTAAATGCTAGATACAATCGACTACGGTACAATCGGGTGGTTGCCGCAACAGAGCTGGCAGAGGGCCACGCGGAGGCAGTAACGGTGAGCGCATTTCCAAACGAGACGATTGCCCACCACTTCAACCCTGAAGATGAGGATGAAGACGACTTCATTGATGATGACACTGACACAGATGACAATATGCCTCCCTACTTGCCTGAGGACGAAGAGCTTTCCGATGTGGAGGATGATGCGGATAAGTCGGAAGGGAAACCATCTCAGCGGTGCAGGAAACGTAATCGCGATCGCTCAGTAGAATCGATGTGTGTCTCATCTCTATCGGCATCTTCTAGCACTACGGCATCTTCTAGCGACTCAGACTACGATGCCGAGGTTGAGAAGCAGCGGTCGCTATTCAAGCGGGGTCTCCTTGCTGAAAGAGACTGCTATTTTTCCCGACTCTCTGCAGAAGACCGGCACTTTTTTGAGAAAAGCCAACGCTCAAGCGTAGCACCGAGCCAGCTCTATGATCCCCATATGCATCCGAAGAGCACGCACTTATCCACACTAGATGACGATATCGACTGGGAAAACATTGGGGAGGTACTCTCAATCAAAAGCCCCATAAATCTAAAAAAGAAAACTTCTCCTAGCCTTCCCCCTGCAGGTGCAGATGTAGGGTCGGTCAAAAGTAAACTACTTCTTGACGACGATGAACCGCTTCCGTATCTTGTTCCTCAACAACAACTCGCACCCAGCACGCGGTCGTCTCATCTACTGTTGGACGAGGACGAGTAGCGATCCAGAGAGGGATTCGCTATACAAAAACCTAGTGTTATGACGCTTACAAGCTTTTATTCTTTCTCCGTCTTTGCTGCAGAAGTGTTTTCCAGAGTCAGATCAGCCTTGAGCTTTGCCTTTTCCCAGAAAAAGCTGGTAGCTCGGCCGGCTCCAGCACCATAGCGTCTTGGACTGTGGGCAGTTGCACCGACACTTATCGGTGCCTTTTCTTCCTCCCCAGCTCATAAAGTTATGATGCTATTGCTTGTTTCTTGGCCGAATAAAATGATGAACTCTGGCACAGAAACGTACCTGCCGTTCTATCAGCTTATTTTCCAAATCACAAATATAAATATATACGAGCTAGTATGCCTTATCGCGCGTTCTCAACGCCAAGAAGGGCCGACATGTCAAACAAGTTTCTTCACTAGGGTGAGCTTACTTGAGACAATCCCCAATATCCCGGGTACAAATACCAAAGAAGGAGTCACTGCTTGCACCATTGCAACCGGCTGCCATTCCCACCCATCTACTCTTCACAACGCCCCGTGATGGTTTGGCTTTCTGTTCACACACAGCCAGCTCCCTCAGACTTTTCCGCTGCTTTTCCTCCTCCTGTGATGAATACTAATTGAAGACTGTTAGCGGCTTGCTGCAGCACAGAACCAACTGAACGTACAAGGCTACAATTAGCCCCGCTTTCTTTATCTGGACCCCCTTTCGGGCCTCCAACTATTCCCTATAGTCCCTACAATTGTTCTTATTTTTTCACGTCATTCTTCAGCAACTAGTCAGTAATCAACACACATCTCCGTACATCACATGTGCTCTTCTCTTCTAGTTGTACTGTGACCATGTAGTAGGGTAGCCATTCAGAGTGCCTGAACAGAATACCTTGTCAGATATCGACGACAGACTCGGCGATAGAAGCGTACAGTATCGACCTTCACATGTGTATCCACTTGGCAGCGGCTCCTCTAGTTGAACAGGAGCTCTGAGGTACACAGAAACACTGGATGCGAGAAAAGGTACTCACACGTAGTGTAAGCCCAATGCAGCTCATTGGCTGCATCACTAAGACACTGTATCACTGTACCAAGTTTCTTGTGATGCACATGCAGAGATGTGGCTAGGAGGATGAAAGCACTTGCGTTAGTGAAGGGCACACTTCATAGCACATATACGATGCTGTATTCTCCAATGGCACGCTTCCAAGAGAATCCATCTGCAGCTGAGTACGCATTTTTAGCGATGCTCTCCCTAGTCTTCTTGCGCTTCTTGCCCACATCCCGGCGCTTCAACCGCAATCACTTTGTTTTTAGGTTCTCGAGAGGCTGTCGAGCTACTCCTCTTGTCGTTGCTGCTGGTATACCACTGTAGAGAGAAATCGAGATTTTTCAACGCACGCGACTGTTTGCCATGCGGTTGTGGAACGTTTGGTCAAGCGCTATTACCCTTGGCACCATATGTCAGCGAAGTTGAAACGTCGTTGTGCATAGAAGAGAACTCTCAATAAAGTGCGTTCGCTGGGCCTTCACCAATTAGCTATTCAACCTTTTCCTTCTGTATTCTCACACCCACTACTGTTTATGCCTGTCATGTATTCTATGCTCGAGGGGCCCAACACCACTTTCGCTACTCACCAGAGCGCCGACAAGACGGTAGCTATGTTTCACTACGTCTCCTGTGAGGGAGTGCTGATACCTATCGAATCCCTCTAAAGGTGAAAGCTGCCCTGTGGCCTAGTTATTTAATCAACTGCTTGAGGTGATTTGTGATGTGAGAGTGCCTCTGAACTACCACTTTGCGTTTACTAATCAGTGTATTCGCAGTCTTTCGCGTGGGAGTTCTTTGCTACTCTGCGGGATTGCCATTTTCTTTTCTGAGACGAGCAACATCGACGTCAACAAAATGCAAACTAAAGTTTGTGCGCTCTTCACGGATCTCTGCGGTGGCTCTTTTGTGCTTCTCTTTCTGCGAAATTCTTTCTCACTGCAGAAGTCCCTCAATCCTCAATACCACAACCCTCTCTCAGCATCTCTCACCAAGCAACTCCATCGGCTTTCTTTTCCTCCGTATGCGCTCCTACCCGCCCATGCCGGTGCTGATCAGCTAATGTTGTGACGCATCGCCGTATCCTTCAACACTCCGACTAGTTTTGACATCTCCCCCATTCGGCTCTCTACTTCAAGACGCACTTGCTCTTCTCATCGACACATATTTCCTTCGCCACATTTTCAAGAAGGCACGCCAACCCAGCATCTGTACTGACCTGGGTCATCCAAGAAGAACTCACGGACATCTCTTCGCTACATCAGGCGGCAGGAGGCAGGGCAACAACGCTGAGCCGCGGCTGGCAGTCATTGGATCTCACGCACTCGCGCAAGGGACGTGGTGCAGCGCGGAGAGGGTGCACACCAGAGCGGCTGCCGTTTCTCCTGCCGCCCACGTGCACACAGCGGCGGCCCTTCCGCAGAGGCGATGCGACTCAGCTTTCGGTCGCTTCCTCTTCTAGCAAACTGCAGCACACGTGAAGATCGAAAAGAACAGCGACTCGAGACCCATACACGCAGTGCGGGTCGTATCGGTTGGGGGCTCACTAGGTCTGCCCTTCCTTTCCAAACCAGCGGTGCCGCTGTCTTGCGTGTTGTCACGTGCGTGTCGGCAGATGTGCTGTCAAGTCCTTGTGGATGCACTTGACTAAACGGTCCCCGTAGCGCGATGCACTTCTCTACCACGACGACTGCGGCAATCGCCACCGTGGGCAGCAGGCCGACTGTTGGTGTGGTGACGATGTCGCGCTGAAAGGCTCTTGGCTTGACTCGCCGAATGGGGTTGCCGATTGTGGGCCACTCGAGGTGCTGCAGTGAGTGGTCTCGAATCACGTTTCCAATTCTTGTGGGCTGCGCCTCGGGGACTGCGTTGCTCGAGCTGTCGCTCTGGTCCAGCCTTCACCCCCCGTCACCGAATTCTCAGCCAGCGACGGTAAAGAGGCTACCCTCAGTATGCGCGACTCTGCGGCCGTGCCGAACCTCATCCAGTTCTCTTTTGCCTGCGACAGCTTCCTCCCGTGACCAGCTTTGACGCATGCCCCTCGCTGATTTGTGCTAACTTTCCATCCTGCAGAAGCGTGACCTCCTTGGCACTGCACGCAGATGCGCGTCAGCTGAGTGTGATTCGCGCTGCGGGCAGCGACGTGCACAGCCTCGAGGGACGTCTTGCCGCACGACCTCTCCTCCCTGAGGGATTCATCCGCACATTCACGGGATGCCGGTGGTGGTCTTTTCAGCGGGCCGCGTGGATACACGCAGCCAGTGCCCACACCTCGAGACGATCCACATCCGCGGCTGCAAAGATCTCCCCAGTCTCGCGCCAGTGCAATGGGCACCGACTTCGAAGACCAGCAAAGCTCTGAGCACGGGCTTTTACAGCACTGACAAGCTCAACGGGTGCCGAGAGCGCCAAACCTGCCGGTGATCTATCTCCAGTGCTCGCGTGTACGCACCGTCAAGGAGATTGCATTGCCTATCCCCTGCTGAGGGTTCTCGGCCTTGACGACCCCACAACGTTGCACGATCTTGCCACACTAGCGCGAGCACCGCCTCACCTGCGCCTCAAGGCCAGCCGTAGTGCTGCCTGCACTATCGGGTGCTTCGAGGTATGTCCACCACTAGCGATAGTGAGCTTGCGAGGCTGCGGCAAGAGGGGCAGCCTTGCGTCGCCCACAGATGCCGCGCATGCGCTCAAAGCTGTGGCGTCCAAAAGGGGAGTGTGAGGGGAAGGGCAGCCTCCTGAGCCTTCTCAGCTTCCCGAACTGCCATTTTCTCGGTCCTGTGCGGCGCGATAGGCACCTATAAGCGTTTTTCCCGTTCCCTGGCCGTTTCCTATGGTGAGGAGCGCAGCCACTCCCCAAGCAGCATCCTGCGCTTCACCGTTGCTGTGCTGTTGTTTGCCTTGTGATGTTCTCTCACTCTCTTCTTGCCCGACCTGGTAAGGGCTTTCTGCCCGGAGCAAGGACTAGTGGCGAGTACGTTGCGTGAGCTGCGCAGCAATGACACATGGACCGTGCGCTGCTATTCACCTCTTTTTCGTTCCTTGATCCCTTTCCGACTCGCCACGTTGTCGTGTCGCTTCTCGTTTTCTGAGGCACCATCGGTGGGCGTGTCACCGCGACTGTGGAGTTACGCGCAGACATACACACCGCGCGTATCACTTGGAGGGGTCTCACGTCTCCAACCGGATGCCCATCTGCCGTGTTCTCGTCTCTGCTGATTTGACCGGCCGCGTTTTTCTACCCCCTTTCACCAGTGGACCCTCCGTTCGATTTCCTATTCTCTTTCGCTCTGACAAGGCCATTTGTGCGCTCGTGTGCTCTCTGCTCCGGCACGCCTTGTGGCCAACCGCCTTGGCTGCGTGGCGATGCTTTTTCTTCATTGGCTCGCCGCTGTGGTAGCGCGTGGCCCTATGCGCTTCTTTCTTCTATGCTCTACTTTTCTTTCCTCTCCCACCAACCGTGTTGTGGGGAGATTTAGGCGGTGTGTTGCCGTCGGCGTTCCCTCCTCTGCTGAGAGCAATACTGCTGTACGCGATGGTTTGTCGCCTGGACCAGGAGCAACTTTTGCCAACGCTGCTTATCCTACTCTATGCGGTTCTTCCCGGCTGTCGACTGTGTTCTCCACCCGTTATCTTACAGGGAAACAAGCAGGGCTCGGCCTCTATTGCGCGCCACTCCGCGAAGTCGTTCTGGGAACGCTATGCGGCGTGCGGACGAGGCCCCCTCGGCGACGGGGTCGAGCACAAAAAGCGTCGCGATGACGCCTGTGTTCACGAGGGAGCTGCTGCTGGTGTGTGCCATGGCCTTGCCGGCCTCGTGCGCTCTTTGAACTGCACCGCCATTGGTTTTCATCCTCGAACGCCACGAAGGGCACTGTCCCTCACTTGATCGTGTTCAACTCCGCCAGCTGCATGTCATGACGTGTGCCTGTGGGTTCTTGATGGACTTGTCCGGCATTTCTTGCCTCCTCGATCTCCACACCATGTGCGCCCGCACGTCCACAGACGCACAACCCCGCTCTCTTCCAGCGGTGCTCAACGTGCCGCTCGTCTCCTCCACTGAAGGACCGCCTGTCGTCGTTTCTTTTGTGCGCCCACTGCCGTCACCGGCTCCCCGGTGTTCCACAGGCCTTGTACCGCATCCTCTTCTTTGCGTCGGCGGGATACCACACCCATCGAGACGGACGCTGTACTTTGCAGAGTGACGCAAGCCCACCTCGACTTGCTCGACTTGGACGACTAGAGGACGAGCGAGGTGTGCAGCTCCTTGGACTCGGCGAAGGGAGCTCTGCTGGCACAGGTGACTAGCTGTATGTCGGCACACACCCACCTGGCAGTGTTGGCGGCGCTGTCTCGCGCCTAAGTGTATGCGGAGCAGCGAGGAGAGGACTCCATGGAGTGCACCACCACCACTTTGACGGGAGACGTTGTACGCGACACAGTGGACTTGGCTAATGCCTTGTCAAACCCAGAGAATGTCATTCAGCACACCAGCTGGTGGCTGGGAAAGCGTGCGTTGGCTCTGACTGTACGTGGGGTGTGGGTGCACTGCGTGCGATACTCGCCGCTCCGCCTGATAGGGCGTTACACCTGCCTCTGCTCGAGGTGGCAGATAGTGAGGCTGGCGTAGCTTTCCGTGCCCATTAGCGCACGCTCTTGCAGCTGAAGGAGAGCGTCACTCATGTGAGAGTCACGTGGTACGGCACAGCGCAGTCCCGGTCAGGATGACCCAACGCCGCACGCGCTGCATCAAGGACCGCCGCGTAGCCCATTTGCGGCTCACGTCTCAGCTGCTCGAATGGAAGAGCCTCGTCGTGTGTGGTCCCCAAAGAGTCACTCCCCATCTTGAGGAGTTCATCAGTGCGCCCGCCTAGTTGGACTTTCTGTCAGAGGGGTCTTTGATTGAGGAAGCCTCCGGCTTTCATCGATGCGCACCACTCACGCAAGCTTGCTTTGGCTCACGTCAGCAGCTCATGGGTCTCGCACCGCTGACACGAGCGCGGCGCCTGCGTGGGCTGCATGAGCAACAGTGAAGGGTGGAAGACTTGACCCGTGCTGGAGTCTGTGGGCATCCGTGATGGCGGGTGCCTGGAGAGCCTTGCCGTGCTTGCAGCGGCGCACCGGTGACGACCATGCGGAACCTACAACAGTGGGAGTGGTGTACGCAACATCAGTGCCCTCAGCAAGTGCCGTGCGCAGGAGCTCGCCAACTTCAGCCACTGGGGGCAGCTGCAGCGCATCCTGCGGCTTGCCGGATCCGCAAAGCTGCAAAGGATCATTCTCTCCTCGAATCGAATGTCTCTGTTCTGCGCCACGCTGGCAGACGCGGCGCTCTATTGCATCGACGAAGCGCGAGATCCGGAAGGCTCCTCTGCACTGCCTCGCTTCCGCCTCTTCCAGTCCTGATTGATTATTCTTGCTGCTCCTAACTCCCTCTACCCCCACCCTCCCGTTCTAGCGAGTGGCACGTGTCGTGTTCACTCTGAACGAACCCTCAACATTCGCGGGTGCAGTGCGACCCTCGGGCATTTTCAGGTACCATGCGCTCCGCGTCCCCTCACGCTCCTGCGTTCACTTCTGCAGTGAGCGACTGAGAGAGGAGCGCACCTTTCAAGCCCCGGTCCCCCCACGTGTGCTGTTACTCCTCCTCGTTATACCTGGCCTCAAGCGTCACAGGAGGTGCCAGGACGCTTGCCGCTCCTCTGCTGAACTGTGTAGGCGGACTAGGCCCACCCAAGCACCCTTTTCGCATCCCCCGACAACCCTTTGTCTTGCAGGCGTGGCATCGGTATTGCAGGCGTCGCGTTAGCCCCCCCTCCCCTACTGCCGCAGAACCAGCGTTGCTCAAAGGAGCAGATGCAATCCCTCTTCAAAGGCTATCGAGTGGGTGTGGAGCGTCCGCGACGGTGCTCTCGCAGGCCGCAGGGGGTCGTGGCGGCCATCCGTGGCGGGCCAGCTCCAGCAGGCTCTTCGTTTCACGAAAGGCACCACTCCCACCACCTTTGCTGCGATGCCGCCCACTACGCATGTCTTCACGTGTATGTGTGTGTGTGTGCGTGATCATCCCCTGGGGCATGCAATGGTGGTGTGTGCATCACATTGTGCAGGGGAACACTGTGATGTATCCCCCCTCTTACTGGATTGCGAGCGGGCTCGGACGTGACAGTCATGCCCTTGTACCTCCGCGGTCGGTGCGGTGCATCACTTGGTGGAGCTGCAAGCCCCCACTCCTGGGACGGTTTATAGGTAGGGAGGCCGCGCTGTGGTGGCACTCTGCGCCAACGAGCGTGTTGACGAAACGACAAACCATATGCCCTGTCTGTTACGGCAGGAGCATCACGCGTCCGGGGGACGCTGCACCTGCGGCAGCTGCAGAAAATACTCCCCATGGAAGGTTTTGTGAAGGCGTTTTGCAGTTCTCCCTCATCCATTGCCTGCCATCAGAATCTGCACTCCAGCTTTCCTGGACATCGGTCCGCATCCTCACGGAATGCGGCACCCTAGCTTTTCCTGCCAGGGCGAAAGGCGACTAGCCACGCGTGAGCTGCTAGGCGCCATTCTTCACGGGGCCTTCTTTGAGAGCACCTCGCTCGGGACCTCAGCGGCATTCAATCTATCTGGCTCACTCGCAGGTGTCCAATTAGCCTCTTCTCCAGAGCTCCACGATCACACTTCGATGGGCGATGCTACGCCGCAGCATGCGTAAGCTGGTGGCAACTCGGCCATCCGCGGTCTCGAGGTCTCACAGTGAGATCCTTTTCTTTCCAGTGCTTCCTCTACCTGCCACAACCACACCACTGTACCGGGGAAATCCTCCCGAGGGCCGGTGGCAGGGA
>RAIA01000039.1:25000-27681 GCA_003664395.1 Leishmania lainsoni | reverse complement strand
TCGCCGGAATGTAGCGCCTTGCCTTTTCTTCGACTCTCTCTCGGCTCTGTAAAAAGAGCAGGGGGGAGAAGAAAGAGGGCTTGGCCAATGGAATACACCAAACCACAACCTTATACGTCCCTCTCCAAACGAGAGAACATGCATGGGCTGGCATGAGCGGCATGCTTCACTTCGGTGGGGCTCGAGGGCATTTACGTCCCGAGGCGCTGAACCTTGAGGCCTGAAATTTCATGCTCAGGGACACACTCTTTTTCTTGGATATCGGATGGTCAATCTGTGTGTCGCTTAGCTGTGTGTGTGTATGTGTGTGTGTGTAACGCATATACATCTACACTCACAGCAAAACCGAACGGTGCAACGGACCCGGCAACCAGCTGCGTGTATACCAAACACACGCGGCTCGTTGTCGGGTCCGTGCCCTTTTTCTCTCTTTCCTGCCCTCTTCGTGCGGGAGATCGGGGGGGGGGGAGGGTCACGCGAGCGCCTCTCTCCGCCTTAGACGGTGCGCGCCACGCGCGCCGTCACCCCATCACACAGCGAGAGGGCCGCCCGCAGCGGCGGTCACCGCTGTTCCACACCCCCCACACACGCATACGCCAGAGAGCGCCGGCCCGCCCAGGCATGGGGGGGGATGCCCTTTGGCGTGCGCGCAGAATAGCCCGCCCACCCTGGACACAGCCCCGCGGAGAGGGAGGGGGGGGGAGGGGCCAGCAGGTGAGAGAGGGGCTCGCTGCCGCCTGGGCTCTCGGACGTGTATATGCGTGCCGCGCGGTCCATGCGGAAGGTCGCTGTGAACTAGGGCAAGGGGGGGAGGACCCGCGCGGAGACCCGCTGGCACCATCCCTGTGGGCTCCACATATGCACCCATCTCATCCAAGGCGGAAGTACATACACACTCCCGTCACCGGACCCGGCAACCAGCTGCGTACACCACACGCGGCTCGTTGTCGGGTCCGTGCCCTTTTTCTCTTTCCTGCCCTCTTCGTGTGGGGCGTTTGGGGGGGGAAGGGGGAGCACCAGGTGAGAGAGGGGATCGCTGCCGCCCTAGGATCTCTGACGTGTATATGCGTGCTGCGCTGTCCTTCCGAAGGGCGCTATCCAATAGAGCAAGGGGGCCCGCACAACCATCTCTGCAAAGCACTCCCTCACGCACGCCTTCGAGCTGGTACATTGTCCCGTTTCCCACGGAACGGCGGTGTGTGTCTCGCGTGCCTACAGCAGTCGCGAGCATCCCGCGCAGAGACCCGCTGGCACCATCCCTGTGGCCTCCTCATATATGAACTCATCCAAGGCGGAAGTGCATACACACTCCCGTCACCGGACCCGGCAACCAGCTGCGTACACCACACGCGGCTCGTTGCCGGGTCCGCGCCCTTTTTTTTAACACTCAAGGAGGAAAAGAATCCCCCCCGTATTGCACCCTTTCATCCACCCCTCACCACAGTGTTCCGCTGCCTTAGACGTGCCTTGGCGGCGATGCAGTGCGGTGCAGTGTGGCGGTTGTGCGTTCCGCTACCTTAGAACCGTCTTGGTGGCGATGCGGTGTGGTGCAGTGTGGCGGTTGTGCGTTCTGCTGCCATAGACGTGCCTCGGTGGCGATGCGGTGTGGTGCAGTGTGGTGGTTGTGCGTTCTGCTGCCATAGACGTGCCTTGGTGGCGATGCAGTGCGGTGCAGTGTGGCGGTTGTGCGTTCTGCTGCCTTAGAACCGTCTGGTGGCGATGCAGTGCGGTGCAGTGTGGCGGTTGTGCGTTCTGCTGCCATAGACGTGCCTTGGTGGCGATGCAGTGCGGTGCAGTGTGGTGGTTGTGCGTTCTGCTGCCATAGACGTGCCTTGGTGGCGATGCAGTGCGGTGCAGTGTGGTGGTTGTGCGTTCTGCTGCCATAGACGTGCCTTGGCGGCGATGCGGTGTGGTGCAGTGTGGCGGTTGTGCGTTCCGCTGCCTTAGAACCGTCTGGTGGCGATGCGGTGTGGTGCAGTGTGGCGGTTGTGCGTTCTGCTGCCTTAGACGTGCCTTGGTGGCGATGCGGTGTGGTGCAGTGTGGTGGTTGTGCGTTCTGCTGCCATAGACGTGCCTTGGTGGCGATGCAGTGCGGTGCAGTGTGGCGGTTGTGCGTTCTGCTGCCTTAGACGTGCCTTGGCGGCGATGTGGTGCGGTGCAGTGTGGTGGTTGTGCGTTCTGCTGCCTTAGAACCGTCTGGTGGCGATGCAGTGCGGTGCAGTGTGGCGGTTGTGCGTTCTGCTGCCTTAGAACCGTCTGGTGGCGATGCAGTGCGGTGCAGTGTGGTGGTTGTGCGTTCCGCTGCCATAGACGTGCCTTGGTGGCGATGCAGTGCGGTGCAGTGTGGCGGTTGTGCGTTCTGCTGCCTTAGACGTGCCTTGGCGGCGATGTGGTGCGGTGCAGTGTGGTGGTTGTGCGTTCTGCTGCCTTAGAACCGTCTGGTGGCGATGCAGTGCGGTGCAGTGTGGCGGTTGTGCGTTCTGCTGCCTTAGAACCGTCTGGTGGCGATGCAGTGCGGTGCAGTGTGGTGGTTGTGCGTTCCGCTGCCATAGACGTGCCTTGGTGGCGATGCAGTGCGGTGCAGTGTGGCGGTTGTGCGTTCTGCTGCCTTAGAACCGTCTGGTGGCGATGCAGTGCGGTGCAGTGGGCGGTTGTGCGTTCTGCTGCCTAGAGTGTGGGGC
>RAIA01000039.1:10000-12500 GCA_003664395.1 Leishmania lainsoni | reverse complement strand
TTCCGCTACCTTAGAACCGTCTTGGTGGCGATGCGGTGTGGTGCAGTGTGGCGGTTGTGCGTTCTGCTGCCATAGACGTGCCTCGGTGGCGATGCGGTGTGGTGCAGTGTGGTGGTTGTGCGTTCTGCTGCCATAGACGTGCCTTGGTGGCGATGCAGTGCGGTGCAGTGTGGCGGTTGTGCGTTCTGCTGCCTTAGAACCGTCTGGTGGCGATGCAGTGCGGTGCAGTGTGGCGGTTGTGCGTTCTGCTGCCATAGACGTGCCTTGGTGGCGATGCAGTGCGGTGCAGTGTGGTGGTTGTGCGTTCTGCTGCCATAGACGTGCCTTGGTGGCGATGCAGTGCGGTGCAGTGTGGTGGTTGTGCGTTCTGCTGCCATAGACGTGCCTTGGCGGCGATGCGGTGTGGTGCAGTGTGGCGGTTGTGCGTTCCGCTGCCTTAGAACCGTCTGGTGGCGATGCGGTGTGGTGCAGTGTGGCGGTTGTGCGTTCTGCTGCCTTAGACGTGCCTTGGTGGCGATGCGGTGTGGTGCAGTGTGGTGGTTGTGCGTTCTGCTGCCATAGACGTGCCTTGGTGGCGATGCAGTGCGGTGCAGTGTGGCGGTTGTGCGTTCTGCTGCCTTAGACGTGCCTTGGCGGCGATGTGGTGCGGTGCAGTGTGGTGGTTGTGCGTTCTGCTGCCTTAGAACCGTCTGGTGGCGATGCAGTGCGGTGCAGTGTGGCGGTTGTGCGTTCTGCTGCCTTAGAACCGTCTGGTGGCGATGCAGTGCGGTGCAGTGTGGTGGTTGTGCGTTCCGCTGCCATAGACGTGCCTTGGTGGCGATGCAGTGCGGTGCAGTGTGGCGGTTGTGCGTTCTGCTGCCTTAGACGTGCCTTGGCGGCGATGTGGTGCGGTGCAGTGTGGTGGTTGTGCGTTCTGCTGCCTTAGAACCGTCTGGTGGCGATGCAGTGCGGTGCAGTGTGGCGGTTGTGCGTTCTGCTGCCTTAGAACCGTCTGGTGGCGATGCAGTGCGGTGCAGTGTGGTGGTTGTGCGTTCCGCTGCCATAGACGTGCCTTGGTGGCGATGCAGTGCGGTGCAGTGTGGCGGTTGTGCGTTCTGCTGCCTTAGAACCGTCTTGGTGGCGATGCGGTGCGGTGCAGTGTGGTGGTTGTGCGTTCCGCTGCCTTAGAACCGTCTTGGTGGCGATGCGGTGCGGTGCAGTGTGGTGGTTGTGCGTTCCGCTGCCATAGACGTGCCTTGGCGGCGATGCGGTGTGGTGCAGTGTGGCGGTTGTGCGTTCTGCTGCCTTAGACGTGCCTTGGTGGCGATGCGGTGCGGTGCAGTGTGGTGGTTGTGCGTTCTGCTGCCTTAGACGTGCCTTGGCGGCGATGCGGTGTGGTGCAGTGTGGTGGTTGTGCGTTCTGCTGCCTTAGAACCGTCTGGTGGCGATGCAGTGCGGTGCAGTGTGCGGTTGTGCGTTCTGCTGCCATAGACGTGCCTTGGTGGCGATGCGGTGTGGTGCAGTGTGGTGGTTGTGCGTTCTGCTGCCATAGACGTGCCTTGGTGGCGATGCAGTGCGGTGCAGTGTGGCGGTTGTGCGTTCTGCTGCCTTAGAACCGTGGGCGTGGTGGGGCGTGTGGGGTGGCGTGCGAGTGCGGTGGGTGGTGCGGTGCAGTGTGGTGGTTGTGCGTTCTGCTGCCATAGACGTGCCTTGGTGGCGATGCAGTGCGGTGCAGTGTGGTGGTTGTGCGTTCTGCTGCCATAGACGTGCCTTGGCGGCGATGCGGTGTGGTGCAGTGTGGCGGTTGTGCGTTCCGCTGCCTTAGAACCGTCTGGTGGCGATGCGGTGTGGTGCAGTGTGGCGGTTGTGCGTTCTGCTGCCTTAGACGTGCCTTGGTGGCGATGCGGTGTGGTGCAGTGTGGTGGTTGTGCGTTCTGCTGCCATAGACGTGCCTTGGTGGCGATGCAGTGCGGTGCAGTGTGGCGGTTGTGCGTTCTGCTGCCTTAGACGTGCCTTGGCGGCGATGTGGTGCGGTGCAGTGTGGTGGTTGTGCGTTCTGCTGCCTTAGAACCGTCTGGTGGCGATGCAGTGCGGTGCAGTGTGGCGGTTGTGCGTTCTGCTGCCTTAGAACCGTCTGGTGGCGATGCAGTGCGGTGCAGTGTGGTGGTTGTGCGTTCCGCTGCCATAGACGTGCCTTGGTGGCGATGCAGTGCGGTGCAGTGTGGCGGTTGTGCGTTCTGCTGCCTTAGACGTGCCTTGGCGGCGATGTGGTGCGGTGCAGTGTGGTGGTTGTGCGTTCTGCTGCCTTAGAACCGTCTGGTGGCGATGCAGTGCGGTGCAGTGTGGCGGTTGTGCGTTCTGCTGCCTTAGAACCGTCTGGTGGCGATGCAGTGCGGTGCAGTGTGGTGGTTGTGCGTTCCGCTGCCATAGACGTGCCTTGGTGGCGATGCAGTGCGGTGCAGTGTGGCGGTTGTGCGTTCTGCTGCCTTAGAACCGTCTTGGTGGCGATGCGGTGCGGTGC